>BGPR01000554.1:396591-517353 GCA_013235015.1 Araneus ventricosus | reverse complement strand
GGCGTGGGTTCGAATCCCACCGCTGCCAGAGTCCCCTTTTTGCGTTGATTTCATTTCCGACTCTTGCTTCATTTTCATACTATCATGGATGGTGAATGATATTTCTGGATATAGGCATCAGCGCATCAGCGGTGGCAAGGCCGAGCTGTCTAAGGCGCTGGTTTATGGCACCAGTCTCTTCGGAGACGTGGGTTCGAATCCCACCGCGTCCAGATATCTCTTTATGCTTCATTTTCATTTCCTACTCGTGCCTCATTTTCATACTAAATGCCACGGAAGGCGAATGATATTTCTGGATATTAGCACAAAAGCGACAGCGGTAGCGTGGCAGAGCGGTCTAAGGCGCTGGTTTAAGGCACCAGTCTCCTCGGAGGAGTAGGTTCTAATCCCACCGCAGCCAGAGTGTCCTTTTTGCTTCGATTTCAGTTCCTACTCTTGCTTCCTTTTCATACTAAATGTCATGGAAGGCAAATGATATTTCTGGATATTGGCTAAAGACAACAAGCGGTAGCGTGGCCGAGTGGTCTAAGGCGTGGGTTCGAATTCCACCGCTGCCAGTGTCCTCTTTTTGCTTTGATTTCATTTAAGACTCTTGCTTCATTTTGATACTATCATGGATGGCGAATGATATTCCTGGATATTAGCATAAGAACAGCACATGTATCGTGGCCGAGCGGTCTAAGGCGCTGGTTTAAGGCACCAGTCTCCTCGGAGGCGTGGGTTCGAATCACACCGCTGCCAGGGTCCACTTTTTGCGTTGATATCATTTCCGACTCTTGCTTCATTTTGATACTATCATGGATGACGAATTATATTTCTGGATATCGGCATCAGCGGTAGCGTGGCCGAGCGGTCTAAGGCGCTGGTTTAAGTCACCAGTCTCTTCGGAGACATGGATTCGAATCCCACCGCTGCTAGATATCTCTTTTTGTTTCAATTTCATTTCCTACTCGTGCTTCATTTTCATACTAAATGTCAGGGAAAGCAAATGATATTTCTGGATATTGGCAAAATAGAAAAAGTAGCAGCGTGGCCGAGCTGTCTAAGGCGCTGGTTTAAGGCACCAGTCTCCTCGGAGGCGTGGGTTCGAATCCCACCGCTGCCAGAGTCCTCTTTTTGCATCGATTTCGTTTCCTACTCTTGCTTCATTTTCATACTATCATGGATGTCAAATGATATTTCTGGAAATTAGCATAAGAACATCACCTGTAGCGTTGCCAAGCGGTGTAAGGCGCTGGTTAAAGGTACGAGTTTCTTCGGAGGCGTGGGCTCGAAACCCACTGCTGCCATAGTCCTCTTTTTGCTTCGATTTCATTTCCTACTCTTGCTTCATTTTCATACCAAATGTCATAGAAGGCGAATGATATTTCTGGATATTAGCACGAAAGCTTCGGCGGTAGCGTGGCCGAGCGGTCTAAGGCGCTGGTTTAAGGCACCAGTCTCCTCGGAGGCGTGGGTTCGAATTCCACCGCTGCCAGAGTCCTCTTTTTGCTTCGATTTCATTTCCGACTCTTGCTGCATTTTCATACTATCATGGATGGTGAATGATATTCCTGGATATTGGCATCAGCGCATCAGCGGTGGCGAGGCTGAGCGGTCTAAGGCGCTGGTTTAAGGCACCAGTCTCTTCGGGTACGTGGGTTCGAATCCCACCTCTGCCAGATATCTCTTTTTGCTTCATTTTCATTTCCTACTCGTGCCTCATTTTCATACGAAATGCCACGGAAGGCGAATGATATTTCTGGATATTAGCACAAACGCGTCAGCGGTAGCGTGGCCGAGCGGTCTAAGGCGCTGTTTTAAGGCACCCGTCTCCTTGGAGGCGTGGGTTCTAATTCCACCGCTGCCAGAGTCCTCTTTTCGCTTCGATTTCATTTCCTACCTTTGATTACTTTTCATACTAAATGTCAGGGAAAGCGAATGATATTTCTGGATATTGGCATACACGCAACAGCGGTAGCGTGGCCGAGCGGTCTAAGGCGCTGGTATAAGGCACCAGTCTCCTGGGAGGCGTGAGTTCGAATCCCACCGCTGCCAGAGTCTCCTTTTTGCTTCGATTTCAGTTCGTACTCTTGCTGCATTTTCATACTATCATGGATGCCAAATGTTATTCCTGGATATTAGCATAAGAACCGCACCTGTAGCGTGGCCGAGCGGTCTAAGGCGCTGGTTAAAGGCACCAGTTTCTTCGGAGGCGTGGGCTCGAAACCCACTGCTGCCATCGTCCTCTTTTTGCTTCGATTTCATTTCCTACTCTTGCTTCATTTTCATACCAAATGCCATAGAAGGCGAATGATATTTCTGGATATTAGCACGAAAGCTTCGGCGGTAGCGTGGCCGAGCGGTCTAAGGCGCTGTTTTAAGTCACCCATCTACTCTGAGGCGTGGGTTCGAATTTCACCGCTGCCAGAGTCCTCTTTTTGCTTCATTTTCATTTCCTACTCGTGCCTCATTTTCAAACTAAATGCCACGGAAGGCAAATAATATTTCTGGATATTAGCGAAAGATTATCAACTTTAACGTGGCCGAGCTGTCTAAGGCGCTGGTTAAAGCCACCACTTCTGCTCGGAGGAGTGTGTTCGAATCCCACAGCTGCCAGTGCCCTCTTTTTGCTACGATTTCATTTCCTAAGTTTGATTCCTTTTCATACTAAATGTCAGGGAAAGCGAATGATATTTCTGGATATTGGCATACACGCAACAGCGGTAGCGTGGCCGAGCGGTCTGAGGCCCTGGTTTAAGGCACCAGCCTCTTCGGAGGCGTGGGTTCGAATCCCACCGCTGCCAGAGTTTTCTTTTTGCTTCGGTTGTATTTCCTACTCTTGCTTCATTTTCATACTAAATGCCACGGAAGGCGAATAATATTTCTGGATATTAGCGAAAGACTATCAGCTTTACCGTGGCCGAGCTGTCTAAGGCGCTGGTTAAAGGCGCCACGTCTCCTCGGAGGAGTGGATTCGAATCCCACCGCTGCCAGAGTCTCCTTTTTGCTTCGATTTCAGTTCCTACTCTTGCATCCTTTTCATACTAAATGTCAGGGAAGGCAACTGATATTTCTGGATATTGGCAAAAGAAAACAAGCGGTAGCGTGTCCTAGCGGTCTAAGGCGCTGGTGTAAGTCACCTATCTACTCGGAGGAGTGGGTTCGAATTCCACCGCTGCCAGAGTCTTCTTTTTGCTTCGATTTCATTTCCTACCTTTGATTCCTTTTCATACTAAATGTGAGGGAAAGCGAATGATATTTCTGGATATTGGCATACACGCAACAGCGGTAGCGTGGCCGAGCGGTCTAAGGCGCTGGTTTAAGTCACCCATCTATACTGTTGCACAAAATCTTACTGTGGGTGTATGGTGTAAACAGTCCAACACGCAGGATAATGGAGAATGAAGGTTTATTTACAAATATACAGGATAACACGTAGCACAGGTACAGGAAACAATAGTCCTTGCACAGATTACCAATGTAAATAGACAACAATTCACAGGTAATGACAGTTTTAGCGCTTTGATATCTAACAGCACAAACAGTCAGCAAATAACTAGTAACGACAATAACAGCTCAGCTCACCAGCTGATTAGCTCACACAGCGGATAGAACTCCGAAGACTTTCACAATGGATCAACACTCCTACCGCTCGGCGTCTAACAGCTTACTGGCTCGCACAGCGGATAGAACTCAAGAGACGTTCGCGCTCCAAGGCGATCCTAGTCGAACAACAACCACCGTGATCCAAACGCGGTCTTATATACTCTCTCCGATAGGCCGTGACGTCACATAGAATTTTCATGAAAATCCTAGATCTCGGCCCCTAATAGAAATATCGAGAAAAGGGTTGCATTTTCGAGAATAATCTATTTGTCGCCAAGTCGCCAAAATGGTCGCCAAGTTTGTCGCCAAGGTCATGCGTGCCACGAGAGTCGCTGAGGTCACTCCATGCTTCACCTTGTAAAACCCTCTTCCCAACCATAAGACCTGTATTGCTGGGAAGCGACTTTCCATGACTGTAACACTGCTCCCCTCTTCAAAGACTGACGTCCCGGCAGTCTCATTACACCGAACTGTGATCAGTAGCCCGGTAGGGGGTTAGCCGATTGATGTGAATTACTTTTGGCTTGGCGTTAGGTGACCTCTGAACTCTGTAGATGACATCGTTCAGTTTCTTGACGATAGTATAAGGCCCTTCCCAGTTCTGCTGTAATTTCGGGCTCAGACCTCTCCGTCGCTTCGGGTTATACATCCAGACTAGATCACCCTTCTTGAAATGGTGTTCTGTTGCTCCGGAGTCGTAATGAGTCTTCTTGCGTACCCTGGACAGTTTAACTCGCTCTCTGTCAGACGTCTGTACGCTTTCCAAACGTGCCCCCAACTTATTCAAGTCTTCGTTCGGCGAGGAAGGCGTATCTTCCGGTCGTCCAAAGAGGATGCCACGGGGGAAACTCGGCGTTCGATCAGAAAGCTTTTCTGCTGAAATCCATCCAGTCACTGACTTTCCGTCTTCTGTTTTAAGTCTTTTTCGGGCTCTGCAAATTTGACATTCTCTGCACCATTTCTCAACGTCGGCGCGAAGACGGTCCCAATAAAATCGCTCTCGGATTCTACGCAAGGTCTTCATGATTCCAAAATGTCCTCCACTTGAACTGTCATGAGTCTCTTGCAGAACTTCTTGAATTCTACTCCTCGGGAGAATTAATTGCCATTGACATGAGCTTCCATCATCATTCTCCCACTTGCGATAAAGGACACCATCCTTAAGATGTAAGGAGTCCCAAAGAGCCCAATATCGCTTTGTTGCAGGATTCTCCTGAGCGATTTCTTGCCGAGATGGTCGATCCGCCAACTTTAGTTTCTTCTCCAGAATTAGTCTTATATCAGGATCTTCCAGCTGTGCTTTCTGAATATCACTTACAGGCCAAGTATCCTCAGTTGTCATTCTTAACGCTCTCACGGAAATATCTGTTTCCGTTCCGGACTTCTTGTCGGAATACAAATCGTGTTCGTAGCTCTCTACAAAGGATCTTCGAGAGAGGGCTTTATCACTTCCGTGACGAGTTTCCTTGTGATGATTTATAGACGTAATCTGTTGGCATTCATTCTGTAAGTGCCCCTTTTTATTACACTTCCAACATGTTGCATTAGGGTTTCGCCGGGAAGCGTTATCACTTGGACACTCTCGCTGCACGCGCCCCTTCTTATAGCATATCCAGCAGGTCACGTTCGGGTTTCGTCGGGGAGCGCTGTCACTCGGGCACTCTAACTGTACATGCCCCCTTTTATAGCACCTCCAGCAAGTCACATTCGGATTCCGTCGAGGGGCGCTCTTCTTCCCAGCAGCAAGTATCTCCAAAAATTTTTCCAACGCTTCCAATAGAGATTCAAACTTTTCATCTTTTCTCTTGCCGGCGTTATCCTCTATCCTTATTGGCCTTGCGTGCATAGAGACCTTCGAAGCAATTTTCGAAGTTTCGCATTTCATGCTATATGCCAGGGCCGATTTCAAATCCGTAAAGTCCATCAACCTTGTGCGAAGTTGCGTGTCTTCGTCTCTGATGGCATCGACGAAGAACTGGACCGCTAAACTCTCCTGAACATCCATAGGGCACTCGGCGTAAGCCAGGCTCATTAATCGCTTCACATCGGCGGCTAATGCCTGCAGGCTTTCCCCTGGCTTCTGCCGTCTTGTCTTCAATTCCGTCCTATAAAACTGGGTAAGGTGACTGTCTCCGAATCGGGCTTCTAGAGCGTTCTCGATTGTCATAAGGTCCGTCAACTTATCAGAAGGTATTCCCTGAAGAACTTCCGCCGCTGTTCCTCGGAGAGAGGCCACAAGTTGGCTGGCTTTCACACGATTATTCCATCCGTTCGCAGAGCTCACAACGTCAAACTGAGTTTTGAAAACAGTCCACGACGTTTGTCCGTCGAATGTCAGGGATTTGACCGTTGGTCTGGAATACGTGAGGTCTGGATTTGACGGGAAATTGATTGGTCTGTCCTCGAGTTCACTAAGCCTCTTCTCTAGGTCGCCGATCTTCACTTGAACTTTTTCTTTGACTTCCTCTATCTTTCCTTGTACTTTGTCTTCCACTTCCTCTATCTTGCCTTGTACTTTGTCTTCCACTTCCTCTATCTTGCCTTGTACTTTGTCTTTCACTTCCTCGATCTTCCTTTCAACCTCGCCCTTTACCTCTCCAATCTCTCTTTTCACGCTTTGGACATCTTCTTCTATTTTCTCTATGCAACTGTTGACATGATCTTTAATTTCCCCGACTTTACTTTCGACGTGAGATTGGATCTGATTCTTCATTGCTTCTTGTCCTTTCCTCATTTCCTCTTGTCCTTTTTCCATTCTATCCTTCATTTCTGCTTGTCCTTTCTCCATTCTCTCTTGTCCTTTCTCCATAGATTTCTTCAACTCGGCTAGCAGAGCAAGTAGATCAGCGTTCTCAGCCATCTTTGTCTGAGATCTCGTTTTCACCATACACAAATACCCCACTTCTGACACCAGTGTTGCACAAAATCTTACTGTGGGTGTATGGTGTAAACAGTGTACCATAAGACCTGTATTGCTGGGAAGCGACTTTCCATGACTGTAACACTGCTCCCCTCTTCAAAGACTGACGTCCCGGCAGTCTCATTACACCGAACTGTGATCAGTAGCCCGGTAGGGGGTTAGCCGATTGATGTGAATTACTTTTGGCTTGGCGTTAGGTGACCTCTGAACTCTGTAGATGACATCGTTCAGTTTCTTGACGATAGTATAAGGCCCTTCCCAGTTCTGCTGTAATTTCGGGCTCAGACCTCTCCGTCGCTTCGGGTTATACATCCAGACTAGATCACCCTTCTTGAAATGGTGTTCTGTTGCTCCGGAGTCGTAATGAGTCTTCTTGCGTACCCTGGACAGTTTAACTCGCTCTCTGTCAGACGTCTGTACGCTTTCCAAACGTGCCCCCAACTTATTCAAGTCTTCGTTCGGCGAGGAAGGCGTATCTTCCGGTCGTCCAAAGAGGATGCCACGGGGGAAACTCGGCGTTCGATCAGAAAGCTTTTCTGCTGAAATCCATCCAGTCACTGACTTTCCGTCTTCTGTTTTAAGTCTTTTTCGGGCTCTGCAAATTTGACATTCTCTGCACCATTTCTCAACGTCGGCGCGAAGACGGTCCCAATAAAATCGCTCTCGGATTCTACGCAAGGTCTTCATGATTCCAAAATGTCCTCCACTTGAACTGTCATGAGTCTCTTGCAGAACTTCTTGAATTCTACTCCTCGGGAGAATTAATTGCCATTGACATGAGCTTCCATCATCATTCTCCCACTTGCGATAAAGGACACCATCCTTAAGATGTAAGGAGTCCCAAAGAGCCCAATATCGCTTTGTTGCAGGATTCTCCTGAGCGATTTCTTGCCGAGATGGTCGATCCGCCAACTTTAGTTTCTTCTCCAGAATTAGTCTTATATCAGGATCTTCCAGCTGTGCTTTCTGAATATCACTTACAGGCCAAGTATCCTCAGTTGTCATTCTTAACGCTCTCACGGAAATATCTGTTTCCGTTCCGGACTTCTTGTCGGAATTCAAATCGTGTTCGTAGCTCTCTACAAAGGATCTTCGAGAGAGGGCTTTATCACTTCCGTGACGAGTTTCCTTGTGATGATTTATAGACGTAATCTGTTGGCATTCATTCTGTAAGTGCCCCTTTTTATTACACTTCCAACATGTTGCATTAGGGTTTCGCCGGGAAGCGTTATCACTTGGACACTCTCGCTGCACGCGCCCCTTCTTATAGCATATCCAGCAGGTCACGTTCGGGTTTCGTCGGGGAGCGCTGTCACTCGGGCACTCTAACTGTACATGCCCCCTTTTATAGCACCTCCAGCAAGTCACATTCGGATTCCGTCGAGGGGCGCTCTTCTTCCCAGCAGCAAGTATCTCCAAAAATTTTTCCAACGCTTCCAATAGAGATTCAAACTTTTCATCTTTTCTCTTGCCGGCGTTATCCTCTATCCTTATTGGCCTTGCGTGCATAGAGACCTTCGAAGCAATTTTCGAAGTTTCGCATTTCATGCTATATGCCAGGGCCGATTTCAAATCCGTAAAGTCCATCAACCTTGTGCGAAGTTGCGTGTCTTCGTCTCTGATGGCATCGACGAAGAACTGGACCGCTAAACTCTCCTGAACATCCATAGGGCACTCGGCGTAAGCCAGGCTCATTAATCGCTTCACATCGGCGGCTAATGCCTGCAGGCTTTCCCCTGGCTTCTACCGTCTTGTCTTCAAGTCCGTCCTATAAAACTGGGTAAGGTGACTGTCTCCGAATCGGGCTTCTAGAGCGTTCTCGATTGTCATAAGGTCCGTCAACTTATCAGAAGGTATTCCCTGAAGAACTTCCGCCGCTGTTCCTCGGAGAGAGGCCACAAGTTGGCTGGCTTTCACACGATTATTCCATCCGTTCGCAGAGCTCACAACGTCAAACTGAGTTTTGAAAACAGTCCACGACGTTTGTCCGTCGAATGTCAGGGATTTGACCGTTGGTCTGGAATACGTGAGGTCTGGATTTGACGGGAAATTGATTGGTCTGTCCTCGAGTTCACTAAGCCTCTTCTCTAGGTCGCCGATCTTCACTTGAACTTTTTCTTTGACTTCCTCTATCTTTCCTTGTACTTTGTCTTTCACTTCCTCGATCTTCCTTTCAACCTCGCCCTTTACCTCTCCAATCTCTCTTTTCACGCTTTGGACATCTTCTTCTATTTTCTCTATGCAACTGTTGACATGATCTTTAATTTCCCCGACTTTACTTTCGACGTGAGATTGGATCTGATTCTTCATTGCTTCTTGTCCTTTCCTCATTTCCTCTTGTCCTTTTTCCATTCTATCCTTCATTTCTGCTTGTCCTTTCTCCATTCTCTCTTGTCCTTTCTCCATAGATTTCTTCAACTCGGCTAGCAGAGCAAGTAGATCAGCGTTCTCAGCCATCTTTGTCTGAGATCTCGTTTTCACCATACACAAATACCCCACTTCTGACACCAGTGTTGCACAAAATCTTACTGTGGGTGTATGGTGTAAACAGTCCAACACGGAGGATAATGGAGAATGAAGGTTTATTTACAAATATACAGGATAACACGTAGCACAGGTACAGGAAACAATAGTCCTTGCACAGATTACCAATGTAAATAGACAACAATTCACAGGTAATGACAGTTTTAGCGCTTTGATATCTAACAGCACAAACAGTCAGCAAATAACTAGTAACGACAATAACAGCTCAGCTCACCAGCTGATTAGCTCACACAGCGGATAGAACTCCGAAGACTTTCACAATGGATCAACACTCCTACCGCTCGGCGTCTAACAGCTTACTGGCTCGCACAGCGGATAGAACTCAAGAGACGTTCGCGCTCCAAGGCGATCCTAGTCGAACAACAACCACCGTGATCCAAACGCGGTCTTATATACTCTCTCCGATAGGCCGTGACGTCACATAGAATTTTCATGAAAATCCTAGATCTCGGCCCCTAATAGAAATATCGAGAAAAGGGTTGCATTTTCGAGAATAATCTATTTGTCGCCAAGTCGCCAAAATGGTCGCCAAGTTTGTCGCCAAGGTCATGCGTGCCACGAGAGTCGCTGAGGTCACTCCATGCTTCACCTTGTAAAACCCTCTTCCCAACCATAAGACCTGTATTGCTGGGAAGCGACTTTCCATGACTGTAACAATACGGAGGCGTGGGTACGAATTCCACCGCTGCCAGAGTCCTCTTTTTGCTTCAATTTCATTTCCGACTCTTGCTGCATTTTCATACTATCATGGATGTCAAATGATATTTCTGGAAATTAGCTTAAGAACATCAACTGTAGCGTGCCCGAGCGGTCTAAGGCGCTGGTTTAAGGCACCAGTTTCTTCGGAGGCGTGGGCTCGAAACCCACTGCTGCCATAGTCCTCTTTTTGCTTCGATTTCATTTCCTACTCTTGCTTCATTTTCATACCAAATGTCATAGAAGTCGAATTATATTTCTGGATATTAGCACGAAAGCTTCGGCGGTAGCGTGGCCGAGAGGTCTAAGGCGCTGGTTTAAGGCACCAGTCTCCTCGGAGGCGTGGGTTCGAATCCCACCGCTGCCAGAGTCCCCTTTTTGCGTTGATTTCATTTCCGACTCTTGCTTCATTTTCATACTATCGTGGATGGTGAATGATATTTCTGATATAGGCGTCAGCGCATCAGGTGAGGCCGAGGCTGTCTGGAGCGCTGGTTTATGGCACCAGTCTCTTCTTCAGGAGACGTGGGTTCAAGATCCACCGCGTCCAGATATCTCTTTAGCCTGTTTCATTTCCTACTCGTGCCTCATTTTTCATGCCACTAAATGCCACGGAGGCGAAGATGATGAGCTGGATATTAGCACAAGCGACGAAAGCGGTGGCGTGGCAAGAGCGAGTCCTAAGGCGCTGGATTTAAGGCACCAGTCTCCTCGGAGGTAGGTTCTAATCCACCGCAGCCAGGTGTCTCTTTTGCTTCGATTTCAGTTCCTACTCTTGCTTCTTCCCTTTTCATGCTAAATGTCTCATGGAAGGCAAATGATATTTCTGGATATTGGCTAAAGACAACAAGCGGTAGCGTGGCCAGGTGGTCTAAGGCGTGGGTTTCCGAATTCCACCGCTGCCAGTGTCCCTCTTTTTTAGCACTGATTTCATTTTAAGACTCTTGCTTCACATTTGTTCACTACTCATGGATGGCAGATAGTATTCCTGGATATTAGCATAAGAACAGCACATGTATCGTGGCCAGGCAATTCTAAAGGCGCTGGTTTAAGGCATGATCTCCTCAGGCGTGGAGTTCCGAATCCACACCACCGCTGCCAGGAGTCCACTTTTTGCTTGATATCATTTCCCGACTCTTGCTATTCTTGATACTACTCATGGATGATCGAATTATATTTCTGGATATGGACATAGCGGTAGTCATCAGAGCCCGAGCAGTCTAAGGCCTAGTCTAGCCGTCTCTTCTGAGACATGGATTCGGAAATCCCACCCTGCTAGATCTTTTTGTTTCCAAATTTACATTTCCCACTGCATAGCTTCATTTTCACACTAAATGTCAGGAAAGAAATAGTGATATTTCTGGATATTGGCAAATAGAAAAAAGTAGCAGCGGGCCGGAGCTGTCTGAGGCGCTGGATGTGCGCACCACCCTCGGAGGCGTGGGTTCTGAATCCCACCGCTGCCAGAGTCCCTTTTTTTTGCATCGATTTCGTTTCTCTACTCTGTCTTCATTTTCATACATGATGTCAAGATGATATTTCTGGAATTAGCATAAGAACTTATCACTGTTAGCGTGCTGACAAGCGGTGGGCGCTGGTTCAAGGACCCTGGGATTTCTGAGGCGTGGGCCTTGAAAGCCATGCCGCCATAAGCTCTTTGTCTTCATTTACTTCCTTGCTCACTTGTCTTCCACCACCAATGTCATAGAAGGAATGATATTTCTGGATATGTGCAAATTTCTTCGGCGGTAGCGTGGCTAGCAGTCTTCAGGCGCTGGTTTAGGCACCAGTCTCACCCGAGGCGTGGGTTCGAATCTTCACGCCGAGTCACTTTTGCTTTCGATTTCATTTCCGACTCTTGCTGCATTTTCATACCATCAGTGGATTGGTGACATTATTCTGGATATTAGATCGCGCATCAGCCGTGGCGAGGCTTGAGGGTCTAAGGACGCTGCAGTTTAGGCGAACAGTCTCTTGGTACGTGGGTCGAACTCCACCTCCTGCCAGATATCTCTTCTTTTGTTTCCATTTTCATTTTCCTACTCGTTGCCTCTGTTTCACTACGAAATGCCACGGAAGGCAGATGATATTCTGGATATTAGCACAAACGCGTCCGCGGCAGTGGCTGAGCGAGCGTCTTAATGCGCTGTTTAAGCACGCGTCCCTCGGGCGTGGTTCGAATCTCCACGTCGTGAGTCCTCTTTCTGCTCTTCGATTTCATTTCCCTACCTTTGGTTCCTTTTCATACAAATGTCAGGGGAAAGGCATGATATTTGCTGGATATTGGCAGCGCAGCAAGCGGTAAGCGTGGCTTGAGCAGTCCAAGGCGCTGGTATATGGCACCAGTCTCCTGGGAGGCGTGAGTCTGCAATCCCACCACCTGCTAGAGTCCTTTGTTGTTCGATTTTGGACATGTACTCTTGCTGCTGCATTTTCATACTCATCGGATGCAAAATGTTTTTCCTGATATTAGATAAGAACGCACCTGTAAGTGTGGCCGAGCGGTCTAAGGCCTGGTTAAAAGGCACCAGTTTCTTCAGAGGCGTGGCCTCGACATGCTCGCTGCCATCAATCCTCTTTTTTTGCTTCTGATTTCATTTCCCTACTCTTGCTTCGTTTTCATACCAATGCTCAGAGAGGCGAATGATATTGGAGATAGTAGCTTAAAGCTTCGGCGGTAGCGTGGCCGACGAGCCTAAGGTGTTTTAAGGCACCATCCCCTCGAGGCTGGAGGTTCAGGATTCACCTGCCAGAGTCCTCCTTTTTCGCTTCGATTTCATCCCTACCCTTTGATTCCCTTTCTCATACTAATGTCAGGAGAAGAGAGATATTTCTGGATATTGGCATACACGCAACAGCGGTAGCGTGGCGAGCGCAGTCTAAGGCGCTGTATAAGGCTCCAGTCTCTGGGAGGCGTGAGTTCAGACCCACCGCTGCCAGAGTCCTCTTTTTGCTTGATTTCAGTTCGTCCCTCTGTGCTGCATTTTCGTATATACTATCATGCGATGCCAAATGTATTCTGGATATTAGATAGATCGCACCT
This sequence comes from Araneus ventricosus, assembly GCA_013235015.1. Taxonomy (NCBI): domain Eukaryota; kingdom Metazoa; phylum Arthropoda; class Arachnida; order Araneae; family Araneidae; genus Araneus; species Araneus ventricosus. The sequence continues at coordinate 504,562 of BGPR01000554.1, read as the reverse complement.
GTAGCGTGGCCATGGCTGGTTAGCGTTAAAGGCACTGTTTTCTCAGGCGTGCTCGAAACCCACGCTAGCATCTGTCCTCTTTTGCTTGATTTCATTCCTGCTTCATTTTCATGCCCAAATGCCAAGGAAGGCGAGATGATATTTCTGATTAGCATGAAGCTTCATGGCGTAGCTGAGCGGGCTCCTAAGGCGCGTTTAGAGTCACCCATCTAACTCTGAGGCGGTCTAATTTCACCCGCCTGCCAGAGAGTCCTCTTTTGCTTCGATTTCTTTCCGACCTTGCTGCATTTTCTACTATCATGAGGTCAACAGATATTTCGGAGTATCGGCTACATGGCGCATGCAGTAGCTGAGTTAGACCGGCGTCAAGGCGCTGAGTTTAAGGCAGCATCCCTTCTGGAGTGCGTGGTTTAATCCCACCTGTGAATGCTCTCTTTTTTATCTTCATTTTCATCTCTACCGTGCCCATTCAATCAAATGCACCACGGAAGACCAACTATATTATCGGATATTGTAAGAGACATGAACTTTAACGGGCTCGAGGCTGTCAAGGGCTCGTGGCAAAGCCACCACTTTGCTCGGAGGTGTGTCCGAATCCTACATGACTGCCAGTGCCCCTTTTTGCTACGATTCTACTTTCAAGTTTGATTCCTTTCACTACTAAATGGTAGAAAGGCAATGATATTTCTTGGATATTGGCATACGCAACAGAGTGGTGGCCAGCGTCTGAATGGCCTTTGGTTTATAGCACCACCTCTTGCAGCGATTGGGTAACCACCGCTGCCAGAGTCTTTTTTTGCTTCTAGTTTTATTTCCTACCTTGCTTCATTTTTCATACTAAAATGCGCAGTTATGCAGATAATATTTGGATATTAGAAGACTCTAGTTCTTACCAGTGGTTCGAGTCTGTCTAAGGCCTGGTTAAAGGCACTGTCTCCCTCCGGAGGTATTCGAATCCCACCGCTGCCAGAGTCTCCTTTGCTTCATTTGCGTTCCTCTGCAGTCTTTTCTACTAAATGTCAGGAAGGCAACTGATATTTCTGATATTGAGCAAGAAAACAAGTGTAGCGTGTCCTAGTCAGTTCTAAGGCGTGAAAATCACCCATCACTCGGAGGGAGTGGGTCTGGAATTCCACCGCGCCAGAGTCTTCTTTTGTTTCTTCGATTTCATTTTCCTACACCTTGATTCTTCTACTAAAATGTGATAAGTCAGATGAGTATTTCTGGATATTGTAACAGCAACGCGTTAGCGTGGCCGACGGTCTAATGGCTGAATTAAGTCACCTCATCTATATGAGGCGTGAGGTATCAATTTCTACTGCCATAGTCCACTCTTTTTTGTGTTCGATTCTTCCCATTTCTCTTGCTTATTTTCATACCAAGTCATAAGTCTGATTGATTTCTGGATAAGTTGCTATACTGAAAGCGTCAGCGGTAGCGTGGCCGAGAGGGCTCTAAGGCGCTGGTTTGTTTAAGGCACCAGTCTCCCTGGAGGCTGAGTTCGAACTCCACCATGCCAGAGTCCCTTTTGCGTTGATTTCAGTTCTGTCTGCATGCATTTTCTACTACTCGGGATAAATGTTATTCCTGGATATTAATAGCTGCAGAACGCACCTCCGTAGCGTGGGCCGAGGGTCTAAGGCGCTGGTTAAAGGTACGCTTTTCTTAAGGTGGCGCTCGAAACCCACTGCTGCCATCGTCCTTCTTTTGCTTTGATTTCATTTCTCTCTACTTCATTTTCACTGCAAATGCCATAGAAGGCTGAATGATATTTCTGGATATTAGCACAAAGCTTGGCGGTAGTGCGAGAGCCAGTCCTAGCGTGTTTTAAGTCACCCCCATCTATTTGAGGGCTGGGTCGAATTTCACCCTGCAGTGTCCTTTTTGTTCGATTTCATTTCCGACTCTTCTGCATTTTCATACCTATCAGGAGTCAAATGATAGTTGGATATCGGCATCCAGGTACGCACAGCGGTAGCGAGGCGAGCGGTCTAAGGCGCTGGTTTAAGGGTACCAATCTTCTGAGGCGGGATGTGAATCCACTGCGCTTAGATATATCTTTTGTTTCATTTTGTCATTTCTACCGTCACTCCATTTTCAAAACTAAAATGGAAGGCAAATAATATTTCCTGGATATTAGCGAAAGATCATCAACTTACTAACGTGGCTCAGCTGTCTAAGGCGCTGGTTAAAGACCCCACTCTGCTCGGAGGTGTGTCTTCGAGATCCGCCAGCTGCCAGTGTACCTCTTTTTTGCTACGATTTCATTTCTAAGTTTGATTCCTTTTCAACTAAATGTCAGGAAAGCACGATGATTTTCTGGATATTGGTATACGACAGCGGTGGCGTGGCCGAGTACATTGAGGCTGGTTTATGCGACCCAGCCCTCTTCGGGCAGTGGGTCTGAATCCCACCGCTGCCAGAGTTTTCTCTTTTGCTTCGGTTTTATTTCTACTCTTGTTTACTTTATACTAAATGCCAATGGAAGGCCGATAATATTTGGATATTAGAGCGAAGACTATCAGTTTACCGTGGGCAGCTGTCTAAGGCGCTGGTTAAAGGCGCCACATCTCCTCGGAGGGCGTGGATCTAAATGCCACCGCTGCCAGAGTCTCATTTGCTTGATTTCAGTTCCTACTGCATCCTTTTCATCTAAATGTCAGGGAAGGCAAGCTGATATTTGGATTTGGCACAGCAAAGCAAGCGTAGCGTGGTCCCCTGGCACTAAGGCGCTGGGTAGCAAGTCACCCACTCACTCGGAGGAGTGGGTTCAGAGATCCACCGCTGCCAGAGTCTCTTTTGCTCGATTACTTTCCTACCTTGATTCCTTTCATACTATGATGTAGGGAAAGCGAATGATATTTCTGGATATTTGGCAAGCAACAGCGGTGGCGTGGCCGAGTCTTCCTAAGCTGGTTTAAGTCACCTTCATCTATACGGAGCTGGGTTCGAATTTCACCGCTGCCAGTGTCCCTTTTTGCTTCGATTTACATTCGACTCTTGGCGCATTTTCTACACATCTATGGATGTCAAAATGATAGTTATGAATTAGCTTAGAGACATCAACTGTAAAGCGTGCAGCGGTCTAAGGTCGCTGGTTTAAGGCCGCAGTTTCTTGCAGGCGTGGCTCGAAACCCACTGCTGCCATAGTCCCTTTTGCTTGATTTCATTTCCTTACTTGCTTCATTTCATACCAAATGTCATAGATCAATTATATTTCTGATATTAGCGCGAAGCCATCGGCTGAGTCGTGGAGAGGTCTAAGGCGCTGGTTTAAGTCCTGGCTCTCCTCGAGCTGGCGTGGGTTCAAATCCCACCGCTGCCAGAGTCCCTTTTGCGCTGATTTCATTTCCGACCTTACTCTTTCTTAATCATGGATGGTGAATGATATTTGGATATAGGCATCAGCGCAATAGCGGTAACGAGCCGAGCTATCAAAGGCGCTGTTTAAGGCACCCGCTTTCTGAGGACCATGGTCTCAGAACTCCCCGCAGCCAGATATCTCATTTTGCTTCATTTTCATTTCCACTGTGCCTCATTTTTCTTACTAAATGCCATGGAAGGCGAATAATATTTCTGGATAAATGGCGAAAGACTACCAGTTTTACCGTGGCGCATGGTCTCCGGCGCTGGTTTAAGGCACCAGTCTCTAGGAGGCGTGGGTTATCATCCACCCGCTGACAGAGGTCTTATTTTGTTGCTGATTTTATTTCCTACTTTGCTTCATTTTCATTATCTAAATGCCACGGAGACAGTAGATATTTTGGATATTGGCACAAAGCGACATGGTAGTGGCAAGGCGTCTACAAGGCGCTGTTAAGGCCGCAGTCTTTCTGGAGACGTGGGATTGAACTCCCTCGCTGACAGATAGCTCTTTTGCTTCGGATTTCATTCGCACCTTGATTCCTTTCATCTAAATGTCGGGATTAGAGATGATATTTCTATATATTAGATAAGTGCTATTAGCGGTAGCGTGGCTGAAAGCGGTCTAAGGCGTCGGTTTAGCACCAGTCTCCTCCGTAGAGGAGGTCTAGAACCCGCAGCTGCTCGGAGTCCACTTTTGCTTCCATTTCATTTCCAACTCTTGCTTCCTTTTTCATGTAAATGTCGGAAGCGGATGCCAGTATTTCCGATGTTTAACATGAGATGATAAGTCGGAGTGCGTGCTAACGAGTTTAAGTGTCAGTGATCACTTGGAGGCGTGTTTCAATCCCGACGACTTCTTGAGTCATCTTTTTTGTTTCTGATTCTCATTTCTACTCTTGGGGCTGTCATAAATGATGTCACACTTTTTCAATATGCTTTGACCCTCTCCTTTGTCACAAAGTGCTCTATCATACCCTCCCCCCTTGTCATAAGTCAGCTATATTACATAAACATATACTTGCAGTTCAGAAACAAAGCACTGGTTATAGATCATATATCAAATTTTATTTTTTAAATTTTAACGGTAGTGTTTTAATTACTTTGTGAGTATAACAATAATATGATTTTGTGGACTTATATTTTTGTTTGAGAATAAGAATATAAGGTTTAGAAGATCAGAAACATAATAATTATACAATAGTGATAAATTATTAATATAAAATAACAATTGAAAACATTGTATTTTGAATCTGATATATTTTGTGTAAATTCTTTCTTTATTTATAGACACGAAAATACCTTAAACAGATTTGAATTTTAAAAAAACGCCTCAATAAGATCAACCTGTTTGTGCCACTAGCAGTTCTAACTACTGACCCAGGTGGGGTTCAAGTATCTTTTAATTGGACATTTCAAGGTGTGACGGGGGAAGGTTTCCTCTAATGTGGCAGAAGAATTTTTTGCTGCTACCGATATTCTCAGAATCTAATCTGAAAATGATTTTTCTAAAAGAAGGACCTATGAGAGAAAGAAAATACATGAAAGTTGCTTTTGCCCCGATTAAAATATACCCCCCAATTCTGGTAATTTCAAAATACTTCAAAAGTTAATGACCTGAGTTATTTCAATTTTTTTTTATTTCACCAAGATGTGTGATGTCACACCCTGCTTGTTACCTCATCCTCCTTGTCACAAACTGTCACAATTCCTGAACCCCTCCCCCCCCCTCCAAGTGTGGCATCATTTGTAACGGCCCCGCTTGCCTATTTTGATACTAAACTGTCATGGAAGGCGAAGATGATATTTCTGGACTAGGCAAGGCATCACAGGCACATAGAGGGCCGAATTTTACTATAACAACATGAGCTAACATATTAAAAAGATTTTTCTGATTAATTTAGGTTATAAATGATTAAGGCTAATTTTAATTCTTTAATTTGTGACGTTTAAGTCTTCAAACTATCTTAGATTTAGTTTGCGGTACAGCCCTGATTTCCCTCGAGTAACTTGTCTGATACTGAAAAGAAAGTGATCTGACTGAAGTATCACTGTTGTCCGTGTTTTTTTTAATAAACTGTTCTATTAAAACTAGATTAAATAATTTTCGATTAGCTTCTGAAGAATTCTTTCCAAATCTATTATACACAATACCAATATGATACTCTGGACACTAAAACTCCAGGACAACCAATATTACCTTCGTTAAAGAATCAGACTGAAGGAAAATAGTAAAATTCATTTGTGCTTCGATTATCTCTTTCTGCTTCTTTAACCCCTCAGAGGCGCGTTGCATGCAAGTCTTATATCGTGCATCGTATAATTATTTATATTGAGTTGTTTTAAAAAATAAACGAAACCTGTTTGTAAGGATGCATTTATTAGCTTCATGTCGAAACAAAGATTATATAAATAAAAATTCACTCAAATTTATAAAAGAATAAATATGTAATACGATGCATATAACGCTTCTCGTGCATACGCGGTCTACTAGAGTGTTAAAACTGTATAGTTAATTATTTTATTGTTTGCAGAAATTATTTTATTATTTTTACATATTTTGGGAATTTGTCCAATATCACTTTACCTTTACCCTTTGCATATCAGATTTAAGTTCTTAAATCTGGTGACTTTGATTAAGAGTCCGAAAACCTGTTTCTGCTTCAGAAGATAAATATCTTCAGATAGGTTAAGAGAATTTGGATGGCATGCTTTCCGTGACAGTTTTTCTCATGACATACTTTCGTGCATTCCATGGACAAAGGCTCCATGATATTATCTTAAAGAACAATACCAGGAAATGCAACTGAGGAAATCATCCAATAAAAATGGCACAAATACCACTTTCTAGCAATTTTCATTAGTTTCTGTTGAGTTTTATTTAAAGAAAATGCACACCGCAGACTCCAATTACAGAGTACGTGACATAAAAAGAACACAAAGCACACAAACTGCAAAAACTATAAGCAGCAAACCCTAAAGACATTTTAAACCGTATGAAAAATTAAAGGTTGAATGTTAATACGTTTTTAATTGTTTTAATTATTAAATGTAAAATTTGTAAAAAACCTTAAAAACATAAAGCTAGACGCATAAAAAATTTAGTAACTGAATAGAGATGCATATAAAAACATTAAAAAAAGATTATGCAGAATTTAAGAATGAATACAGTAGAATATGGAAACAATAAAACTCATAAAAAAAACTTTAAAATAGAATACAGTCGAAATGTGAAAAGGCTAAAGAAAACACTTCATAAATTTAAAAGTTGCAAACGCTTCATCTTAAAAATACTAAGAAACATATGAAAATTATCAAGTTCTTTAGAAAACCTGTTAAAAATTATATAAAATTTTCGCGTAATTAAATTTCAAAAACACATTTTGAGTTCTCGTGGAGTTTTATTTATTTTAATTATTTTATGAATAAGAATGCGCTGTAGACAACGCAAGTTCTACTCAAATTTCATCCATTTCAATTCTCAGAAGATAATAACCTTTATCTAACAATTCATGATTAAAATTTTTAAGACTTTTAAAATCGATTGATAAATAATTTACTGAATTTACAAACTCGTTTTATTTAGGAATCGGGATAAAAAGAATGAATAAGCTACTGCTAAAATAAATTAGAATCTTGAAAGATTGGGGGACGTTTCAATCAAAAAGTGCTACTGAAAATAGATTAGTCAAAATTTTAAAGTTTTACTTTTTTGTTGAACTAAAGTGAAAAAGAAGATTCTGTCGCATACCGAAGTAGTAGGGGAGAGGGAGGCACCTTTCAACCATTTTTAGTATAACCTCATTTTTGCAGAAAGTTTATATTTTTTATTTCAATATTTGGCATCATTAGTTACAACAGAATCTTAGGCAGCTACTCACTTTGTATTAGAATTCCCCGTCATAACTAAAAGGTGAAATTATGCATTTCAGCAAATGACTCATTTCACTTATAATAACTCAAATCACTCAAATAAACATAAATTTTATTGAAATATAACAAATGTACAGAAAAATGCAGTGACCTAACAAAATTTATCTGGTTTTAAGTTTACTTAGTTTTTCTTGTTTTCATTGTTTGTTCCAGTCATTTTGTGCTATTTCAGTTTTGATTAAAATGGCCCAATTATTCCGACGATTCATAAAATCATTAACCCAGTGAATTCCAGCTTAATTATTTTCATTCCAAATACTTGGAGTGCTTGAACCCAGGCATTTTGAATAATCATATGCAAGCTGTCGTACTTGCTTGTAAGTGAGACCATTGTTCATATTTGAACTTTTAATAATAAAATCACAAAGTATGCTTTCTTGATCTGTGGTAAAAACTTGTCGGAATGTATACTTGGAGTTAAAGCAGTTGGATGAAATATTCAATGTTATGCTATCATCAAGATCAGCAGTTTTACTTTATTTTAAATCTATAAATTAAGGCAGAATAAGGCACTCCATATAAGTCTGCAGCTGTTCTGAGAGTCATGCCATCTTGAACTGCTCGCATAGCCTTTGAAATAGCTTTTTTTTACTTATTATGCTTCTTTATGTAAGTTCAAACCATCCGGCACTCCAAATTGAACAGACCTTGTATGTCATCATGTGCAACAGCAAATCAATGTTAAGTGACAAAAGATGTGAAATGTGCCAGCGATAACCAACTCCATAATGTTAAACCTTCTATTGCCATATGGCCAATTCACCGATTCGTGAGACCGATGTCAAATTATCTGGCATCCGAATTGGACATATCCATTGCACTCATAGCTTTTGTTATTTCAAGATCCGATTCCATTGTGCACCTCATGTTATGTACCTATAACACAGTTGACCATATTTCAACAAAATGTTCTCTTTTAACACATTTTGTTCACACTTTGATACAGCTGCTTTCTATTTAAAGGATTAAGTAAGAGAGAGACCTCCCAGACCTGTTCATTTTCCTTCGAATATTGGCTTTTTATCAGGAATTTAATTCGCATCATTTGTTTTATCATATGCTACTGTTCTTTTATTGTTTTCTGACTCTCAGCTATTGTTTCAATGACGTTGTATGCTGATTAGATCCCCTTTTGAGAACATCGAACAAAATATTCCAGGATATAACTTCTAAATTAATTCCAAGTGTAATTTCCCATAGGATCATACCAGTATTTTAACTGAACACAATACTATAAAATGAATTCAGATTGCCTAATTGCACGAGGAAGCTCATAACAATCAAATCACGCCATCCTTATCGATAACTCCGCTGGAATGTAGCTATAAGATTTCTTTGAGATACTAAATTACGCCTATTAAATATTCCTGAAACTATAATAAAAAAATTTTTAAGTTATGTCAGGACAAAAGCACTTACCAAACAGGAAAGAATATCCTGCTTCACATGCTTTGTTAACAGCCTCATTTTTCACATAAAGATAAGAAATGGGGAGGGTCACATTAAGATAAGAATTGTATTAGCCAGGAAAAAACTACCCGAGTACAAGAAGAAAACAAGCCTGATCACACTAGCTTATCCCCGAATATCTAAAAGACATGACAATGTAATCAAGATCATATGATTCATTACAAAGTGCATATTGGTGACAGGAAAAAAGGAAGTCAGTGCAGTTTTCTTGAACTTACACAAAGAATATGTTTTTTGTTGCAATAAAATCAAAGACACAAGCGTATAAAATTTTGTTATTCTTATATAATATTTACTTCTTACAATTAATGTAATTTTAGTGATTTATCATGGTGACGGTATCACGTATCACAATTCTTTATATATATCTTCTTAATATATCTAGCGACAATTAGGCCAATATTTAAATCACCATAAATTACAAATTTATACTATATTAATAAATGTAACCAGCGAGAGGGTCCCCGCTCCGACTTTCTCGTTTCTTCCACATTATAGCGAGTTTAGTGCTTAGTTTCTTCATACAATGACGAGAATCAAGTATGAATTCCCATTGACTTACTGAATCCAAAATTTGACAAAGACCTAATTTTTGGTGCAAGGAGATCGTAAACTAAAATTCGCCCATCTAACTTGTTGCGTTTTACAGTTATCGCGTCCATATACATGCGAATCGACAGGACCAACAGATTGTCATTTAATTCAAAATCTTTTATAGTTCTACAATTCCGATCATAAAACCATATGTCGAATTTCATCCGTCAAGCTCGTTGAATTTGTGAGCTATCGTATTCACATGCATGCTAACAGACAGTGGCGGCGACTCGGGGGGGGGGGGCAATCGCCCCCCCCCATTTTTTGCGAGAAGAATTTAATTTTTATTTCATTTTAGCTTCTTAAAACTAGGAATTACAAAACATCAATAGTGTTCAAGAAAGCTATCTAATTTTGCAAATAAATTTTAAATTTTGTTATCGAGTCCCTACAATGACGAATTCGGGGGGGGGCCAGGGGGCGGGCGCCCCCCCCCCGCCCGAAACCAAAATTCCTGATTTTATTTAAAATCACTACGACTTTTTTTTTCTTCCTTACTTCTCATTTAAAAAATAATAAAATCGTGACAAAATTGCTTTATGGCTTGACAGGCTCGAAAATTATCCTACTTTTCTAACTGCAGTAGTTTCAGTTTTCTTTCTGCAGTCGAAAACATTTTTGGCTAGTTATTTCATTGTATTTTTTTATTAAATTATCGAAAGTATTGTAGTGTTCTTCACGATTCTTACTGTTGGGTGAGTCTGTAAAGTTAAAGCGTTTTGGTTTACTTAAGACATGATGTTTGACATTCGCCACGACGATACAAGATACAAAATTTTAATGACCTCCCCCCCCCCCCGACCCGAATCCTGGATTCGCCACTGAGTTATTGTGTTCATAAAAGAAAAAGCGACAGACAGACAGAAATCCAAAAATTGTTGGTTTTTCGTACTTAGGGAGGTCTAAAACGTGGAGATTCATCAAATTTTTGAGATAAAAATTTTTGACAATTATAATACTTTCTCTTTGTATACTTCGCTTACGAAAAAGTAAAAACAGAAATTACAAGGGCAACGGATATAGAGCTCGAAGAATTGTGGCTTCATAATGACAATCTTGCAACTCTTCATCAAAGTAAAGTAGACTTTAAATAGCATTTTTAAATGTTACCGAATTTAGAAGGGGGACAATTACTATTTAACTCTGGAATGGTAACGTTACTTCGCAGACTTCACAGTTTGAATGGGAAAAGGAGTCAATTTGACTCAACGTTACCATTCCAGTGTTAATAGATGCTACGTGTCATTTAGTGAATTTTTGCTGCATTTCCTCGCATTTAGACTAGATTCAAGAAATACAGTATCTGAAGAAAAACAGTAAGAAAACTGTATCAACAGAATATATGGACGGAAATTTTTTTAAAAGACGCAATTAAAGTCAATGATAAAAGCTTTTGGGAAGTAGTTAACACGGGGATTTAGAAAAAAAAATACTAATTATCAGTTTTCGGAAATGAAAGCGCCACAAACAACAAGGTGTGCATTCGAAACATAAAAAAATTTGAAGGGAAAAAAACTAATTTGTTTAGATTTGCAAAAAGAAGTACAAGTTATTTTATTATTGCCTGTAAAGTTTATAAAACTGAGGTCCAAAATGGTACGAGGCCTTTGACTCGATCTAGGAACTAAAAATTAAAGTATGCTTTTGCTTTGCTTTGCTAACGTTGCTACGTTTAACAAATTCCAAACCCATGATTTTTCAAATAATTTTCTTGAAAATGTTTTCTAAGTTTTTTTAAATGTTATTTAGGGATTTTGCTGCATAATGTTTTTTTATTATTATTATTTTACAATATACATATTTCCATTTGTTTCTATGATAGTCTTTTAGAAAACAAAGTCTCAAACTTTATATAAAACGTATTCGAAATAATTATGAAACAAAACACCTATCTTAACCCTATTTCGCACTCCTATCACCACACGCATAAATTTACCTGCCTTTATTCTTCATGATGTTAGAAAATTTGCATTTTATATAACGCCAGACCTTCGCACGATAACCTTGTATAAAATATTTCTCCCATCAAGGTTTCTAACGTAAAAACCAAGCTTAAAAGCTACGCATCGGATCAAATCAAAGGCTTGCTTCTAGATAAGAACAACCACATTTCGTATGCGAATCACTTGCAACCTTGATCCAAGAAAATTATACTGACGTCTTCTTATTCGGAAGCCAATGCTCCAAGATAAAGAAAAACCGCGATTGGTAATATGAGAACCCGGCATAACATCCTAAATCTCTCAGCTTTCAGATGCATTCACAAGCGTTGTTTTTTTAATAAATGTGTGCCTCATGTGTGTTGGAGGTAATGAACACCATTCATTCATAGGCAAGGAAAGTCGGAAGGAAAGTCCGGCGGAAAGAAATTAGAGAAGCCGTTGACCGCAATACCCTTGAAATAGTATCGCATCCCTTCTAAGAATATGAGAAAAATTTGTAGAAAAAGTGTTTCGATTCTTGGTAAACTCCGAGACTGAGTAAAAGCTTTAAAAAACTAATAAACTCTTTCTTAGTAGTCATTAACCCTTCGCGAGATTTAACGTCTCCTAATTTTTGGAAATATCAAAAAATGACCAATTACCCAGACATAAGTTCTTTGTATAGCTTTCGTTTTAAACAAGGTGACCAGACGTCCCAGATTTCACTAAATTGGTGTAATTTTTTAAAAAGTTAATTTAAAATTCCCATCTTTTGTTCTACATATAAACTGACCGGACGTCACGGATTAGCAAGAACAGTTCCGATTTTCGACTGTTTTTCCCTGATTAAAAAGTCACCAGAATTTAAATTACATGTCTCGAACTGTCTCTTTCTTTACTTATAAGTAGGGATGGCAGTTTTTCCAAAAACAAACGGTTTTCTGTTAAACCGGGTTTTTTTTTTCACCTCCAGTTTAACCTGGCGGTTTAAACCGCTCAAAATAACCGTTTGTTTGTTTTTTCAGCAACGTTTGTGGACAGAATTTTTTATTAATAATAATATACAATAAGTAAGTATTAATACAATAATTAATTAATGTAATAAGTAACGATTATAAATAAGTAATTAATACAATATGTAAGAATAATAAATGAGTAATTATTGCAATAAGTAAGTATTATAGACAAAAATTTTTATTAACATTGTTTTCACAAGAAATTAATTCATTAGCAAATATTTATCATCTCATCTGTTCATAAAGACTCTTTCAGCAATGTATTGATCTGCGAGTCGACACCTCTAATCGGAAACAACATCATTCAACGTAGATACTAATCTTACGGACACCATAGAACTTCCGACTAACGATAAATATTTTTTGGCTATAAAAATCAGACGCCGTCTGCAGGCAAAATTTTTTATTAGTATTGTTTTTGTAGGAAATCAATCCATTGGCCAATATTTATCTGTTCATTAAGATTCTTTCAGTAATCCGCCAACCAACAGACACTTCGAGTTGTCTGTGATCGGCCTAAGATGATGAAATTCAAAGTTTTATGACTTAGTAAATTTTAGTCTAGTTGAACCTAAAATCTTCCGACCCGAGCTTTATTTTTTTTCAAGGTTTTTGGATTTAAAAAAAAAAACCGGTTTAAACCGAGGCAAAAAAACCCGAAGAAACAGATTAACCGAAACCAAAAAACCGGTTCGGTTTTCCCATCCCTACTTATAAGCAACTAGCAGTACGCGCACGGCGTTGCCCGTGGAATCAGGACTTCAACAAAATGTAAAAAACGCCCACAATAACACGAAATGTTTTGAAAACAAAATCAAAACAAAAGATACACATTATTGATTTTCCAGCTTATTTTTTTCGCGATAATGACATTTTAACTGTAGAAAAACAGTACAGAGTACGTTAAACTAAAACAATATTAAAAAATTGCAACGTGAAAATCATTATTATACAGCAAGCAAAATATAAAATTGAATCCGAAAATAATAATCGAAGTCATTCAATTGAAGTTTATGATGTCACCTGCGCTCTGCCCCGTCAGCGAATGAAATTGCCAGCAACGTTGCGGAGAAATGTCACAGGAGGAAACTCGTTAGAGAAAAATATCTTTCAACTGACCAGGAAAAAATTAATTTAAAGAAAACGGGAAAAGATATTTTAACTGTTCTTGCTTTAAATCCGACAGAACCGTTCCAGTTATAAGCTGAAAAAAATTGACAATAATGGTGTTATTAGAACGTTGGATGCAACAAATTTAAAAGCAAAAATAAAATTTCGATGGCAAAACTATTTTTTAAAAATTTCTCACAATTCAGTAAATTACGTTTGAAGCTCAAAATAAATTTCATTAGAAAGAAAATTGTTTTTTCTATCCGATGGTGTATTGATTGTTTTTCAACTATCATTAGAAAAGATACTACAGCCGTAAACGTGCCGAAAATTACCCAAAACAACACAAAACATTAAATAAAAAATTTTCTTGATTAAATTTTAAAATTCCGGCTTCAAGGTGCATTGAGTCACCATTAAGACTACCTGTGCACCAAATTTCAAGGCTGTAAGTGTGAAAGATTCGTCTGGACATCGCGCGCAAGCACGCACGCACACAAACATTGACTTTTATAAGTATAGATTAAATCACATTAGCCGCAGGAATATTCACACTACTGACCTGTTTACTCGCTCTTTTGAACTACTTAGAGGACAACCAGCACTTCTCACATTTACTATGTCATAAAGCATCGCTCGTTTGACACTTTAACATAAAAAAACTTTGGGGTGGTTTTTTTTTTTTTTTTTGCATTTACATCGTTTATCACTTTTAGTTCGCAATTATCTTTCCAACTTTTACAAAGATTGTTCATAGAATGCTATACCAACTGTACATAGAACACATGGTAACCCTAATGTAACCAATGTGGAGGAATAGCAAAATATATTATTCATGCATCTTTATTTCTTCCAACTTATTTTTTCTAGTACATAACTATTTCATTGTTTCTGAATATTTATTTTATTTTATTTATAAACCAGGGTTCTATTTTTAAGATTTTGTTCAATACCCCCTAGGCAGCGTCCTGGATTGAAGTTCAGATATTCTGGTCACTTAAGTTTAATGAATACAAAATAGACCAGTTATGTTTTAACTATGAATCCCAACCCCTAGTGGAGTCGCAGAAACATTCATAGCGAAGATAGAAAAAATAATTGAGAAAGCAACTTGCATTTAAAGTTTACAAATAAATATATCAACAGATAAGCTCTATAAAGGAGTAGCTGCTAAGGATAAGCTGTGTGTAAGAGTTCGGTATTTCCTTCAACTATTTATTATTTTTTCTCCAAAAATATCAGTAATTTATTTTAAATTTAAAGCAAAAGTTTAACCCTGACAACAACCATGACATCCTTCACCATATCCATGGGAAGAAACGAAAGAAGTTTACCATAGTGTTTATTTGATAGCGCAATGACAGATTAGTGAGTGTCCGAAATGAAAAGAGATTCCTTTTTGATTTACAACTAAAATTCGTAGTACCGGATGAATTTATCTTTGACAGAAATAATTAAAGATAAGATATGAAAATAAGTAAACAATTGAGTTAAGCTTAAAAATAATGTATCGCATAAATAAGAACCTTTTGCAGTTTTTTATTATTATTACTAATAGCCGCCTTCGGCGACCAGCAGTATAATCGGGACAAAAAAAACCGATTAACCGAAACAAAAAAAATCGGTTTTCGGTTAAAACCGATAGGTTTTTCACATACCTACCAAAATTTGATAGAAATCTACCAATCTTGTTTAAAGACCATATATCAAATTTTATCCCTCTAGCTCAAACCGTTTTTGAGTTATCGTGTTCACAGACAGACAGACATAATTTCAAAATTGTGTTTTTTGGACTCAGGGAGGTCTAAAACGTAGAGATTCGTCAAAATTTCGAGTTCGAATTTTTTGACGATTACAATACTTTCTCTTTGTATACTTCGTATACGAGAAAGTAAAAAAATGATAAATTTTGACCTTTGGTTTTTTGGGGGGATCCTCTGGTCAGATTTTAATTCAGCTCAATCTATTTATCTATTTCAACATTCGGACATTCCACTTTCAAATGGCTTCCCATTCATTTCGATACCTTAAATACTGAAAAAATTTCAGTCGGAAAACAACAGACAAGATACGTCTTGCGACTCTGCATCAGAGCCTTCACCGATGCAAGGGGAAATGAACATGAGCTTCTGCCATCAAACAATAATCATCATTAAATTGAATAAGTAATTTCTTTCCGTAGAAGCTAGTAGAATCTTAAAGGCGTTTTCAGCGTTTTGTTATATAACTTGTTATATCATTACCATTCTTCCAATTTCTTCCCGACGTTCAGCAATGGTTACATAAAATTTTGTCACCGAGCCCGAGACACGGAGCATATTTTTAACTGATATTTAGCAATAAAATTCTCATTCATTTTAATGAATTTTTTCACCTTATTTGCTTGATAATATTCAGCATTTAATAATACTACTAGCTGCATGGCCCGGCGCTGCACGGGCAATCTTGAATAATGGGATATTCCCGGGCTGAGAGAAGTGAGATCACGTGAAGCCTTGGGATCCATATTTTCATATGCCCGGCTCCATTTTTTTTTCAACAAATATTGTCACTTACTTTCCCCAACAAATGTAAATATTCTTTCAAATCTAGTCTTTTAATTACTAATTTTCATATGCTCGCCTCCGGTTTATTTTTTTTTTACACATATTATCGCTAACGTAAACGTTACGTTTCCCTCAAAACGTAAAAAATCCTTTGAATCCTATATTGTTTAATTAAAATTTTTAAATCCAACCTTTTAATTACCTTATAATTAATAACCCAGCATTTCTCGGAATCCACATTTTTTCATATGCTCGCCTCTGTTTTTTTCCCTACAAATATTGTCACTAAGATTCCCCAACAAAAGTAAATCTGTTTTGAATCCTGTCTTGTTGGATTAAAACTTTCAGTTCTAGCCTTTTTACTACCTTAAAGCAGTTTGGTTTGAATGAAAACGCGAGAATTCTTATGCTTATAAAGTAAAACAGATTAGCATGATATTTGTTTTGCAAAAGAAAAAATAAAACGAATAATAATGAAAAAACGGATAAAAATGAATAAATATTTTCCCAACAAACGTAAATGTTGCGAAACACCGTACGACAAAAAAAAAGAAAGAAAAATGCAGGAAAACGATTTTTTTCAATTGTTAATAAATCCAAACACAGAAGATCGCCCAAAAGGAAATACCAACTTCCGTTAAATAAATAAAAAAAATGCAACACCGGATGCGAAAAATAATAATAGGGAAAAAAACGAATCCGCCGTGAATGAATTCACCATTCTGCCAATAGATGGCAGCACGTAAATTCATTCATTTTGACGTTTTTAATTAATATCTTTTTAACTAATTGTGATTTCGGAACTTAAATGGCCGAAATGGATTCCTTGGATTATTCCCCATCTTTTGGTACTTTCCGCGTGCTTCTCCGTTCAGCGGTTCGTGAGAAGATAGCCGGACATACATACATACGTTTGTTTACCTTCGAATTTTAATAGGATAGATAAGTTTCTGAGAAACAATTTAACCTTGGGGGGGTATTTAAAGTAGTAAAACGCAATAAGATTCCTTTTACACTCTATGACCATTTAAAAAAATAATTATACTAAGAAATGCGGGTTTTTTTTTATTTTCAAATAAGTGTTTTTTTTTATAAATATCTAAAAAACACACTACATGATATTCCTTCCTGTCGTTAACCTTTTGCTTTTCGTTAAATTTTTTGTGTGTGTGCACTTTGAATCTAAGCATAGGGTCCCTTATAAAAGAGCAGCTGTAAACATTGTTGGATCTCTAAATTCCCGATCAATTATGTTTAAGAAAACTAAACTAATTTAACATTGTACAATCAGCTTGCTAGAACACAGTATACCGCGCATATTACTAGCCTACTTTAATAATTTATGGAAAGAAGTAACTATGTAGTACAAATGGAAAATATAAGACAGCTTTGGTCACTCCATATTATTCAGTTTTCAAAAATTTAATCAAGAAAATTTCACCAGGAGAAAATAGTGAACAAAAAGGAATACAACGTATTATCACAAAATGGAAAATAATTATGTTTACAGAGCAATTCAGCATTTATATAATCGGAAACAAATAAAAGAAGTTTCGCATTTAAATTTCAGTTAGAAACGTGATCATCGTCACTAGCTGGATACATATGTCTGACTGACTGCATTTAACAAACGTGAACATATTTTTTAACTTCGACTTGGAGAATCTAATTATTGATAGGAAGAGAAGAAGACGTTTTTTTTTTAGGGGGGGGAGGGGTGTAAGTCGGGACAAACTGTTGTTTGGTTGTTTGTGTTTAGTTTTAAGGCGCAAGAGCCAGAGTTGGTCATACTGCTCCAGGACAAAAACTCGGAAAACAAGATTGTCCCGGCTAAATTGGAACAACTGGTCACTTTTAGCTTTCTTGCACTGGTGCCTTTTCTCGGTTCCTGAAACTTACAGCTCAACAACTACTATAACTAGAGGAAAGTCTAGGAATTCTGTCTAGCCATCAGCCACGACAGGGACATGGGTGAGGCGACTGAAGCACTTGTCTAGGGTGAATAATTTGACGCTCTTTCCTATAAAAAGAAAAAAAAAATAATAACGAAATTTGTCGCGTCTTCTCGGTCTAAAAATAAGTACACAAACGGTTCATAATAATAACGTTGATAAATTGCAAGGTGGCGCAAAGCGTATGATTTTGCGAATCTACCGATATTAAATTAATAACGTCGGAGTTAATTGAACCGATGAAGCCTGTAGCGTACCCAAGGTAGCGTAGTAATTATTGAGTACGCTCAGCTGCAATAATCTAGAGTAAATATTTATTTACATTCTATATACAGGATAATAAGTAACATTTCCCTCGCATTAGAGATTACGTACAAGATATCTGAAGGCTGAGTGCCTGCTACACACACGTCTGGACTGAGCATCAGCCAGAATATACAACCCAGATCTCCACAAGTCACAGTTATAATTAGGAAAAAGTCTCTGACGATCCCAGAATTTCCACATTGTCACTAACCACATTTCGTCATTTCACCACCTGTGTCCATCTACACATCTAGAGCGGATCTGTGAAATATCTGGAAATGAAATTAGCATACCTGTCCAACAGCAGGGATTCGCTGAACGACTGCGGTACAGGCCCAATTGTTTGCACTTAGGCTTGGGAGACTTTCCTCTTAGGAATGGCGGTTATTGCGAAAATAACCGGCTTTCGGTTATTCAGGTTTTTTTCACCTCCGGCTTAACGTAGCGGTTATAAACGCTCAAAATAACCGGTTTTCGGTGGGGTATAAAAAAAAGGCCGTTTGTGGACAAAATTTTTTATTAATATCGGTTTTTTTACAGGAAATCAATCCATTGGCCAATATTTATCTGTTCATAAAGACTCTTTCAGTAATCCGCCAACCAACAGACGCCTCGAGGAAGCGGTTGCCGTTGATTGGCTAAGATGACGAATTCAAAGGTTCATAATTTGGTAAATTTTCGTCTAATCGAAACTAAAATCGAGCCCATCTTCCGATCCAGTTTTTTTACCCGGTTATTGGATTTTTAAAAAATAACCGATTATAACCGGGACAAAAAACTAACCGAAAAAAAACCGGTTAACCGAAGCAAAAAAAAACAACTAGTTTTCGTTTAAAACCGGTAGGTTTTTCCCATCCCTATTTCATCTTTCGTTCCTGGCTGGCAAGTTAGAATTAGTGATATTATAGAGGTTAAGCTCCCAATACTATTATTAAGGAGGTCTAATATTATTAGGAACATTTATTGCAACAAGCTCTTTTCTGACATATTTCAAAAAATTTAGATGTCGACTTTTTTAGTAGTTAAATTTAATTAAATTAACGTCCTGTTTTGTATATACATGAGAGCTATTCAGGGACGGACCTCGCAATTTTGCACCGTGGTCAAACAGTGAGGATGACAACTAAGCTGGCATCTCCTCTCCAAACTTCTGCACCACACCAGCAAGAGGACCCTCAGCAGATTTAGCGGGCACCAGACCTGCATAAACGGAAGATGAATGGTTTTCTTTGGAATCGGGTCTCAAACCCGTGACTCTCCGGTTCTGAAGCCGATATTCTGTCATGTGGTGCTGCAGCTCTACTGTTATTAGTAATATTGCAATTAAAATTACACAAAATTCAACCCACAAATAAAACTATCAGAAAGAAGTCAATTATCAAAAAAAGAACAAAATTATAAATGCATTTAAAAAAGTGTTTCAGAAAGTAAAGAAGTTATGAAAATGCTTTTTAAATTTAACGAGCAAGCAAGTCTCATTAAGATAAATTAAATTAAGGAACTTATTCCTGTTTGTGCAACCTATTCATGGTACACATTTATATGCCCATAAAGTGAACACATTATATTGATCTGTAAAGGGAGGAATGTCAGATTTTGTCTCTAAACATAGGGGTTTGATAACTAATTTAAATTAGGATAATGATCCAACATCAAATCCCTTTTAGTTTGAATTAATTAAGTAAAAATATGATTTTCCATTTATTTTTAAATTCCATTAGAATTCTGAAACAGTTCAGGCTTTCGGATACAACTATATTCTTCAAAGATTGCTGCAAAATGTTTAACATATTATGAAACTGGTAACTATCTTCAAAGAAAACTAAAAATGATGTTCAAAATCTTCTCCAAAGGAAGAATCTATTCATAATTCTTGAAAATTTTCAATGGTAAGGTCAATCAATTCATCCAATCCTGTCAAATTATTGTTTGAAAGAACTAAGCAAATGAATATTAACATTACTTTTGTAGAATCTGGTAAGCAGGATCAAACAAAACAAATGAAGCATATGCCAAAATATGATCCAAAAAGTATTTAGCCCACCAGTGGCCTATTAGATTAAGGCAAGGCACAGCAGAGGAAGGTTATGAGATCTATTCTCTGGTTGTGCTCTTAACCAGCATTATTCGAAACTGGTAGACAAATGCAAGGTTTTCCAGAGAATTGTTCACTGCAGTCATGCTTACTGCTAGAGGTTTTCCTCCAAGTGTGGGTCATTTTCCCTTGGAAGTTGTCCAGGGAGGTAGCCGGCCCTCATATATACAAGCTAAGTTCGGTTTCTATCTACGGAGACATTCAAGTGCTCCAGGTTGCTTTGACCAACATAAGCTGTCACACTTCCCTTTTATTATAGGTCCTTGGCTCACGAATTTCGCAAGTCATGTTAGACAAAGGTCTTCCAAGTTATGCAAAACTATTGGGATTAGTCAACAACAAAAGAGATTAAATTGTGAACGATTCATAAAAGTTGAATGCTGCACAAATTAAAAAGTGTATGCATAATATAAAACAGAAAGTACATGTGTCTGTCTGTCACGAGAACTCCTAATAAACGGTGAATGGTAGCAACATGAAATTTGCACCACATTCTGAGGTACATTTCTAGGTGAACTGTTCTATTTTCAACTTTCAGAATTAGTTGATTTTTAAGATATTTAATTAAATAATGAAAATTAGCTGCTGTTAAGCCTAATGTCTAGACTTTTTTTGCCAACTTCTGAAATCTTTATTGCACGGCAATTATTTTTAATAATATTTCTTTTGCGGTACAATGTTTTCTCTAATTTTTATTAACATTACAAAATTCATTTTAAACACAATTTGTGCCAATGTTTTCTATTGTTATAAAATTAAATTCTAACTAATTTATTATTTTATGAAATATTTTATTCACGTGCTTTTGCCACTGTTAAAGTTATTTGGACATTTAACTTCAAAATAGACTTGTTACTTCCAGTTTCATATTTGAGCATACATAGCCTTTACTGTGCGCTTGCAGTAATCCAATGATGTTAGTTTGATTACTATGTTACAGCATTTAATTTTCATAATTTTTTAACTGCAAGTTTATCGAGTCCTGTTCCTTCCAAACAACAAAAAACGCTGTGGCGAAAAATGGTTTTATTCACTTTATAGAAAAGATCTAACCAGTTACTAATTTACTTATTTTATAAAAGCCCAAAAGAAAGAGGAAAGGCATTTAATCTTGCAAATCTCGCCACAATGCACTAAAGGCAGTCACGGTACAAGCAACCTCAACTAGAAAAATTTAAAAAGCATGTGAATTGCATGTAAATTAAAGAGCCGAGACGAAAAACCAGACTGATGAGGAAATCAAAAAGCCACTTTATTTACTGACATATTTCCATATGTTTGCAAAGCAATCCAATGACGTTAATTACTCTCGCTATTCGATGTTCATTTAACTTCACAAACTTTTTAATGATCCTAATTGAGTGTGTAGGTGTTTTTCTGATCAGTCACACGAACACTAAAAAGAAGAGAATTGTACTCCAGATAATGGCAATAAAAAGCAAGACATGCAAGAGCTTCAGTTGACGCCATAGCAATCAATAATGGGGAAGAAAAAATGAGTACCAAGAACGGCTAGATTCATGGCCAGGTGGCTCAAACTATGGAGAGAAAAAGAGAAGAGGAGTTCTGCTGCTGGCCAAGGATCAGACAACATGGGAGTAGACAAACGAAAATCAAAGAAAGAAGTTGCTACGAAAAACTGTTTAAGTTTAAAATATTATAAATACTTAGACTTGAAAATATTTTTATCCCGAGTAATGTTGGGTATATCAGCTAGTAACAGTACATTTTCAACTTAAGCAGAAATGCCCAATGATACTACCATGTTATCAAAATAAAATCCTTTCCAACAACTATGGATATTCAAACAGTATACATACATCAAGCAACAATATCCACTTTGTCTTATTTAAATTACCTGTTCATTGATTTAGTAACAACAGCAATTCAGTGAGAGAAAATTAAACCTTTTAAACTATTGCAATTAGAACAATTAAATAAATATGTGCAGTTAACTTCAAAATGCTGAGATTATATTTCATGCAACAGACATCAAAACTATGTGTAGATCCAAATTTGTCATCACAAGCCTTTTGGAATATCAAAATTCCAATAATCTTTTATTTTTCGAACCTTAGCCGAGTAAGAACATGAACTGGCCCCATATGCGAGAAAACTTCTCTTTTCTTTATTTTCCATTTATTTAAATGAGTTTTTAACATTATTTGTTTGCTAACGTTGAAAAACAAATCTTAACATATTTTCTGCTCCTCAATACACATTGAGTGTTTCTTATAGATTTCAGGGTGCTGAAAAAGAGTATGTTTGCAAACATTTTCTATCACCCTCCTATTTTATTGATGGATTGATTTTTAAAATGTTGCGACACATTTCTTTGGAAATAAATGAAATCATAAATATGAAAAATTAATTAAAAAGCATGTTAAAAAAGTTACAAAAATTTTGGATGTTCAATGTCATTGAAAATTAATTTTTTGGCTTCTCATTTAAATTTTTCCCCTTAAAGTATGGGATCTGTAAACAACGGGGAGCCTTTCCACAAGGATATTTCTGCAATGGAAGTCTGATATCAAGGCAGGTTGACCAATAATATGCTCGGACATTACCGTTTGAATCTTATTTGAGAAGCCACTGATTGTATGTATAAGAGAGTATCCACAGTTAAGGCATTTACTGCTATATGAAATAGGAAATTTGAGAACTTTCCTACAAATATTATTTCTTGTCACAAAAATTCTTTTTAATTTTTCTAAAACTTTATAAACAATGTAATTTTTCAGTGTTTTATATTAGTTTTAAGTTTTATAAGAGTTTATTCAACCCTTTATTAATACTTAAATGTAAAAATTTATATGGTTAAATGTATTGAATAAATGTTATAAAATTGAGATTTTCAGGATTTTGAATTATTAAAAAATCTGTTAGACGATGGAATATTTTTAATGTTATATTCTTTTTCAACACACCCCTAAAATATAAAAATCCCTCCTTACTTAATGAGGAACATAAACTTATTTACCAGTGTAATGTTATGATTTATATACATTAAAATATTAAACAAATTTCGGAAGCACAATTTAAGTGAAAAAAATGTTTCAATTAGCAAAATGCAACATGGGGGACTTTTTTACGTTCAGTGAAAAGTAGAAGAAAAGCTAATGCAAATACCTTTTTTTATCATTTACAAATAAGCACTTTTTTTATGAATATCCAAAAAAAAAATCACTATATGATACGCTTTAAAAATAGTCGGAAACCAAAAATTTTCAAATTTTAAGTATGAAAAGAGCTGCAATTCAAATGACCCTCCCAAAGAATTAATTTCTTAGTTCTCAAACATTTTGAAATAGAGTCAAAATACTATTTTTGATCAGAGAAAGTTATGTGAATAAAGCAAATTACAGTACGCATACATTTTTATACATTTCTAATATACAAGCATAACTTGTAATGAACTCAAAACTAATTTGTAGTGTATAAATAAATCTCATAGTGCTAGTAGTCTTGATTTATATACCTTTATATAAACTAAAAATGAACCTCCTCCATTTATTTTTTTTATCTTACTTAATCACCCACAAGATCTCTGTATTTTTTATTTTGTTACAGCCAATAACAGAAATACAGCAAGATGTGAAATGTGAACTTCTTTAGGTGGTTTGTGGCTTTCAATTGAATCAATAGTTCACTTTCCCTTCAACAGATGGCAGCATAACATGAAATCATTACCATAGCTTTGATATAGAATTACCAGACATCAGCAATTATACTTGAAAGTTGTCCAACATGGTCCTTTATTTTTAAATGTTCCTTAGAATGTGTATCCGCCGATTGCTAAAAATAGTATCCATGCCACACAAATAATTCCCAAAACTGAACAAAAGAAAGGAACTGCTTTATAATAAATATATATGTAAAAAACTTAAATTAAACAGTTGTTAATAATAGTTGAAAATAAGTTACCACTTTATGTCAATGTAAAAGAGAAAACAATGAAAGCTGCTTTTGTGACAAGTTTAATTTCCACACAAACAATGAAATAAATTTAAATGTTCACCATAAAATGCATGATTAATTTTTTATAACATATTTATCATTGTTATTTTCTTACCACTAATGAGTAGAAATAATTTATTCCAGAATATTACGCAAAAAATCTTGTAAGAATCTTGAATTCTCTTAAAAGAATCTTGTTTCTTGTTATTTGTTTTGCCAACTTCCAATTTGATAATCAAAATCATTTTATTTCAGTAGGCTGTATTTCAGTCAAATTAATGCATTTTATTTAATATTGGATTTTAAAAAAATATTTCAGTAGAGTTAACTCATCCTTACATGATACATATCATGCCAATTTTATTTTGGAATTTATTGCACCCCTGATAGGAAGAAAAAGGTAGAGATTTGCATCACAGCATAAAAGAGTAAGCAATTAAGATAACAGATGACTTGTGCAGTTATGCTTCTCATGTTACTGTGGCATCATATGACTTCATTTCTTAACTACTGTATTAAATGCTTTCAATTACTGCATTAAATTACATACTTTCATAACATATGTCTAATTTCAAAGACATAAATTACTATTATAAAAAAGAAATGTATTTGAAACAACAATACAAGTAAGGGCTGCACTTTAAATAGTTTTTTTACAACAAAATAATAAAGAAGGACTGAATTACAGCATAAAAAGTTCTTTTTTCATCTCCTAAGCACATTTTATTTATCAATATATCTCAGCAAAAATATGGATATTAATTTGCACAGCTCAGCACTTGTGCTTAATGTATTCTAACTAAATTAAATAAAATAAAAAGAAATAAACATCCAGATGATAATGTTAGCAATTAATTTTCACGGAATAAAATTACACACAATTAAGAAAATCATCATAATTTATTGAGTGCGAGTCTTGGTGAAAGCTTTTCTTTAAGTTTTTAAAAAACACAACTAAATCCCTTGTATGACTTCTTCAACTTCATCCTTTACAAACATATGGTAGCCTTGTTCTTTAGTCACTGTTGCAACCTATAAATAGAAATATATATATACTTTAAAGAAAGAGAATATATGGAAGTCAACTTTAATTTTATCCAACAAACATGCAAATATTATCTACTTTTCAATTAAAAACTAAAAAACTGCATAATAACAGAATAACTTGACTTGTGAGATGCTACCATATAATTGCAGCCTATACAAGATAGGTAAAAACTTGAAACATTTATAACCCTTCTATGTAGTCACTAAAGTTGTGTACATGTAAAGTTTGTACTTGTCTCCAGCTACGTGGAGCTCGCAGAATACCTGAAGCAGTACCAGCTCTGTTGATGGGCTGACAACTTAAAGAATCTCTGGAATAGTTCAGTAGCAACTGGATATTATTTTTGAGGGAGGGGGTTTGCTCTGCCTGGATTTAAACCCCTGCAATACCATTTCATGGTATTTGATAGCTAACAGTTACCTAGATTCTTAAAACAATATGAAACTCCATCCGAACTATCAAATAGTTTAATTATGAAAGTGTCAAGATGCATTAAAATCACAGCAGAACAATATTTTCCACATTAATCTGATAAACTTTTATAAAGAATTCCACTGGAATTTTACCATAATGATTTGAGAAATATGCTTTTATGAATAAAAAACTTTTGATTTTCTTAAGTACAGTAATCTTATCAAGGATGCTGCTGCAAATATAATTACTAGCTTTTGAGTTGCCACCTGCATTTAAAACATTTCAGCTAATAAAATCTCTGCTACAATACATAAATCATAATATTTTTACAAAAATAGCAAAAAGAATTAAGATGAGGTATATGTCTGTTAGTTTTTCAATCCAAACTTATTTGGTTCAAAATAGGATGTATTATTGATCATTTCTTACACCAGGTTTGGACAGTGAGAATTTTCTTCATGGGGTAGCCTCATGAATCTAACTTTGAATGTTCTACAACAATCCTACACTAGTCTCAATAGGCCTCACCCTCAGACATGTTGGTAGACTGTAAGTGTATCAAAGGCGATTCGCAAGGAATACTGATGTTCTGTAGATTCATAAAAAAAAAAAAAATGAACTAAGCAAGTTGATCCATTTGACTGAATTACATGAAAATTGTCCATTCTTATATAACCCAAAAGATAAAAATTATAGGAACAAAACTAAAAGAAGATGCTTGAAAAGCAATAAGCCAAATAATGAAAATCACAGCATTGAACTTAAAAAATAAAAATGAACTTTGATGGGATCATAAAAGAATAAAAAAAAATCTATAGGGAAAAAAGCAGAAAAACTGGTTCAGATGAAAAATTATCTTTTTTTTATATTTATTAAGAATCACTTATTTTATAGATAACACTGTTCATAACATCCGATTCAAACACAATAAATGTAATTATGGTAAATTATAGCAGCGAAGAAGTGTACAGTTAAAAATGGTTTACACTGAAATATCTTCCTGATAAGGAATTTTCTCCCTGATAAACACCAGTAGAAATCATGGTTTGTTTAATTTCCATCATGGTGGTACCTTATTCAAAACAATATGGTAAATCAATGTAAATTGTCGGGGTTTTTTTGGGGGGGAAGAGGGCTTTTCTCCCCTTGACTGCCAACAGAGACTGATCACTCACCATTAATTCACGTTGATTCATGAATCATTTTTGGATCGTTTTAAACCTTATTCTTAAAAACTCCCTGCTATTACATTATGCGAGAAAAATTCTTATTTAAATTGGCTTTTGTGTCCTTTTGCATTATTTTATAACGGATATGTTTTAGGATAAAAATGAAAGATTTGTTAAAAGACTATTACAATATGATATTGCAATACGTGTCGCAAAACATAACCACATATTTTTGAATTACTATCAAATAGCAGCAACATTTGAACTAGCATCTCACTCTCCAAATATCCATATCACATGAATAGGAAGACATGTCGGTAATTAGTAAATTGAATAACTGGGATCTGCGTTCAAAATGGAATCCCCATCATTTGAGAAGATTGAAACTTTACTTTATGATCTTGGAAATACAAGAATGTAAAATGGATTTTTCTACTGAGGAAAATTGTATATCAAATGTTCTACACTATATTCCATCATGATCATTTCAAAGCACACCTAATTAAGACCAGTAGGACTATAAATATATATATATATATATATAATATTAACAGTGAAATCTTGCAGAAATGATTCTGAAATCTGTTTCTATCACACCTGTAATATACGCTAAAAGAAAAATGCACAATCAGTAATATAATAACCCAGATCTGTCTCTCGGTAAAGCTCTAAGGTCACCAACAATAAAAATGTTGCCAACAAAGCAACAAAAAAACCAAAACCAAACACAACCATAGCAATACGAGACGTCAAACAGCATTATTTCACTGTTAGAGAACCTAAATTTCAGTAATTTTAAATTTAAAAGAGTAATTGTCGTTCTAATTTCAAATTTAATAGCTCTAAAATAGTGAAATAAAATTTTCGACTGGTTGATATAAAATTTATCTTGCTATAATCAATAGTTCCCAAGAAGTTTTAAATTATATTAATCATATATTTCAAATTAATTTCCATTTTTTAATAGAAAGTAGTAAATTACATCAGTGGTATATCATGCGTGTAATATAGTTTGGACACCGCGATGCATCCGATTATTTATTGCAATCATAATGATATAATTTGATAATATTATTTGGCAATGTTTGACAAGCAGAGAAGTGCTTTCTTTTGATTAGACATCTGAAGTACAAGGAAAATTGTTAAACAATGAAAAATACTTCACACGGAATGTTGTTTACCAAGAGGTTTTTTGAATAAAGAAATATGTAAATAAAAAAATATTTCCTGTTATAAAACATATGTTTATTTTATTTGTTTTCAATCAATGTTAAACATTTCTCTTGCATATATATCTATTTAAACAAGTCAAATTTGAAGGGAAATCTCTCGAATGAAGGGGCAATTTGCACCCATCATACCATGACGGGTAATTTTCTAGTGTAGTAATATTTACTAATTAAGATGTCTTAGTAAACCAATATTGGTAAGCAGTTTTAGATCTACACTGCATCACGACATGCAGCAGAGATGAAAATTTTCATTTGCAATTTACAGACAAAACTATTTTAACAACTTTTCTGATTTTGGTGTGATATTATCTGCCACAGCAAATGCATTCTTATTGATGTAGTATTCCATAAATGTCGTTTCACCCTGTTTGAAAAAGAAAATAGGGAGGTGGGGAGATAAGAAATTAATCTAGAAAGAAAATAACTACAGGATTAAATCAAATTTCATTCTTAGCATACCTTTCAAATTACAAGTTAGGAATAGTTAATTATTTTATTTAATGCCCATACAACTGTTTTTAAAAATTCTACATTTTAAAACGTCTTTTGAAACTTATTTATTTCAGCAAAACAGCAGTGAAAAAGAAGACATTTCACAATTAAAAATAATATAATTTAAAAACAGTAAATAATTCATATGCCATTAAACATATTTTTACAAAAAGGCCATAAGGTAGGGAAATGGATTAAATTGTGGAGTTTTGAGGTGTAAGAGCTATGTTTGGCCACCCTGTGCCATGTGCAAGAGGGATGAACAAGAAGGGAAAAAATATATAATTCAATGCCTCAAAAAAAAAAGTAAAACTTGAAAAAAACAATGATAAAATCTCAGCAAATCTATAAATTCTTTAACACCAACATAAACTTATATAATCATATGCAAGTGACTTTTTCCATGTCATAATCAGAATTATACTACAATCCAGATATTTTTTTAGCCACTTCTATAGCAATTCATGTAAAGAAATTTTTACTCACTTCAATATTAGAAGAATTCAACCTTTCTTCCATAACTTGTTTAAGGATTGTAAGAGCAGCATTTAAGGCCTCTTTAAGTGTCATTCGCTAAAAGGAATGAAAACAAGAGATATGAACAATAAGTTAAACCAACACTTAAAAACAGATATAGCAAATACTTACAAACATCCAACAGATACATAAAGCATGGAAATTTTAAAAGAAATTGATGTAAAATGCACATGTATTTCAAAAATGAACAGCATACTTTAAAAATTATTCTCTAAAATGAATATAAAATAATTACCTTTCGAAAATTTCATTTTAAAACCAATTCCTTATATTATAACATTCATTGCTACAGACATTTAACCAATACACCAAGAATATTCATTAAGCACTAGCTACATTAACCTTATACAAGGCACATTTTTTAATTAGAGAAAAAAAGAACAAGAGTGCAATTTTGACTATTAAAAAATTGTTTTTAAAAAATGAAAATGCAGAAAGGGAGAATACACTACTAACAACAAAATAAACGAAATTAATAAAGAACTAGGAAAACTAACAACTAAAAATACAGAAATTCTAAAGTTCCCATTTTAAAATATTCTTGACAAATCTTCTTAATAATATCTGTCTGACACCTGCAATAAATATCGTTACAGTATTAAAATCTTTAGTAGGTAAAATATTTCAAAAGGGTTAGATTTCAGTAAATAGAAAATCCTATTTCGGTGAATTTTAGTTGGTTTGGATTAACTTCTAAAAATTCTCACACTGTTTAGAACTCAATTTCCATTCAAAGTAATGCTTACAATCAAAAACAGAAAAAAAAAGATGCTATACTTTGTCATAGCGCTCCTGCAAAGCTTGTTGGGCTCCTTCGGAACCTGAACCAATAGCCTTGGCATCATACTGGACATAAGTACCAGATGGATCCATGTGATAGCTGAAAAATAAATACACCCTGAAATCTCACATGAAAATTACCATGACTACAGTTTTTAAAAAATAGAGCACACACAAATCGAAGGAAACTTACAAACAGAAATAAAGATGGTCACTTATACATATTGCTTATATATTAATTGTCAAATCAAATATAGCTCAACACCAATCAAATTTAACAATATATAAAAAAATGGCAAATTTCAATTTCTAAAAAGTCTATATACATCACTCTGAATACACACATTTATCAAGGTTAATTAAATACAATTGTTCAGAAATTCTTTTTCTTACTTTTAAATTCAATAAATACAAATAATTAAACTCATTGGTATTTTTTAATATCTATAATACTTAAGTAAATATTATGCATGATTGCAATTCTAAAAAATATCCAATAAACAATCAAATGTTTAAAATAAATGAAGAGAACAGGAGCGGTCCAAGTAAAGGCACTGCAGAACTGCAACACCCCGAACAGTTTTCAGTGCCTAAATTTAATCACTAATTTATTTAATTTTAATACATAATATTTAAATCCATTAATAATCCAATGTAATTTTTCTTTTAGAGCGTTCAATCTGCAGAGGAAACGCAGGGAGAAACTATAAGTCTCTATTCTTAAAGGGAGAAAACTTTTTGAAGGACTGCATTTTAATTCAATACCAACTTCTTTCTGCAATGTATGAATAGACACAGAGCTAATTATTTTCAATCACACAGTTTGATGAGAAGAAAGTACTATAGTGAAGTGTAGTCCTAGATATGTTAGAAACAGGGTTTTAAATGTTTATTTATTTATTTTTTTCAACAGAACAAATTTTGGCGAGTCCAAATTATGAAAATGAAGGATCGTACAGAATGAATAAAAATTAATTTAAAGAATATTGTACTATAAAATTTTTCCTCTCTAGACGTACAGTAAAACTTTGATTAACCATCACCGTGCAAAACAGGGTTGTGACAGATAATAGAAATCCCTTAATACTTTTACTGCTGGCTTGGAACAAAAATGAAAATGGGTCATTCCATGTCAAGTGATCCAGAGCTAGTTGCTTCACTATTTTATAATCAAATGATGTTTTGCATGTTGATTCCTACATAATTAGAGAGTCCAAAAAGATTAATTTTAATTTTTTATCTTTTTCTGAATTCTGATGGCAGCCATTTTTGTTTTACAAAACATGCTGATTTTTGCATTTGTAGGGGTTTGCGTTAACTTACATTACTCGTAATTGGTGAACCCAAGGTTGATGAAACAAAAACCAGCTTATTCGAGAAGATACAGCCTTTATTATCTCCAGTACACATTTAAGGAAAATTGTAATCCAAATAGCAAAAATCAGCTTTAAAGTTTAACTTTAAAAATGACAAATTTTCAATTTTTGAAGGCATATAATTCCCAAAAGGAATCTATTCTCCATATTACTTTTGTGGGGATGTGTGGCTACCTTAATGTACTGTATTTACAAAAAATTTCAACCCTGAGATTTGTTTCATTTAAGAGTTACAGGCTTTCAAAATCCGAAAATTTCAAAAAAATGCAAATTTTGACACCTTATATCTTTGTTGGGGCAAAGTTTAAAATTCTGAAATTTTTACAAATAAACCCTCTATAGTGCATTATACTGATGTAAAAATTTCATATTTGATATTTATCTACAAGTCAAGTTAGAGGACTTTAAAAATCCCATAAAAAACGTATTTTTTGCCGAAAATGACGGAGCATTAATTTGACTAAGTATTATTTTTATTATTAATAAATTATAATATGATCTCAACTAATATTACCTATTACATACAAATTTACCTTTTTCACAAGAAGTAGCTTTTGCACACTTTAAATGTATAATGAACGTGAAAATTTTGAATATGTTTCATGGTCACTTCAGGTTCTACAGTATAATTGAGGTTTCTCTATTCACTTATTTTATAACACAGTTTTTACTATGGATACCATTGTTAAAACACTTTAAAACTTCAAATAAAAGTATTGATATATTATTTACAACTAACACATCTCAAAAGTATTGATATACTATACACTTGAGTCAGGTTTATCGTTCCACCTTGATTTGTATTCATTAAGAAATTTTGATATTTCTTCACTTAGTTTTGGGGAAATGTTAAGTGTCCTTCTAGTAGTTGTTGTAGTAGTTCTAAGGCACTTACTTTCCTTAAAACATTGTTCATGGGCACCCAAGTCTGGTCTTTCTACTTTTTCTTAAAAGCTGTCCTTTGTCCAGCAGGATGATAAAATGTTACAAGCACATCTTTATTTATATCACTAATGCCATTGACCTCTGCCAGCCACCACTGACCATCATATACACATGAAATAGAATCTCTTATGTGAAGTGTTACTTGTACAGCTTTTGTAGTGGAATGAATTTCATATTCCATAGCTTGTGAAGTAATGAAGCACTTCAGGTTACTCTCTGACACAGCAACAAAACAATGAAAACTTCTTGTGCTAGTGATTGCCACAGAGTTTTCAAATTGGTCAAGAAGTTTATTGTTATGATGTTGAATGATTTCTTCATCTTTTATGTAAGTGAAGGTGATTCCTTTTAAATGTTCTTGACAAAATTCAAACATTTCTGCTGGTGTCAATATTTGGTTAGTGTACGGTCGCTGGAAAGTTGCTTTGGTTCGTTGAAGTCTATCGCATAAGTTTGTGAACAGGTCTGACCATCCACAAATTTTGTTGAATAAATATATTAGGCCTACTGCATTTTAAGAGATTATCTTATAAATAGAAACATGACATAATATAATGTTATAACTTAACAGAATAAATACGAAGTAAAATTAATGCACCACATGGCACATTAATTGAAAATATAAGTACCATAAGAATTCATTTGAATTGTAATTTTAATTACAAAAATTACTTGAGGTCATATTATAATTTATTGATGATAAAAATAATACTTAGTCAATTTATTGCTCCGTCATTTTCGGCAAAAAGAACGTTTTTTATGGGATTTTTAAAGTCCTCTAACTTGACTTGTAGATAAATATCAAACATGAAATTTTTACAGCAGTATAATGCACTATAGAGGGTTTATTTGTAAAAATTTCAGAATTTTAAACTTTGCCCCAACAAAGATATAAGGTATCAAAATTTGGATTTTTTTGAAATTTTCAGATTTTGAAAGCCTGTAAACTCTTAAAAGAAGCAAATCTCAGGGTTGAAATTTTTTGTAAATACAGTACATTAAGGTAGCCACACATCCCCACAAAAGTAATATGGAGAATAGATTCCTTTTGGGAATTATATGCCTTCAAAAATTGAAAATTTGTCATTTTTAAAGTTAAACTTTAAAGCTGATTTTTGCTATTTGGACTACAATTTTCCTTAAATGTGTACTGGAGAAAATAAAGGCCGTATCTTCCCGAATAAGCTGGTTTTTGTTTCATCAACCTTAGGTTCACCAATTCCGAGCAATATAAGTTAACACAAACCCCTACAAACGCAAAAATCAGCATGTTTTGTAAAACAAAAATGGCTGCCATCAGAATTCAGAAAAAGATAAAAATTTTAAATTAATCTTTTTGGACTTGCTAATCATGTAGGAATTAACATAGAAAAAATCATTTGATTATAAAATGGTCAAGCAACCAATTATTTTTTTCTGGATCACTTGACAAGGAATGACCCAAATAAAATCCTTTAAAAGTGAATAATGCGTGCATATTATATTTAATTTTACAAAACAAGCAATATATTGTAATGCTATAAACCTACAATACTTTAAAATAATCTGCCATCTTCTGTGTCTTTGAAGCTCGAGCCTTAGATTTTAGATGATGGTGGATAACAGAAACTGGCGGTTAATCAAAGTTTTACTGAAAGTATATTTATTCATGATTTATAATAATTCAACCATAGTTGCATAAATCTTCATAAATGAGAGTAAGGGCTGCAGAAAAAATAATTGGAAAATTTAATTTTAATTAAAAATTCAGCAGCAAAATAAATTGAATGCCATTAATAGCTTAATTACAATTTTTATTAAAAACTTAATCTACATCAAGTCAAAAATCTAATTATTATTTAATTATTAAAACTAATTAATAAAAAGTAATTAAAACAAGCATTAAATTTATGCAGAAATGCATCATCACTGTGCAGTATAGTATTGCAAGTTAAAGCAGACCAACAGTTGCAATGTATGAGATGTCACTGGAAGATACACTGACAATGAAATTTCATTTTATTTCATATGGAAAAAAATGGCATTATGCAGTAATTAACACGTAACAAAAACCATAAAAATGAATATACATAAAACATATGAAGATGTTTTGATAATTCTTTAACTTATGTTGATCTTGTCAAAATTCAATGCAGATATGATATCCAACTCTCCAATGCTGTTTCCCAATAAGATCTAACAATCATTATAATGATAAAAAGTACTGACATTTAAATTTCAATTAAACAAATTAGATTCAATAGTCATTATTATAAGTATTGATTTAAACAGAATTTAAGGCATTAAAACTACCAATCATGGCACTTATAATTATTTATCGTTACAAAAATTGAAGCATAAACATTCATTGCAATAAAACTCCACCTGCAGAAAATACATCCCACTGTATACAACAGTGCAGATTTATTGGTTAACCTGGAGTTTAGGGTGCATACTCACTTCGTTTCCCTTAAGCTCGCCAATTGTTTGTCACCAAGAGAGTGAATGCCAGAACATTTGTTTTGGCACACATAGCACAAAAATTTGCAACACACGAGTTGAAAATTTTTTCGGCGTCATTTGCACGTGCACTGACAGTGATTTGTTTATCAGTCTACAGCACATGCCCTTAATTTCGACTCATTTCCATTGGCCCACTGACTGCTCTCTTCGATTTGATCGGTCGGCATACGAATTTGAATACTACTTCGTTCAGAATTCTTGATAATTACCAAACAATTTTTTTCAATTACTGTTTGCTTCTCTTCTGAAGATTTTCTTTCATTAAATTTGCTGATTCTCTTTCTCTGTGTTGCTGATTATGGTTTCCAAATATCGAACAAGGAATGTTTTTCTGAAAACAATGGTTCCCTTGTTGCATTTCGTCTTCAGGCGTCATGTGTTTTCCTGTGTTAATGCTTTCCCTGTGTGTTTCGTTTCTCAATGAAAAAGCGAAGCTACAAGGGGCCCGCTTTGCTGAAAGCGAAGCTGTTTTTTTTAAGTTAAAAAAATTTGCAAGGTGCAAATGTGCACCGGGCAATCTCTAGGTGCTCAATCTCTCGTTTTGAGATGCCACAGGAATCGAATGCACAGGAGACCTATAAAAAACTCACTGCGCATCCTAAACAGTGTTTGGCGACGGCAAATAAAATTGAGCCAAAGAAAATTGGCGAGAAAATAGTATGCACCCTAAACTCCAGGTTTATCGATTTATTGTACATTTCCCAAATCAATAAAATCTTTATACCACTCATTCAAAGAAACAAACATATTTCAAAAGCAGATCATTTTTACTTACAGCTGAGGATCTGACTTCGGGTCTGCACCACCAAATAAAATAGCAACACCAAAAGGCCGACTCTACAAAAATAATAATAAACACATTTAATCCTTTACTAGAATACTCACGTAAAAAAAAACATGTCTTATCTTCAATCATATATTCCACAACTACTATTTTTAAAAATAAATGTTCAAACAGACTATTTTTAAGTTGATTTAACTAAATTTTGTAATCGTATTTTACTTTATGAAGTTCTTTTGTATATAAATTTTATTTTGTAGTTTATTATATTTATATTTTGTTTTCTAGCCATATTATTTTCCTAATAGAGACAACTACCTTCAGAAAATTATCAAAGAGATAACTATTAAACATTTGTAAACATTTATAGGAATACAACCAGATATTCCTCTTTCTTATTCAATTTAGTCAAATTATTAAATTAAACATAAGATATTTGGTTTTAAATTTACAACAATTTTTTTAACTTAAATATATTTAAAAATTCAATTTAACAAACATGACATAAACTTAACAGACTGCATACTATTACATTTTCCATATATTTATGCTGATTGTTGAAAAATTGGATTTGGGATTATTTGATTTATACTACGACAAATGACATTGTTAGCATAATCACTTGTTTACCACAGTATACTGTCAATATACAAGTATAAAGCATCATGTAGTTAGTTAAGTCAAAAAAGAATTTCCAGTTTTTAACATTACTACATGTTTCCTCATTTACTGAAACATCATGACTAGGAATAAAACAGAATTCTATTCAATACTAGAGCTCCTTCTCATCTTTACAGCAATAATTCCAAATCTTTTGCATAAACAGTTATTTTCTAGCCATATATTTTCCTAACAATTAACAACTATAGTAAAGTTGAATATATGGCAAATAATAATATAAACATAACTTTTTTTCAGTTAACAACTATTGGCAACTGCTTTTTCAAATCAAAAAATAGCTTTCCTATTTTATCACAATAAATAAATAAAGCCACAGATATAGAATGGAGTATAAACTCATGCTCGCATGACATACATCAATTGACAAACACCAATTTAATTTTACAACTCACTGAACATCATGAAAGATGAAAAAGCATGTAATTTCATAGCATAGGGTAAGACAATAGGCGATTAGATAGATGGTTTAGTTATTACAGTTAGGTTTGCCATACAACAGCTGCATCATATGAATCGATTTCATTGTAAATGAAAGCCGTTTTTAAAAAATTATATAGTTTATAAATTTTAATTTAAAATTTTTATTAACTTATAGTTTAAAAAATTCTACAAAAATAAAACTGAAATGCAAAAAGAAAGATATTTTAAAAATTTCATAATTATATAATGAAGATTTCAACTAATTTTTCAAAACAAAGAATTTTTAAAAATTGAAAATGCAGTACCCCCGCCCCCAATTATCTAATCAGACTGAGTATTCAGTATATGACAGTAATTTAGAATTTAGAGCACTTAAAACACTATTTGATATTCGTGAATTTTGATATGGAATGCAATAAATACAAATATTCAACAACTATAAAATTACAACCTCAAAAGAAAAAATCATCATTATCTTCTTGATAATTAGATCGAAAATGTATCTAATAGGCAAAAGTATGTTTTAAATAAGACAATGATAAATAGTAAACTGAATAACTGAAAAATAACAGAAAATTAAATATTTTATCCATACCAAACTTTTAAGCAGATACCAAGAAGAAGCAAACATTTTCAAGTAAATTTGTTGCAATGACCGCTTTAATAAATTTAAATTTTACAAGGTTGGAAAATATATTACAAAGACATTTCTTGATATCAAAGTTTAAACCATTATATCATTATTGTGAGTAATAAAAAGGACTTTTGTCAGGAGAAAAATGAATTTACTATTAAAAGTTATATAGTGAACTAAAGAGATTTGAAACTCAAACATTTACAGATTCTCAAACACTTCTAAGCTAACAAAATAAAATAATTAATTTTTTTTAAAAAAATCAGTGTATAAACAAAAAAATAGACCGGAATGATTAATCGATAGTTTGGATAAAGGGATAAGATCTAGAAAGGAAATAAGAGAATGGACGTTTTCAGACCACCTGGGACAGGTTGTCTCTGAACCAGTTTCATACCGTGGCGGACTCAAATCTATCGTCGTTGTCCTGGGTTGGATATTAGGTTTAGGGAACCCAGTGACGATATATCCTGGGACGATCAAGTTCGTCAATAGAATAGATGATGGGTTCCTGGATAGGTTTGATTGATGGGGATCTTACTTTTTTTTTTTTTTTTTTTTTTTTTTTTTTTTTTTTTTTTTTTTTTTTTTTTTTTTTTTTTTTTTTTTTTTTTTTTTTTTTTTTTTTTTTTTTTTTTTTTTTTTTTTTTTTTTTTTTTTTTTTTTTTTTTTTTTTTTTTTTTTTTTTTTTTTTTTTTTTTTTTTTTTTTTTTTTTTTTTTTTTTTTTTTTTTTTTTTTTTTTTTTTTTTTTTTTTTTTTTTTTTTTTTTTTTTTTTTTTTACCTGATCAGATAATATAACACATAATCAAATGCTCAAATCAGTCTATAAAACCGATTCCTGGATACAATCCTGATCTTTCAAAACCTAAAACCGCGTGGGGAAAATCGCTCGATCACTGGATAAGAAACAAATCGGGACTCATCCTGGATCAACAACTAATGTATGTAGGGTCGACAAGAAGAACTCTTTTCAATCAATGAGATTCCTTCATAACAATGAACTTCAAGATAGTTATTATGCCTCCCTCACAATCAAAAAGTTTACAAACATGGCTTGGTAAACTTGACATTTAAAAATAGTACATGTAAAACCAAAAATAAAAGGCATGAATCTGCAGCTACATAAATTATTTCTTAAGACTCATGGCATTAACTCAATATCTTTGCTGTAAGTGATTTCTATATTAGATGAGAAGATGTAAACTCCACATTCAATGACATTAAAATCCATCAAACAGGTTTCACAAACAATAAGTCCCATCACTTTGCCCTGTTCTGTTTCTTCCAGAAATGATGAGAATTCTGAAAAATATTTCCCATTTTAACTAGCAATTTTTGAGTATATAATAGTAATAAACAAAATATATAAAAGTAATAAGTATGTGAGGTAACCGTAATTGATAATTATTTTGATATTTATTTACTACTATTAAGAGTAAATGTGTTTATCTGCATGCAGCAAAATGTTTGATTTAGCCCCTGGATTAATAAAACATTAATAAGTATTTAAAATTTAACCAATCGACAGTCTGATTAAATACAAATCTTATTTTATTTATAGGATCATCCTCAGAAACAAAATTTAATAAGCATCAAAATGGAGGTATTCATACTGCCAGTCATTTAGCTTCAGAATAATCACTGAAAGTTGGAACTTGCACAATAACTATACAACATTTTTTTTTTTTTTAAATTAACCAACTCAACAATTTTTTGCGCATTGCTTTTTTCCTCTGATATAAAAAAAGGAACAATCAATATGAAAGCTTGACAGCTGATGAGTAAGAAACATTGAAACTAGGAATGTAATGAATATTCGGTAACTATTCGGTATTCGACTGGCCGAATACTAATCAGATATTAGGCTGAATATTTTCAAGATAATAACTTTTTTTAAATATACTATTAAATAATAAAACAAAAAATATTTCAAATTATATTTCATTGCATTTTTTATCCAAAAAAAATCTAACATTTACTCAGTTTTAAGTTACGTAGTACGTAAATGTATTTAATAACTTCACATGTCATTTATCATTGTAAAGCCTGCAATTATAATGCAAGAGCAATCTTGCCCTCTTGCCGAATGCTAAACAGATATTCGGCCGAATAAATTCAGGATAATATTTTTTTTAAATATATATTGAACAAAAAATATTTCAGAATTACATTTGAATACACTTATTATCAAAAATCTCCTAACATTTATTCAATTTCAAGGGGGAGAGTAAGCATTATCAGGTGAAATAACTTTTAAACCCTTTAACTGTGGGTTTGGTTTATATACCACATATATAAGAAAGTACCCGCAGTTGAAGGGTTAAAAAAAAGGAGAAATGTTTTACTGGGTGGTAAGTAGAAGTGAAGAAGAATTAATATATTTTAAAGGAAATGACCCAACATTCTGACTTGGAGAAAAGAAATTTGTTATAGTTAAGTGAAAGACAAAGGATGACAAGCAATTTTTAATTTTTTTTAGGTTTTAATAAATTTTCTAAAAAAATAAAAATATAATCTAATGTATCTATAGACAAAAATTATATTATTATAATTTATTTAGATTTGCGAAAGCCACATTGTCTTATTCTTAGAATTAAAGTGTTTAAAATAACTACAAAAAATACAACAAGGTGTTAATGTTTAATAAAATCAATAAAAAATAATAAGATCCATTTTATTAATCTTTAATTTTTTTTTATTTAAAATTTGAGGAATATTTTATTTACCATCAAAAGTGTAATGTTTTTACAAAGTAGGTATTCGGCCAAAATCACTATTCATTACATCCCTAAGTGAAACATTTAATATGAAAGCAAGTGAGTAAATTGCATCATCACAAAACACATTTAACTTTAATTACAATTTAAAAAGGAAAGTTTCAGATATTTTCTTTTCTGTTTACAGTTAAAAGAAAAATCTGTCATCACAATAATGTCAGCCCTGAAAATCTATGTCCTGTTAAAAATATGATTGAAATCAATCAAATTATTTTCATTCACAATAAAGCATATCAACAATTTTAATAAACTAATCTTTAAACAAATATTAAGGTAGAATGTAAACTAAAACAATATTCATTCACTTAACAATGCAATCATAATTTTATTGCTTCAAGTAAAACGAAATAATAAAAAGGCAAAATAAATATACCTTTATAATTCAATTTATTTTCATGCATTTTATGCTGCTTCAAATATTCAGATATAAAATCTAAAAATATCTCATTTTAGCTTTTAGTAATGCAATTAATAATGAGAATGTTATTTATCAGTGGAACAAGATATATAGCAAAAATCTCTAACTCATGCTTTCATTAAAATGCTAATTACCCAGTGATTGAAAAAAAATGCAAAATTAAAACAGTAGCTTTACAATAAACATATTCAAAAGATCCAGAGATAAGAAAATACACACACGGATTATAATTACATATACAAAAGGTATATGAAAAAAAAAATGTTTTTGATGATCCAACTTATACCTTGCATTGAAAAAATATATAAATTTACTCTTTTTATCCTTACCTGGGCTTCAACTCGAGCACGGTCCACAATAGTACGAGAATCAGCCATTAAACCACTTACAGCACATCCTAAAAAAATAAAGTAAAAATATTATTTTCCAAAATATACTTTCATTGCATTTTTCCTCTTATTTGTAGAATTTCATTTTCTAACCTACATATACTTTACTGCAATTTGCAATGAAATCCTAGGATGAACTAATATGGATGCAACTACAACCCCAGATTAAAACAAAAAACATTCTCATGTATAAAGATGCTTACAAATTAAACAGATATAAGAATACTAAGAGCAATTCACAACTGAAAAGAACACAGTCATTTCAAGTTATAAACTAAGAACATTTTAATAAAAATTACACTTTCTATGCTTACTTATGCATACCTTAATGTACTTAAATGTAAAATTCATATTATATAATGAGAAATGTTGTTACTTCATATGTGTGTGTTCTATGAATAACTTTTCAAAACAACATATAAAACATCCAGTTTTAGAATTTTCAGACTACACTATTTTGATAGAATATAGCATTTTATTAAACTATCCTATAATGCTTTATTTACAAACAGTTTGCTTGCTTAAACAACAATTCAATTAGAAGTGATTACATTCAACATTAATTTTTACTATCATTATTTGTGTTCTGTTGTTCATGTCTAGTCACATTTATACATATGACTGCATTAATTATAAGTCAAATGCCTTTACTATTCAAATTACAGACCAAACTAGTAATAACCAAGACATCACAAAATCGGTTTAGATATAGGAATAAAATAAGTGTTAGCAGACACTAATAAAAGGAGAATAAGATTAGTACAGACAAAAAAGCCTCAATAAAAAACCTGTTCAGACACAGTAAAAAATACTATTTATCTACAGTACTCTGCATCTTATTAATAGTTAAAAATTTTGTATTACAATACTGTTAAACAAGATTATGGCTTTAATATGAAATGATGCAGCAAATTTTTATGTTTCAATTATGATTTTAGTTTTAATGATTTACATAAAACTGGATATATATTACAGAAATGTACAATTTAAGTATTTTTATATGCAACATGCTTTCTGAAAATTGTTATGAAAAATTAACAGTTGTTAACAGCTTATCAGATTGATGATTCTTAAAAGCTATAAAATGATATAAAACAAAGATGAAAGTAGATGATACTGAGACTGAACTTTTAAAGTTCACTTTGGAATCAAATTATTTCAAGACAAATTAACTAGCTGACTCAGAACTTTTTTGATAGGTTGGAAATTCTACCACACTATGAGTTTATTACAGATTTTGAAGGTGAAATCGTAAGAATCTCTTTAACAAAACACAGACACATTTTCAGCAAAATAATCTCAGTTAAGCAATTTAAACGACAATGTGAAATTTTTTTTAAAAAAATAGTTTTTAAAAATGAATGTGCTGGATATTTTAACACATTCACTGTCCCCAAAATAAACACCAAGTCATTGCTGAATTGCCCAAGATTTTTATTTAACATTATATGGAAAGATACCCATGACCCACGGGTCATGCTCACGGCACAGAATGAAAAATATTCTAGACCCACCGATGAGGCTCATGGCAATGAAAGTATTAATAACAGAAAATTACATAATTTTATGAGAAATGAATCAAAATATCAAATTTGATAAAGGGTGAACGAAATAGAAAAAAATGAAAGAGTCAAAAGCTATAAAATGACATAGCAAAAAGATAAAAGTAGATGATATTATGACTGCACATGAATTTTTAAAGTTCACTTTGGACTCAAATTATTTTAAGACAATGAAATGTTCTCAAAAATGAAAGATTTGAAAATAATGATTGTGAAGATGATGAAAATTTGATAGATAAAATAATGAATGGAAATTTGGGGTCTATCAATAATAAAACTATTACAAATAGATGTAATAATAGTGATAAATTTAACTCCTTCGGGACGAGCGCTGCATATGTGCGTTTCAGCTTGACTCATCTCAGGGCCGAGCGTAACATCCTTGCATTACGGCGAAAGTGCTGGAGTGGGCCGAGAGCCGCACATATGCGTTTGGCTTTTGGAATAAAATGTTTTCTATCAGATGGCATTACTATTCCATGTTTCTTTCAAAAGATTGGTCCCGTACATTAGTATTTCTCTCTCCGAGGTCAGATTGTAGTCGGCCACATGTCTGTGAATCATTCTATTAGAATTATTTGATCTTTGAGAGTATAAACAGAAACACGTGCTGGCGAGTGTCAATAGAAGCATGTGTTAAAGAGCTCTTTAACTCATTTTAGAGTGATTGGTTCATAGTTTCTCCTCTTGCTTGGGTTAGGATTCTATGGAAGATATTCTGTCAAGGGTTTTTATGCCTCTCTGTTTTATTTTTGCAGTTATTGCTAAAAGAACGCGTTAACTTTCCGAGGAGGATATATGTAAATTTTTAAATGACAAATCTACGGATTTTTCCGATGATAGTGATAAAGCAATAAATTATTAGAGTTCTTTAGATAGTTATGAATCTTCGAATTTTGAATTAGAAGATGATAGCACTAATATATCGATTCTAATTCCGTCATGTCAGTGGAGTCCTAAAATAGAAGATTTTTCAGAAGGCTTTGAAGAGTTAATTACTACAAATTTCTTGAAGTATTTTATAATATTGAATGTAAATATTTATTTGTTCCTATATTTTCGAATTTTGCATCAATAATCTAGTGTTTATTTAGGTACTTTCAATTATAGGGAAATACACCATATTTTTATTTTTTATTATTAAAAATCAAGTATTTTATTTAAACTAGTTTTATGATTTAGAATATGATATCATTTACCGCATATTTAAAAATGGTTTCATTTCTATGTAAAGGACACTTTTTATGCATTATTATGTAACGCACACTTTTAACGGAATTTAATGCGTGTTAGGCTTAGAGGGAGAAAATGCTTTGGCCGGTGGGCACAGACTGTGCTTTCCAGCTCCCGGCCAGTGGGCATGTTTCCTTCAGCAAGTGCCCGTACCGAAGGGGTTAAAGAAAAGTAAAAACATGTCAAATAATTAAAATTGCTATTCCAAAATAAAAACTCAATCTAATTTTTTTTTAAATTACACAATAATTATGAGAAATAGTGTATTGATAAATAATAATTACAGTATTCTGAAGCACAAAGATAATTACTGGCTTAAATAAGAGTAAAAGATAAAATGTAGCATATGCAATTGTCCCGAGTACAAGCTGTATGACTGTAGAAATCACAAAATTAATTTGGAAGAGACTTTTAAGAGTCAGAAGTTAAGTCTTGTATACACAATGCTGAATTTGTTAAATTGATTCATGTCAAAATTAATGTAAGCAAAACAACTATGGAAATTAGACCAAAATAAAGAATATAACCCAAATACACTATTATGATTTAAATTACTGTTTACTTCAGATAGATTTGAAAAACACAGAATAATAAGATGATATTGATAAAACATTTAACTGCTTTAA
This sequence comes from Araneus ventricosus, assembly GCA_013235015.1. NCBI lineage: Eukaryota > Metazoa > Arthropoda > Arachnida > Araneae > Araneidae > Araneus > Araneus ventricosus. The sequence goes on along the minus strand of BGPR01000554.1, from coordinate 460,280 downwards.
CCAAAAAAAAAAACATTTGCCAGCAATAACAAACAATAATTTTAAAACAGTTTAATGCACAAAATTTTCCCGACTCTAAGTTTCAGGAAAAATTAAAATCTCATATATAATTTTAAATATTTTACAAATCAAATTTTTACAGTCTTCATAAAATATTACTTCCCCAGCAAATAAAACAACATGATACAATAGCAGACACTTGGACAGCTCCCAATAATGTACAAATTTCTTATAATATACAAAAAGTAAACATCTAAATATGTATGGAATCTCACCTATATGTTTATCAATTTCTACAATCTTTTCAATAGTTACAGGCTTCATTAATGGAGAAGTAACCCGCTTCTCCACGGCAAGAACAACACCTTCACTAGTTTGAATACCAATAGCTGTGGAACCCAACTATTAAAAAACAGATAATCATAATAGGACATTAGCAAGAAATTTTTAAAAATAAAAATCCATACATTGGGATACTACTTCTATTTAATAACAGTATATAATAACTGGACAATTTTTGATTGCTTATGCAACTGATTCAAGCAATAATACACAAAATAAAGTTAAAAGAAACTCATGGTAATGCAGCTGTCAATATCAAATTCATAAAAAAATACGTGCATATATCTGAATTCCAAAATATAGAATTGGAACTTATTCTTTTTACTCAACAATGATATTAGGAATATAAAAATAGCCTTCCTTATCCCTATGAGAGATAATTTGATTCCGAGAGTTAAAGATTTTTCATCAATACATGTGTATAAATATCCAATGGTGTTTCCATTTTTTTTTTTAAAGTAAGAGTCCAGTTGGCATTAAAAAAATCCTAAAATTTATTTTCCATGGTACAGTAAATTCTCAATTATCCGGCATCTAAGTATCCAGAAAGCTCAACTAACCGGAAAAATTAGAAAACGAGTTTTTCTAAAAATCTTACATCCGCGTGCCAAAATTTAGTACGTGCACGCCTACGCCGACAATTTATTTCTGGAATGCAAAGTATGCTCCGTATGGAAGGGTGTAGATGGGGAAAAAAAGCAATATACAGTACTGTGACGTATACAGACTTGTTTTAGGGGGGGGGGGGGGTTCAAAAGCAAAAGGGGGACCCAAAAAAAAAAAGGGCCCCACTTTTGCCCCAAAAAACGAATGCAAAACCAAAAAAAAAAAAGTTAAAGGGACAGAATCGATAAAAAAAGGAAAGAAAAAAAAGCTCATGGGGTGTTACTCCAGATTGGTAAGTCTCTTTCTTTTCCTTTATTTATTTACTCTCCGAATGCCAGCAGATGTTGATTCCAATTACGTAATATCACATGCGAGATAATTGGAGGCGAGCTTATTGCACAATAACTTGCGATTTTTAAAAGATAATTAGTTTTGGTATTCAATCTGGGATTTGCTTATGATCACTTAAAAGAGTTTTTATTATGCTTACTGAGTAGAATATTTTTCAGTTTCGTCAGCTATTTTTATATGTTTATATTTTTACAATCTATATATTTACAGTAAAAATTCAGCTACAGATCATACTTTTTTTTTCAATCATCAATGTTAAATTAAGATCTTCATAATATGTTTTGTAAATACAATGTTATAGAAGATACAGAAGTATTCTTAAAAATTATATTTTATGCACATTTCAAAATGACACAGACAAATTATTTGGCTGAAAATATATATAAAAAAAGGCTACATTCTAACCTCCCCCCCCCTCAGTTGGCCCGGGACAGGCAACTATCCGGACTTTTCGGATACCCGAAAATAGACGGGTCACGAGCATGCCGGATAGTTAAGCTTTTGCTGTTATGCAGTTATGAAAATACTCTGAAAAAAATACGAGTTCCACAAGCCACCCCAGTGACTACTTTTAAAATCTGCAGTGTGAAATGTATGGACACTCTAGTAATGCCAAACATAGATAAAGGACAGCTTAAAACGAACAGAAAGTGAAAATAATCATTTATTGGAATGAAATCCTGATAATAAGTTGCCAATTTAGCATTTTAAAAGGGGCTTGTGATGTTAATCTAACAAAACCAAGTGATTGCTTTGAGGCAGTCAAAAAAAAAAAAAGGAAGGAACTGGATTTGGGAAAATTTAACATTGAATGTAGAAGAATGAGTTATCACGTGTGCATAATATATATATGTGTATGTTAAAAAATAGTGATCAATCTTTCTCTAAATGCTGATAGTTCAGCTGAATTATGTTCAAATTAATATTTTTAGTTAGTTTTACTTATAAGAAATTTAGCAGAAATCTTGCCGACTCGAGTATTTTACTCTATGACATGAACTTTGTCCCAAACCTTTTGTTGTATAAAACTAATTTTTATCATACTTCATTATTTCCAAATCCTTTAAATGCTGAATTAGCAAATTATGAGTGCATATACAAAAGAATAGTTTTCAAGAGTGTAGTTACTTTTAAACATGACTTTAGAAGTTACACGACAGGATCTAGGTTTTAAAAAATCATTGTGTGCAAAATTGCCTAAATAGAAACCCATTTTTAATTAAGATAAATAATGCAATGATTTAATTATAGAGCCTGCTTTGTCTCAATAACATACAAAATAAGAATGAAAATATTAAATCCATCAGTTTTACTTTTTACATTGATGCTAAACACAAAGTTCTAAATGATACAAGTGAATTCTACTACATGAATTATAAAATCAATACAAAAATGGAAATTTCTTCAGAAAAATAACTTAATCATACACATAAAGAAAATAGAAACTTTATTCATGTTACTTTTATGGCTTCGATAGCGTATTCCACTTGAAATAAACGGCCTTCAGGTGAGAAGGTATTCACACCTCTGTCGTATTCAGATCTTGTCATAAACATACTGAAACAAAATGAAAACTGATCAGTTTTCTCAAATACAATTTTCTTTAAACCAATATTAACCGGATGGAAATTTTAATTAAGGTATAAAAATTATTAAAAATATGAAATATTCTTATATGACAAGCAACACCAAAACCAGAAGTTTGATGTGCCCAGAAAGTACTGGGAGAACATCAAGTTTATTAGTTTGGTTTGATAGAGTTTACTAGCGCAAAAAACCATTTTTGGTTATACTGCGCTAAACATATGGTGAAGGATAAAGCCTTAGTTGAGGAGTTCAGTTAAAAGACGTCAGTCATACATTTATGACGTGTCAATTTGTCAAGTCTGCTAAAAACTTCTTCTTTCTAAAAAAGAGGATCTTTGTGAATGGCGTCTTTTAAAGTGACACAGGAAGAGTGGAAGCAATGGATGCATTGATGATTAAATTGTGGACATTTAATAAGAATGTGGAGAACAGTCATTTGGCATTGGCATGCTGTATAAATTATTAGTTTGAATAGCTCTTGTGAAGAACAATGAGCACATATGCATTTTTCAATATTGTTTTTCAAAAGTATACTTGTTGTAATTTGCTTTATGTGAATCATTATATCCAAGAGAATATGTATATGTGAATATTGTATCCAAGAAATTGTAAAAATTTAGTGCACATAATAAACTTCTTATCAAATGCTAAATTAGCTTAATTATGCTGAGATTAGGGGAAAGATGATTCAAATTCTAGCAATACTGCAATTGATTGTACAGAAAAACATAGTTAATTCAGAGAAAAGTTATCAAGTCATTAAAATGAATAGAAAATCAATATTCCGTTGAATTTTAAAACAAATAGGGGTAAGAATGCAATGCAAGCAACAAAAAAAATAATTGTTATGTTCACAGACATGATGCAACTTAGGCAAGAAAAATTGGCAGATGGTTCAAAGATGTTCAATTTGAAAAATTTTATATTAAAAATTGTTCCTTTTTCTGGTTACCACCCAGTTTCTATAATTTTCACTATTTTTGCAGCACTTTGTACTAGCCATCATATATTTTATCTATTTCCACATTCCTATTCTTCAGATTGATTTCGATACTTAATGGCTACAGACAAAAAAAAATAATTAACCCAATGTGATGAAACTACATACTACATTCCAAAACATGTTCTGCAACTTATGAAATAAACCATTCACTACAAAATAAAAAAATTGAAGATTTAGAAAGTTTTAAAAGATGAACTTTACCGATGAACTTATATTGCAAATATAATTAAAAATACCAAAAAGATATAAAAACCTTTCTCATTATTGCTGCTTCCAACAAATAATATTAATAAAAGAATAAGAGAGAAAGTCTCCCCATAAAATCTAATGCATAACAACGATAAGGAATTAAAAGACAATTACACTAGAATAGTAGAGTGATTCAAAACAATGTCAAAAATATCCTCAAATCGCCACAAAGAAAAAAAACTAATTAACGAATCGAATCGCATGCTATTTATTCTTTACCCACTGCAATAGAATTGGAATCCAATTACATATTTTAAAAGACAGTAAATAAAAGTGGATCTAATATTTAAATTTTTTAAAATTTCCTATAAAAGAATGCATCTAACACAAAAACTCAAGAAAGAATACATAACTGAAAACAAGTAGTTTAAATAATATACTAACGAAATATTTCACTAAATTCAAAGTTTTACGTAAAAAGATAAACCATGGAGTAACCTACTTTTATTAGTAATTTAAATTTCACACTAATACCTTCGAAGATAAACTTTAAAAATTCAATTTCAAAAGGAAAACTTATAAACAAACACAGAAAATGCTGAGAAATGACACACCGAAATTAGCGGTTAAATTTTACAGTCAGTTAAGCCCCAGCATTAGCTTTATTGCCAGATCCATAGTACTTTTTTAGCACAAATGTGAACAACTCATTCTCACGTGATAAATGTAAAGTGATCCTCAAACTTCAAAATTTTAATCTATCGAAAGTCCAGGAATTGTTTTATGAAATGGTAAATACATTTTTTAACTGATAAAAATAAATGGTTATCTCGAAACTTTACAAGCAATTTAATGAATAAAATCCACATCATTGTGAGGTATGCATACCATTACGTCAATACACAGTAGGGATGACGAATATTTGACGAGCTATTATTTTCTACGCTCAAAAACGTTATTTTCTAATATCAAAAAATAACAAATACCAGTGTTGAATACTACTGTCAGAAAGGTGTGATTCAGTCATTTGTAAAAAATGTACGCAAAGTGTTTTTTTTTATTTTAATTTAATTTCGTTTTACTTTCTCGTATACGAAGTATACAAAGATAAAGAATTGTAATCGTCAAAAAATTCTCCACGTTTTAAACCTCCTGAGTACGAAAAACAAATTTTGGAATTATATCTGTCTGTGAACACGATAACTCGTAAACAATTAGAGCTATGGGGACATAATTTGTAAGTTTCTATCAAATTTTGCACAAAATCCGCCTGCGGGAAGTCTGTCTGTCCGCGTTCATGTGAACACTATAACTCAAAAACTTGAATAGCTAGATGGATAACATTTGGTACACAGTCATATCAGCAGGAATATAGGTCCGTATCAAATTTTGGGCCAAATCCATCGAAGGGGTGATTGTCTGTCGGTCTGTATAATCGCATACTTCTTAACATTATAACTCGTAATTCGTAAACCCTAAGGCTTTGATAAATAAAAATTGGTATGAGGCCTGCTAACATTAATTGTAGATCCGTGCCGAATTTTCGTTTCAATCGGTTGAAAAAAAGCTGTTCAAATCGCCTATTTGTCTTTTCTCATCACGCAATGACGCGAGGCCGTTATTGTGTAATTGCGCTATCACTTGCGCTAATCCTTTCCGCTTCTACCCACACCTTTCGCCTGCAAGCTTCCGATTCCCAAGATTTTTTCTCTACTGCGTTACGGACGCTTGTTTGTTTTACTGCCCCCTCCCCCCCCTTTTAGCTTATTTTTCTTCACATGTGTTAGGAGTATACGAGAAAGTTTAGGGGAGACCACTCCCGCTGGTTAATATAATCTTGCAAGGTTTTGGTTTTTAGTTCTATATAATGTCAACAGATGTCGCCCTCAAAAACTACTCTGAAAACTCTCACATATTAGGAGCTACCTTCCCCACACAGGGGGCATCACCACAATCCACTCAGGGGAAAGCAGAGTCTTCACCCGTGACCTTTGAGATAAGTAGGTCAAGCTTCACCGCCCAGATCACCCTACACCACCTCGTCTGTTATTATATCACATTTCGCACTTTCCTCCCGAGCGCACATTCCCCCATAGCTGTTTAAGAAGTCTTTCTGTGAATCATCCCTCTTGTTGTGATATGCGTTATCGAATGATAACGGCGCTTTTGTAATTCAAAACTTCGGCGGGAACTCCGAGGAGCAAGTATTTGTTTTTCTTTTTAATTGACAGAATTGCTGTAATTCTTCGAAAAAAGAATAATGGCGGTAAAAGCTCCCCTTACTGCGATCGCGCGGAAAACTGCGACTGTGATATCGAAGGATGATTTATGTCATTGATTACTATTGAATGTGACCCTGAACCCACGTTCCAACATCTCCTTCTACAAACATCCAAAAGAATTTTTGCTGGCGCCATCTGTTGATAGTATAAAGATCTAAACATTAAAACTTAATAGAAAGTTTATTAAAAAGAAATAACAATTTTTTATTTAAATTTTTAGAACACTTTACTTATACTTAATAAGACTTTTTGAAAATTAAACGTGTGATTGAAATAACAGTTATTTGGAATAGATATTTAAAAATAGCAATAGTAAAAATATTTGTTACTCAAAAAATCGTGGATTATACATCCCTAGTACACTGGCTCACTTCGGCTTAAAAAAATTCGGTTTGAATTTTTACGGTTAGTGTTTTTAACAACTGAGAATTGTTAAGTGGAAACTTGAAAAGCATTTTCGTGCCAGAATTGTCTTTCTCTTTCGCATTATATAAGCCAAAACGAAACGATGACTCATTCTTTTTTTCCCCTACTCAAAAAGGCTACACCAAATCTTAACAAAGCGTAAAATGTCGTTGCAGTTCGACGACAACCGCAGCTACGTTTGTCATGTGACTGTGACACCATATGAATTAAACCTATTGCACCTCTAAAGCTAAAAACCTCTTTCCTAGTTCTATCAGAGCCACCAATATTCATCAATTTCGAGAGAAAAGTCAACCATACGAGAAAAATTTATGTGTTACTCAGAGTAAAACTACACACCACGCAGAAGTGGGGATTCTCAAAAGACATCTGACTGATGTAAGTTTAATTACTCAAACAAATAAACATTATAATGCAAAAAATATTTTTCTCCCTCAAAACTGAATCTGAAGGGAAACCAAGGATCTATGATAATACGCCATTGAAGTGGTTGACTCAACTAATCACCAAGCTACGAGTGCATAATTTTCAAGACAAGACTTTCGCTTTTTTTAATGTATTCGATCTTAAAAAGTGAGGTAGCTATTGTTCAGTCAGCGACGCTGCTTTAATGCTGATAGGGCCGGATTAAGATATATAGAAGCCCTTAGGCAATGCAAGTTCCGGGGCCCCCCGTTCCCATTCCAAAGTTTCAAAACCATATTTTTTATTGATTTTAATTTAATATCAATATAAACAGTTTTTAAGTAATAAATATTACTACAAACTGAAATAATAAAACATTTAATTGCGGGTTGCCTACAAGAGAGTTGGTTTCAGTTTCTCGAGCATAAAAAATTTAAACTTGAAAGTAATTTTAAAAATTAAACAATAAACAGTTTTAGCGTATTCTAAATAACTCAAATACAAAGTTTGACAAGGCTGTTGATTTGTGAGACAGTTAAGCCATCTGCAAAAATCTGGACCACACTGTTCTGCAAGCGAATTTGAAAACGCGGGAACAAAAATCCCAAGAATAATGGATTGAAATTTAAACGATACTTGATTCTAATTTGAAAATGTTCCAATAATTGACCCTTGTTAATCAACTGATATACAAAATTAAATTACCCTGAAAATATCGCAAAAAATATCTCAAAGTCTCGGCCCCCCTAAAGTTGCGTGGCCCCTGGGCAGTTGCCTACTTTGCCTATTTGATAATCCGGCCCAATCTCTCCAAGGGAAGCTAAATGATGAGGGATTTTCCACAAATTTATTTCTTTTAAGCTTAAATCTTTGCATGGGTATTAACATATTTCTAACCTTTATTTAATTAAATATAACTATTAGAAGATTCAAGTTTGAAATCATTGAGTAATTGTCTTAACAGAAAGTTCCTCTCTTCACTGAAACCTCAGCAATCGCCGTTGTTATACGATTGCCGCACAATTATGTATCAATGTTGTATCATTATGCAGTAGTTGCACACTGGGGCAATCAGTGAATGTCCCTGTCATCTCTGCAAAAAATCTCTCTTGCCCTTTGAATTATCGCTAGACGCTCAGCTGCAGAAGAACAAAAAAAAAAAACATATAAATTTTTCAACATTCTGGGTAGGGCTGGGCGATGACCAGATTTCAATATCGTCTAAGATAAATCGATATTTCTCGATATATCGTGATTTTATTTATTTATTTGAATTATAAATTGCCTCTAAACACAATGACTAATACAAATGAAAGCAATCTTCAGTTTATATCTTGCTTAATTTTCATTTGAAACAATAAACGTATTTTTTTGCTTTTTCCTTCAAATAAAATAAAAAATAATTGTATTAACCTATTTATCAGAGTATACAATGATGGAATAGCAGTTCGCTTAAGAAAAGTTGGCACGTCACAATCTACCATAATATTTAATGAATTCCGTCTGTGATGATCGTAACCCTTTTTTAGTGGTGTTGTTGTTGGTTCTTTTAAATGGATTACCAGAAATGTGATAACAAACAACAGTTTATTTACATATACCATTAAGGACAAACACTAGAATAACGGATAGGACAGCACGTAGAAGTTAATTGTTGCGACCCTTCGTTTTCAACAACGTCAAACTTACAACTACACTTTTCGTTGGGATCTCCGGCCTCACTCGCCGGCGTCTTACGAAACGTTCCTTTAGCCTTCGAGTTCGCAACTCGACTGATTAACAAAAAACAATCCCCAACCCTCGGGGGAGGAGAGCGCCCTCCACCGGCGAATGCGATTTGAGAATCCCAACACTACACCGTCATTCCTTAAAATAATGGAGTGATCTTTAAAATTTTAGCTGCAATACTGCTAATATATTAAATATCAATTTCTTTCATCCTCCACAAAAGAAAAAAAACAGTAATACCTTTAACAATCTAAATTAAGTAGTTTCAAATAAATCTTGAATTCAAAGTATATAATCATTAAAAATTAATTCACTACTTGAACGAACTAAACTTTTTGTTTTATTTTGAATGTATGAACGAATAATTTAATATAAATATGCAACTAGAATTTTAGTGCAATTGGTAGTATAGCTGGTCACAATTAGACGGAAGAAAAGTAACTGTTCGGATGGTTAACAGCAGAAGCATTAAATATATAATTTCAGTTGAAAACAGAGCCGGAATGAAACAGGAAATAAAACACTAAATCGTAAAAATTATTTGTTTCAATGTATTCCAAAATCCAAGGAAGAATTACGTAAAAGAAAAAAAAAACCTCTTGAATAAAAAATTTATTAGGGTTATTATTGAGTATATTGGCAAGGGGTTGCTTTGGCTCCAGATTTGGCGTTAAAAAATGATGCATCGAAATGGTATCCTTAACATAGTCAGAGTTAGTTGAACCTGGCTTCGATGTTAAACAGCTCATTGCATCAAATCGAAATAATTGATAATCTATGAGTCTATCGAAACCCGTTCGCAATTTAATTAGTTTCAATGTATGTGCGAGGAATCCAAAGGGAATTACGCAAATAAAAAAAAAGAAAGAAAGAAAAACGTAGAAAGAAAAAAGAATTTATCATAACCACCAAAAAGCAACCATAAATTTCTATTTGGAATAATTTCAGTTCCAAGGTTTGGCAATCTATCATTCGAAATTTGGCTTCATATCGAGATCACATCGGGCTGATTGTTACGGCTTAAAATATCGATATGATATCGATAACTGTCAGCTGAGAGTTTAGTTCATATTGTGATGATATTGAATATATCGTTGGGGTTTTAGAGTGAGTGAATTCGGCATGGTTTAGAGTGAAGTTCGCATTCAATCAGGCGACTCCGTTGAGATTAACTAATCGCATCAAGGTCAAAAAGGGTAGAAACGCAGAATTATTTATGTGCGCTTTTCTTTTTACTTTCATTTTTTGTTTTGAATCTTTTATTTGCTTAATGACTGTCGTGCGTTATATTCCTTCCTCATTTTCTTATGAAGTTCTTCCTATAAATATTTTTTTCGGCAGTTTATTACGATTGCCTTAAAAAGGAAATAATCTGTATAAATTTCTTTATGTAATGCATCATTCTTCATTAATCTTACATGTGATTGATTTTTTTATACTTTCTGAAAAAAACTATGACAGGTTCTTTTTCATTTCTAAACCTATAATTAAAAATATTGTCTGAAATTGTAGCGGGTAATAAACTAAACAATGAATGCTCTAAATTTTCACTGGTTTATTTAAGTTCAAAAATTATCAGGTCATGCGTCTAAATCAGAGGTTCTCAACCTGTGGTACGCGTACCCGACCAGTTGGGGGTACGCGAAATCAAAGTCGGTAATGGCGGACACAAGAAAATACAAAGGATTAAAGAAGTTACAGTATTTTGTTTTCCTAAGTTCGTGTGAAAAGTAAAAGTGAAAGTTGTGCTAGTCTAAAACCTACGCTCAAAATAAGAAAGCAGAAGAAAACCTGGCAAATGATTGATATTTTGTCTTCACAAGCCCCGCTATGCATAAATCATTAATGTGTTCGCAGAAGCTGTAGCTTCACTAGGCGCCAGTGTGGTATGCTTTTTATTTTTGTTCTTCTAGTTTAGGCTTATCGAGAACAATCCGGATTCCTCTCAAAGATGCTTGTTTTGACGTTTTTACTAAAAGCATGATTAAACGCAGTCATCATTAATTGTTCGATTGGGATGCATAATGAATAACGACTGTTCATATAAATCAAGCTTTGTGTTTTTATGGGCGCTCAATTTGATTGGTTTCGTTTGTGGCACAAAACTGATGTTTGTAGGCTATGCGTGTTTAATTTGAAGTGCTTATCTTGAGAATGACTTCGATATTGTTTGATTTCTCAAAATGGACATGTGGTTGAAAACTGAAACTCTTAAAAGATTGGCATCTAGAACCGAAATTCGAAGCACCGATTTGGTAGCTATGGAGATACTGTGGATCAGCAAGATGATAATCATGAAGTGCAAAGTCCGACTGATTGGCCTGTTCAGGTAAGAAATAAAATTGATTTTGTTAAAAAAAAAAAAATCAGAACATCAGTGCGCTTCCGAAGAAGAGAAAATATTCTAAAAAATAACTAAAATATCTATTTTCTGTCACGGGTGATGAAGATTGTCCAAAACCACTCTGCGTTGTTTGTGGAGGGATATTGTCAAATGGCAGCATGAAACCATCTTTACTATGTTTTCTGAAGATCACCCTTTTGCGTTGAGCTCTAAATTTTATGAAAGTGAATGGTTGCAGCAGCTTGCGTACTTTTCTGACATTTTTTTTCAGAAATAAATAAACTTAATTTAGGATTTCAGTACCATTCCATAGCCATTTTTAAGGTAACTGACAATATCGAATCTATGATTAAGAAGCAGATTTTTTGGGAATCCTGTATAAAAAAAAGTATGAAGTTTTTGAGACACTTCACAGCTTTTTATCTGAGAACGAACTTGAATTAACAAAACAAGTAAAAACTAGTACGATAGCACATTTAAAAGAACTTAAGTTGTCATTCAGACAATATTTTCCGAAGCGCAGTGATGCAGATATGTGGATTTTAAATCCATTCAACGAAGCGCTTTTTCAAAAAGCTGAAAAATCAACAATTTCTGAAAAAGAAAAATTAATTGAACTTTCCACTGATTCTTCATTAGAATCTGAATTTAAAAAAGAAATTGGATTGACTTCTGGGTAGCAGTGAAAGAAGAGTACCAAGAACTCGGTGTTAAAGCGATAAAATATTTATTACCTATCACGAACACAAAACTTGTGGAAAGAGCATTCTCGTCTTATACATATATTAAGAATAAATATCGAAATAAGCTTGACGCAACTCCAGACATGAAATATCTTTCTTCATTCTCGAACTCAATTTTATAAAACTCAGCTCCATGAAACAAGTTCAAGGATCGCAATGAAATTTTCTTGCACTTGAATAAACTGATTATTACTAAGTGTAATTTTTAGCTAACCTTATAAGTTAATGTGAAATTATTACAATACTGTTTTTGTTTGTTTTGCCGTTTAACTAATACTATTTTAAAATTGCAATAAAATATAAAATTAAAAATAAGTCTTGCAAATGCCTTTAATTCGCGTTATTTGACTCTTAAGCTTATCTAAGCCCGTAACATTATTGATAAAAACTTCTTTACATAGACGGATGATTGGGGGGTGGGTATAACAGTAGGGGGTACGCGAAAATGAAAAGACTAATCAAGGGGTAAGCGAGGGATTAAAGGTTAAGAACCCCTGGTCTAAATAATAAAAAAAGCTTATTTTGTTTAGAGATGTTTAATGATTTTTTTATTCAATCGATGTATCGATTATTTTTTTTTAAAATGACATCGAAATATCGATTTCTTTAAAATATTGATTTCTTTAAAATATCGATTATTTTTAATAAATCGAAAATCGGCACAGCCCTAATTCTGGGAGGGGAAGGGGGTGGGTTCTACACCTTCCCGTCACCGCAAAGCGCATTTTTGTCTGACCTGTTACTGTATTACAATTACTTCTCTGGAAAACCTAGATAAAAAAGTTTTTAAAAAATTCAATACGCAATATTCTGGACAGTGTTTGATTTAAGACCTGAAGGGGGTACTTGATCCCCCAAAGCCTCCCCCCTTTGGGTCCGCCCTTGTAGACGTCATCTACTTAAAAGAAGTGAAATTCAAAGCATAACAACTCAATTAAAATTGGAAAACTTTTTTTTCTGAAAAGAACTGTATCTGTCAATATGAAAAAAGCTTTGAGAATAATAGTGATTCAATAATGTTTTTGCCATTTTGTTTTGATAGGATACATGAGTTTAAAATTTTATGATCTTGCGCGGAATAATTAATTTATTCTTTACTATCGTTAAGATGTTTTGACTACTTGAAATTAATTTATAAATTAGCATTCCCATATTTTGTAACATTCTTTCAGAATGATAGAAATTACTGGTGTAGACAAAACTCAGACATTCTTTGGATTTATGTAAAATGAACTAACTTCTTCTTTGAAACATTTTAACTCGGATCGTAATCTGTGATTGGATTTGCAACAGAAAATATTAATTTCCATTTGTCTGTACTTATTACAACTGATTTTTTTAATTTTTTGCTTCTAGTTTCATTTTAGTCTTTCTTAGTGAATTTCAGAATCATTATCCCAAACAGTTTTTAAATTTCTTCGTTAAGGGAAAAAAAAAACTGCAGCTACAATGAAAACGATTTCTTTTCTAAAGTAGCATTAAATAAACAAACCATTACTCGACTCGAATTTCATGTTTGAGTGAACTATTAAAAACACTTATAAAAGCAAATATCGCAAAAAAATTATTTAATGTTTTTAATTTTAAGAATGTTCATATTTCATTTCTAAAACACAAGAAAGAAAAAAGAATGGGTTAAAAATACAGAAACAGAAAGAAAAAAAGCGGGAAAAAGAAATTGTAATTGATAGATTGATTCGAATGTGGATCGTTCATCATCTCATCCAAACCAAACAAAGCGATCACATTCATAAAGATGAATTGAAAGAATAAAAACAAAACACAAAAACTGAAGAGTTACCATGGCAACAACTCCCTCCTTCTCTCCCATTCATCTATTTTTGGGGTGAGATCGATAGTTAGCGAACACACCACCGAGCTGTAGCGGAAATGCAATTCCACAAGGAGTTTTTCTTTCAATGCGGGACAGAAGACAAAAAATAATAGAACGTTTTTGTTATTCTACCGACAAGGGGTCTCCTTTTAATTTCGCAGACGTCTTTGCAGATGAATTTTTGTTCTATTCTTTTCGTTATTTTTTATCGGTTGTTTGGCTGAATTATAATATACGGAGATAAAGCTGCAGGCTTGGTCGTACGTTATTTTAAGAATAAATAGAGTTCGAAACAAAGTAATTATTATACACGGTAGTTTTTTCCTTGTATGTATGTAATGTTTTTGAAATTTAATTTTTTTTAAAAGTATGGATCTTATCACAAATTAATAAAATAGTGATGGAAGACAATAATAATTATTATAAAGGGATTTTGCATATGTTTGTTATTCAAATGAAGCTTTCGCATTAAAAAATTTGAAAGCAATGCTAATAGAAAATCATTACATTGTGCAAACGTTATTTTTTTTTATACTTTTATTACTTTACTTGATTTTTTAGAAATGCTTAATAAGTGAAATTGTAAAGCACGTTTATTACCCTATTATTATATATTATAAGTATTCTCTTATTCTAAATTAGGCTAATTGAGAAATAATAAAGCATTTTTTTTCATTATTTAGAATAACTAATATTTGCTTTAAATCAATCCGAGAATTTATACTTATTTATAAAAGAAAATTTTCCTTGTTGTTTCTTGTTTTTGTAACCCAGGAATTTACATGAAACAGGAGGCGATTATTCCTAATAGAATATTTAATTTTTTGTTCTATGGAGTAAAGCTGGGGGTAGGAAAGGAAAACCCACCTTCGACCGAACTCGCAACCTTTCGTTAGAATAGCGTGTTTTCCGACGAGCTGTGTACGTTTGCTGAGAAAGCACTTTTACAGACCCTCAGAAACAGTTGTTTTCAACAACTGGCTGTGATAGCATTTGAAATATTTTACACTAAAGCGCCGTTTATACGTTTTTCAAGGGACTGACGTAAAACGACATATAATTGAAAAGACGCATAATCGAAATTTTAATAAGAAACTTTGATTACTGCAAATTCATTTAAATGTTTTAATTTTAAAGTTTTTAAGATAGTACTACTAGTATAATACTACACAGTATGGAAATGAATAATTAAATTTTAAAATTAAGCATTTATCGTAAAAGTTAGAAAAATCATACTTTTATTGCATATATTGAGTACTAATTATATATTTCTTATACGATTTATGTGCATGCAGATAGGCGTTTAATTTTTTAAAAAAATCTTTAGCCATCGTGTGACGTGCTGTTTCTCTGTGAATATTAACTGCAGAACTGTGAATTGAATTAAGTTCATTGAATGTTTTTCGTTGGTCTTTTGACAAAAGAAATAAGTTGGAAGTTTTTCAATGGAGTCCATTGCGTCTTTAAAGGAAGGTGGAATAACTTCATAATCATCGCTTAAATTAACACCAGACAATTTGTCTTTTATTAATTCATCAATTGTAAATAATTTCGAAGTCAGGTATCTTTATCACATTTCAGATACTAGAATAGGGGAAATATTCTCATTTTAGAGCGGGGTGAAACGACGTATAACCGAATCTTTGCGTCGTATAAACGAAGTACAGGGTGTTCGAAATGTATCTTTACACTTTAAAAAATAATTAAAAATGAACAAACAATTATATGCACTTATGGTTTTTTTATGTTCCATAAAGAAAATATCAAAGTTTTTTTTTTTTGCAATGTTTTATTTCACAATTTCTATTGCGCACCATCAGTCGCGCGCTACACATCGAGTCCATATGAGATTTCTAACCACGTTTTATGAAGCATTGCAGACTCAACAGTTTGGATGGCCGCTGTAATTCGACTGTTCAATTCAACACAGTCACAAATTGGAGATTGGTAAACAATGTTTTTCACGTATCCCCATAAAAAGAAGTCCAAAGGTGTTATGTCTAGAGATCTAGGTGGCCACGGTATTGGACCTCATCTTCCAATCCAACGCCTGTGGAATTTTTCATCTAAAACCTTTCTCACTTCCAAACTCCAATGTGGCGGTGCCCCATACTGCTGGAAAATTATATTGTGTTGCAAGTCCTCTATTTAGGAAATGTGAAAATTTCAAGCATATCAAGGTAATTGTCAGAGTGGACAGTTATTTCGGAAAAGAAAAAAAGGCCCTATAATTCTGTCATGCAGTAAACCACACCGCACGTTTACTTTAGGGCTGTCTCTTGCTTGCTCAAGTTCGGCATGAGGATTTTGCGATCCCCATATTCGAGTATTGTGTCGATTAACAATACCTGATACGTGAAACGTTGCCTCATCTGAAAACATTACACGTTGTAGAAAATTTTCATCCTCCTCCATTTTTTTGTAACATTTCTTATGCAAATGTTCGTCGTTGAGTCTTATCATCAGGCCTTAACTCATGCAACAATTGAAGTTTATACGCATAAAGCCGTAATTTTTATGCACTGCACCATGCACAGTTGATCTCGGTAACTGTAAATGTTGGGCCGCGCTGCGAATCGATTTAAGAGAACTACGAAGAAAAGTTTCTTGAATTCGTTTACCGTCATCGAAGCTTCTGCTGGGGAGGCCAGATTTTGGTTTTGGTAATACGCTACCTGTCGTCATAAATCTTTCATGTCATTCATAAATTGTGTGTCTTGAAGGGTGACTTCGATTGTAGGTAGCCCGAAATTCATGCTGTACCTGTGTTACAGATTTAAATTCGATAAACCAAGCTAAAACTTACGCTTGTTCTTGCGGTGAAGCCATTTTGAAATGAGGATGTTGCAAAACATTGACGTAGCGCCATGTAGTTTACACTTCATTTAAAAACAACTTTGATATTTTCTTTATGAACATAAAAAAACCGTAAGTGCATATCATTGTTTGTTTATTTTTAATTATTTTTTAAATGCGTAAAGATACATTTCGAACACATCACTTATCAATACAATGCATACCAATGAATCGGGACTGTAATTGAACGACGTATAAATGAGAAACGTATAAACGATGCTTTACTGTAGTAGATTTAATAACTACAATAAAAAAATATTATTTTCCATTAATCCAAAATAAATCACAAATTTAATTTTAATTTCAAGACGTGATACATATTGGAATGAAAAAAAGAAACATAGACACAATTAAATGGAATTTCAGTCCATTATAGGGAATGATTGCTTAACGAACATAATCAGTTTAAATATAATGTTCGTTGACCGAATAGTTAAATAACAGATAATCCATTTACCATAGATCTGGATGTGGATTTGATTTATTTGTTTTAACTAACCAAGGAAATAATTAAAAAATCCCATAAATTGTTGCCATATTTATTTATATGTAATAATTATAATACATATCTCTCGCTTAGTTTTTATGGAGAGCACAGTTTTTTATACTCTATTCTCTTTAAACACCATAATTTTACCACTTTTAAATAATATGTTCTGAAAGTTCTTACAAAAATTTAGAGAACAGAAATAAACTATATTTCGCAGGGGAAAAAAAATCGTGTTTTTAGTTGCCAGATTCTCTCATCAGAAACCTTTCACTGATGTATAAGAGTTCACATTTTTCAATTTTGATTTCGAAATTCATTCTTATTTGTTCGCCAGGCGAGTTCGCAGCATCCCTTGTTAGCCCTTTGATATCCTATTTTCGTCTGTTCATCTCTAACGCGGCGGCACCAACCGATAGCACTAAGATGCAGTTCTACAAATCTTATACACTCCGTAGTTGCTTCTTGAATTTATTCTGTTATATGTTCGTTATCCGAATATATGTTAAAAAAATTACATTACATATTTTCTAGTAATAATTAACCCTTTAACTGCGGGTGTGGTTTATAAACCACATATATAAGAAAGTACCCGCAGTTGAAGGGTTAAGTTAGGGTCAACAGACCCAATGAAACCTTTTACTCGGGTTTCCAACAGTGACGGCTCGTCCATAAGAGCTGCAGTCCCCCCTGAAATTATTTTAAAAGATTGTATTTTCATTTTTATTCTAATTGGTTTACTTTTCCACTTTAAGAATTCAGTGATCAACGAAAATGGCAAAAAATAATAAAAAATGTAGCAAGAAGACGGAAAATCAATCAAGAATTAAAAGTGAGACAGACCAGAGCTGAATCAAGTTTTGCCTCTCCTACGGATCCGATATTAACGCAAAGAGCAACGCGAAGCGGGAGAAAAGCAACCCTTTCTCCGCTTGAAATTGCATTCACTTGAGCTGCATTTATTTCAGCTCTCATTTGGTGCGACTTCCTCATTTAGCTCTTTTTCGCTTTTTCTCAGTAGTTCAGTCGTTAAGTCGTAAATCCAATTCTGGAGGAGATGTAATTTTTTGCTTCTTTATGATTTTCGGAGCTGATTACGATTCTGGGGGTTTGCCACCAATAATTTTTGTTCGAGTTTTAGTTATAGCCAAAAACCATAAATTTTTTTTCTCCAGTTTTTTGCTTATAACTCAAAAACTATCAATTTTTAGTATATCATCATTATATACCAAAATATTCAGCGCAAAATTTCCTACAACTTAGGTCTATAAAACTTTTGTAGCACTGCTTGTTTCTGAGCTGACGAGCCGCCACTGGGTTTCTCTGTCTAAGAATCCATCTAATAGTTTTCCAACTGCTTAATATAAATTCTTTAATTTCATATTTTAGTAAAGAGTAGGGTGTAAGGATATTAAATTTTTGCCCAGCAAATGTAGTAGTTTTTGAAAAGTGGTCAGCAAGTTCATTGCCTGGGATGCCAGCATGGGCCTTGACCCAGGAAAAACAGAATTTCCCTCTCACATTATTAATGGACTTTTTTATGTTTAACACGAAATTGGATCTAATGTTAAAACTTTATTTTACTTTTTTTATTTAAAAAATTTAGTTAATAATAAATATGGACTAATGAAACTGAAAGAGATTTTTAGGATTTCCTGTTGTATATGCAGTGAGCTTTCTGACTGATGAAACGTTGTCAAAATATATCATTGTTTCTATAACATTTGTGTGTGTGCGTTTATTTTTTTAAAATTTCTTCTTGGAATATAAAACTTTAAATGTTTTCTATTAAATTGTCAACATTCTGTAATGTGTTTAATATCCTAAGTTTATTTTTAATTTTTATTTGTCTTTTGTTTCCTGTATTACTATTTGATGTTATTTCATGAACTTTTTGGTCACTTCCTTTGTCTTCTGTTTGGTTGTTGAGAACTTTTGCTTTTGTTGCTTTTTTGCATTCTGTGTAATTCAGTTTTGATGTGATATATTGTAATATGATGTGATGTTTTTTTTCTGTTTTGTCATTGTTTTGTACTCCCCTCCATCCGGGTCAGTCCCTTACACCCTCTGTGTCGGCGTGGGCAAATAAATAAATAAATCCGAATACGTGTTCGTTGTCCGAATACAAAAATCATTTTCGAAAGTGTCCGCTATCAATTTACTCACAGTGTACCGCGCCGGTTTCTCTGTTCGTTTACCGCTTAAATTTTATATTTGAAAATTCTTTTCGTGACCCGTTCTCTACAAAAATTAAAAAGCAGCTGTGCAAAATCTATTTACACAAGCTTATCAGGAGTAAATTTATTTCTTAACTTATATATAATGTAAATGAGAGTTTACTTGTCTATAAAGGCAATGCTGTGAAGACTCGTTGTTTGGCATTCAAAACGTTTTATTTTCTTGTTGACATTAAGATGATGTTAGAGATAGGATATCATGTACTCATCAAGTACTACAAACTCATCATAACATTTATATAATAGTTGGGCCTCAATCTGCAGGAATTCACCCCTTTAAAATATCTAACAGAGCTCTGTGCTCAGAAAAGTTTGACACCTTACGTTAGAGTGTCTCAGAGTGAACATGAGTTTCCTTCTTTCATCTCCTTATACGAGTACCTGTCTCAATGAGACCAGATCAGTTGAGATCTTACTTACGAGTCCAACTGTATCCTGAAAAATGGGTGACACCTTACGCCGGAGCATCGCTGAGGGAACTGACTTTCTATAAAAAATTATTAATTAATTTATTTTTATAGCTTAAAGCACGAAGTCAACTTACAAGAAAGGTTAAAGGTTGAAGGGAAGTCCTCCCCCTGCCTGCCATGCCCTCACAGGGTTCAATGGACCGACCTCTCTTACATTTTTGTGGGGAAGTTCGCAACAGCAGCACTTACAAAAAACATCTTAAGAGATATTTTTGTAAGTGCTGCTTTTTAATTTTTATAACGATTTTCTCAAAATGAATATGAAATTTAGATATTTGTTTTTTCTCTGTTCTATAAACAAAATACAACTGTATGAATTCGTAATAAGCCCCTGATATGAATTTTCGAAAGATTTAATTCTCCAAAACGGTAACAGAAATGCAAATCGCACTACTAGCTTCAGAGTTCACATTTTCCTGCACAAATAAATGTGCAAAACGTATATTTTTCTTTTATTGAAAATAGATGTGGAATATCTAAAAATAAATCTGAATGTATGTATATATTTCTGCTATTGGCCCTGAGTAAACTCATTAAGTTTACTCTATTTCGTTATTGAAATACAAAAGCTATTCAATAGTTTTTGATATATCAGGTTTACAGCTATTCATGTATACCAGCTTTTCCCTGGAAGTAATACAGAACTATAAAAAAGCATATTTTTCAAGAAATCGTTAACAAACCTTTTTTTTTTTTTTTTTTTTTTGCTACTGTATTCAAATCAGTAAAAATGTATACCTTTTACGAAGCGTATTTAATGAAATGTTGAATTTACGGGAAATTTTGAAGCGAAAACAAATATTTGACAGCCTAATTGCATGTTTCAGGGTATCTTCAATTAAATGGGAACTGAAAATTCTGAATACGTAGAGAAAAAAAATTTTAATCGAGAAACATATTTATTCAACAGATGATCACAAATGAATCCATTAGGCTGTCATTCCCAACTCCGATACTTTATATTTCCCTTTGAATATTTTTTTTTCAACACCAATTTTGCATTTTTTTAAGCACATTAAAAATATCTTATATCTATTTAGATTAGGATCACAAAACTTGTCAGAAAATGGAAAATATTAATTTTATAACTTTTGCTTTGAGAAAAAAAGGAATCAAAAGAGAAGTTCAAATGAAAATTTAAGGCAAATCGGTTTTTTTTATGACTTCGTAGAAATTTGTCGACTTTTCAGCATAGGAGATGAATTTATGAAACATTAACACTGAATATGTTTTACAAATGGATCAATTAGTTGAAAGCTTTCGTTTCGCAACCAATGGAAGTTTCTCCTCTCTACCTTCTCCTATATTTGTACAATTTGGCACATTTTGTGTTAAGCTTCGTAGTGTAGTAAAGAAAATCGAGAATGCATTTTGTATCCTTTCCTGCAGACCAATTGGATCCAAAATTTGATGCAAATTTAAAATTTTGGTGTCAAGAGCAAATAACAAATTTCATTTATATAGCTTTTTGGGCCTATCGTGTTCATATGCACACGGACAGACATGCAGACTTCTTATGACGGATTTCGTTCAAAATTTGATACAGATCTACAATTTTCCTGAAAAGGTCACATACCATATTTCATCCATCTAGCTGGTTGCGATTGTAAGCTATCGTATTCGAACAGATAGACAATCACAAACAGAACCATATCTCTAAAGTCCTTTAAACTTGTATACTTATACATCCAGGGAATAATCAAAGTACCTGGTAGTAATCAAAGTACCTGATCCTGCGTCTTATGGATTTTGTTTAAGGCGAGCTGTTAAGTTGAATTAGAGTTATAAATTGTAAAAATCTCGTTTCGAAACTCATAAATTTCTTCCACTGCGCTTTCAAATTAATACTAACGCTAAGCGTCGGTTCTTTCTCTTTCCCTTATGACTTACGTGGAATGGGTTTACAGCCACTGTTAGTTAGTTTAGTTTAGTTATATTAACGTCCCGTTTTGAAGCAACACTAGGGCTATTTTGGGACGGATCTCGTAATTTTGAACCTCGATCAGATGACTAGGACGACACCTCCTGAGCTGGCACCCCCTCAGCCATTGACAAACATGGTCGAGTTTCTTTTTAAATTTCATACCAAGAAGATAGGAGCGTCGAAAGGGTAGAGCTAGATACATTAAGGCGCGTATACACTTGCGAAACGATTGGTTTGTGAACCGCTCGCAAGACGTTCGAAGAAATGTTTTTCACCACCAACCAACCGCGAAATATGGGAAAGGAGCAGAGCCACTTCGAACCATTAATCATCGCTTGTCAGTCGTCAATGAAGTGGAGGCGGGGGGGGGGGAGTATTTAGAATACGCCTTAGCTTCGAAGGAGGTTGGTTCGCGGGGAACGATGAATTACACTCGCACACGCCCCAGCATAAACTGCGAATTGTTTGTGTTCGCCGAAAAACCTACAGGATTTGGTTCGACGAGAGCGGTTCGGAACCAAAAATCCTGTCCACTCGTGAGAACCAGCTGCTCGCGAGCTGTTTGCGAACCTTTCCACTCGCAAATGTTTAAGCGCCTTTACACTGCTTTATACACCGAAAGATTCTGAAAGAAATTCTTTCAAAATTTAAGGTCCTAATGGAAGAAAATACTCCAGGCAGCCAGATTTATTGTGGCTAACTTTTGGTGAAGATCTTAAAAGCTATACTAATCAGAAAGACTGATTCGAATATATAGAAAGCATGGACTAACTCTGTTTGACGAAATACTTTATACCAACCTTTTTATCACTTATATAGATATAAATTTAATAAAAACAGCTTTTGAAAACATGCTTTTATTAGCATTTTAAAAAGTAGAAAATGTTTTATTTTAATTATATATTTTTTTCAGTCTTTAATGTATAATTCATTACTATAAATATCATAAAATCTCGAAATCAGCTTTTTATTAAATTAACTACCATTTGGAGCCACTCATATTGAATCAAAATTTAACTAAATCAATTGATTAACTGATAATTAAGTTCTGAAAATATAAAATGATGCATTGTCAACGATAATACTCAAGTGTACTAAATTTCAAAACTCTAGCACATCAGGAAGTAAGTGAAAAACAAATTACAAAACTCCATCTTTACAAACTTGAAACAAGTCAAGTTCAATAAAAGTGTATAAAATTAACTTGAATAAAGACATGCAAAAATATCTCCTGTTAAAATCTCTTTCTCGAAAGTGTTAATGTATAAATTCATTCGGCTTCGCCAAGGAAATATTGTAGATAGAGAAAATGAATAGTATTCGCTCGGTAGCAGGTTTAATGTGGCATCATATTAAAAATTCATTATAATTTGTTTTAAAACATTCTAAATATCTTTATAGAACAAAAAAAATCTTAAATCCATTAAAATTACATTTCCATTCCTTGTCTTGTTTTTAAAACATCGAATCTCAAATATACCCCATCTTTCCCATAAACAAAGCTGTTTTTACAAGCCCAGCAACACGCGATGCAATCGTTTTGCGTGACCAACACAGGCCGCACGAGTCTTTCCGAGTGGGTTCGTTCACGTGACTCGTGCTAAAAGCAAATAAATAATCGGTCACCAACATTAAGATCGAAAGAGGAAAAAAATGGCAGCATTCGCGGCCTGTCATTTGATTGCAATAAGATGCCATAATGTAACAAGATTCACTGTTGTTGAAAGTGTAGAGCTCTTTCTCTAAGATGAATGCAACATTTTATCACGATAAGAGAAGGTGAATAGCTGGACTAATGCATTTTTTTGTATAAATCCAGGTTATTAATTTTAAAACCTCGTACTTAATGGGAAACACGCGAATGACTTTTGTCCGGAATACACCTGATGAAGAAGAGTTCAAAGTGATGATCGTATTTCATTCACTAAAATGGCCAGTAAACGCATGTTATATTTTTTAAAAATCTTTTAGAGTAAATAGTCCTTCGACAGCACGTGTTTTAGAAGTCGAAGAATGCGTGACACATAGGGCATGTGGCCAGCACTTAAGTTAATAGATTATAACCTTATGTGTAAAGTGTTCGTTTCTTTAGAACATTTAAATCGCAAATTTCAGACAAAGCATTTCTTACTTTTAAAAAAAAATCCTTTTCAATGTTTAAGTGAAAGGGGAGGGGTTGTAAAACGATATCTGATCCTTCGATCAGTTCCTGATACTTTATTAATTTTAATACATCTTCATATAAGGTGTCACAAGATTCCTCTTGAATAATTATATGTTTGAGGCTCACCTATTCATCTGTCTAGGGCCGTAACAATTCATTTATAAGTTCTAAATGAGTCTTAAGGAAAGAAAGGGAAAATCATTTAGCCCGAAAAAAATTAGTTATGAACATTGTCATCAGAGGGCGTGTTACAGTGTCATTCAGAAATATGTTCAGTCTGTGACCACCATAACCAACTACTTTTTGAAACCTAAAAATGTCATATTCAGCAGCTAAGCGAAGAGGATTTCTTCGAATGTGGAAGGACGCGGCTTGAAATGCTTGGTTCCCCGGAAAGGGGAGGGGCACCCTAAGTACGAGGCTGAGAATTCGCCGGAAAGCGTATTCTCGTTTTCCCTTGCGGTGTAGCAATGGCGGTGATATCAGTGGCGGCGATTGGGTGAAAAAAATGAGGGTTCAAAAAAATTTACTGATGTCTAAAAGTGCCCGGGAGTAGAGACGGTAGATATCAAAATTAAAAAAAAAAATAGTTACAAAATTATCTAGCCTTTCCCAACACTATTGCTTTTTTATGATTCCTAGTTTTAGACAGCAAAAAAGAAATAAAAAGTTAATTTTTCTCGGAAACAGTAAGGGGGCGACTGCCCCCCTTCTCCCCACTGACTCGGCGCCACTAGGTGATATCATCGCCAATGACGCTTCATATTTCCCTCGGGAGGACTTGATGCATGGACCAATGATGGCTATTTTGTGATTGACAATAGTACCCGTATTAAGGCGGTCATTCACGAACGTTCTATTTTTCAGCCCATCCATTTAGGCAGGTCATTCACGACCGCTCCACGCAATGCAAATCTATCCACTATCAGTCACTCCGATTTAAACCACGCATCTCAAGTCCCCACACGCATGTCGGTCTCCTCCACTCCTGCCGGTATTGATTTATAGACCGGCAGTCCAAATGGAACGACTGATATCTGACCTTTCGCTCCACACCGCTCCAATTCTAAGCGACACTTTTTTTCACACTGAGGGCCGGTTTTCGCATACAGCGGTCGAATTTGCGTGGCGTGGAGCGCTCGTCTATGTCCAGTCTTACTATTCGTGGCGGCCGGTCATTCAGATAGACTGGAGAACCAAATGCAAGGGTGGGATGATTTTTTCATGAACCTCATTCCTTGCCTTTTTATACTCAATGACGTATTAGATTATCAAGCAGAAGTGGCTTTAGTTTCCACTTGACTGGGGGGCACGGTCTTCCCCACGGGGGTCATAACCTGTTGTACAAGGGGAGGGGCGTAATGATAACCCTCTCAAATTTTCACCAGATCTTTATTTATATACTAGTTGAATCGCCAGTTGCGTGAACGGGGTACAAAAATTTGTCCTGCCGGGGGGCACAGCATCCCCGAAAGGGCCTCCCTGGACACCCCACTGGCGCCACCCCTGTTATCAAGCACAAAAAGGAGTTATTTCGTAAAAAAAAAAGAAGTTTTGCTAAAACCATTCCAAAATATGATTTACATTCAAAGAATAAAATACTGAAAAAGATTTCAACTACAAACAAAATTAAGTTTCTAAAATTTAAAGGCATCTTTACTTACTGAAATTACAAATAATTATTAATCACAAAACGTTAGACAAAACATTTCGTATTGTTGTTTCTCCAAACAAGTCATTTTAAAGGAAAAACAGAGGGAGAGCATCCTTAAAACTTTAATCCAAAGCAGCAGTTAGAAGTTAAAAGTTAATGACATTTGAGTAGCAATGCGTAATTGAAAGTACTGGTAAAAATATCATGGAATCGTTGCAATAAACCCAAATGAAAAAATCACGTGCTATTTATTCTTAATAACAAAATCGTCTTTACAACAACAACAACTATTCTTTATCATAGCAAGTAGGAAAAAGAAATGGCTACAATGAAAATAAAATTATAAATATATTATGTAATAACATTAATTTTTTCTAAAAGCAGAAATGGCAACTTTAATTTTGAGCTATCTTCAGAGTGAAGTATGAAGCCAATATAACAAATGAATAAATAAAATCTCAATGAACAAAAACAATAGGTCCTTGATCCCTCTGTGCAGTGACGTAACATGAGAATATTTCCTGGATAGCCACAACGCTTGATTCTAAAACCATTTTGATCTATAATCGTGTCTGAGTATTCTTGTCGTCTGGGTCGAAACAAAAACTATTATTAAAACAGGATATTACGGGTATCTGAAACTACTATTTTGAGTTTGCTTAAGGCTTGGCTAGCAGGAAACGCTGAAATCTTATCCATATCTTTAATATTCTTATTTTCAGTTAAACAGTTCCGACTTGCTGAAAGTTCATTTTTATAAGAAAAAATTTGCATTGGTTTCAATAATTTTAATTTTTTTAAAAACGAAATGCTTTTTATTAATAAAGGTTGATTTCAAAGGCTATTATTATTGGTAATTATTTTTCTTAGCATTCCAACAGAAATGAAAGGAAGTCAATTCACGTGATGTCACAGCCACATGACAAACGTAATTGCGCATATCATCTAATAACACGTTGCCTTACGCTGTGCTTTGACGTCACTTCTTTTTTTTTTTTTTGCCCTGAAGGATTTTCCTAGATTCAAAAATTCAATTGGCGCGGCGCACTTGATGTGTGTCAGATAAGCATAATGGGTCTCTATTATATAGATTAAGTTACAATATTTCTGAATTAATTAATTGCAAATGAGTTCTTGCTCATTATCCTTAATGGCTAATTTTTTTTATTATTATGTTATAAAAGTATTAACTAAAACAATAAGGAATTTCTTAATGATAACTGTAGAATCAATTGAAATAAGCACTCGTTCATTATCGCCTAACGATGATAGTTTTTATCTTTATAAAAACTTATGAACTAAACCAATTAAGAGTCTTTCAATGAAAATTGTGAAACCAGCTTTTGATTGTGTACAGAAAAATATTATTTCTGCCTATAAAATATGAAAAGTCAAATCAAACATCTTTTATCCTTTTTTAACAGAAGCCTGTTGAAAAAAAAATGGTATTTTTTGAAACAACACGAATTCTTTCGGAATTTGAACGAATACTTACTTTTAAAAAAATTACGATTATTATTTTATTTCTAGTTGAAAATTTGAAGCATTAAATTAATTATTAAAATCTGTTGAAAGATTTTTTTTAAAAAGTATAGCAATAAGCATAAAGATAATGAAATTTCATTCTCTCTGTTTTTATAAAAGTTTCTGTGTTTCTCAGTCTAATTCAGTAACACAGTACTTTTTTTATATAAAACTACAAAACGATAAAGATATTCATAATTTTATTCTTTTCTCTGATTATTTATTCATAAAAATGGAATAAGGGTTAGCTATTTTTGTACTTCGTAGCAATTTCATACTGGTCTTTTATTGTTCAGAAGACTAAGATTCTCAAAGTTCCAAATGAAAAAAATTCTTGCGTTTAAGAACTCCACAACATATTTCTGCTTAGATATTTCGAAAATAGCTGAATTTAAACAAGTTGTAAAAATATTTCTCCCATAAAAAGTTATTCGATTTAATTTGAAACATATCATAAAATTCACTTCTTCGGAATAATAACTTTGTTGAACTCTATATTGGATGTATCAGAATCCGCATAGATATAAGAATATGTTTCAGTTTTATTGTTAGGATTTCTAAACTCAATTTTGTATATAGCTTGAATTCTGAAAATCGTCAGGAAAAAAGAGTAACACAAAGCTCTATGGAATATTTGAATAAATGAATAGTATACTTTTTCTTCGAGAAAGCTGTAAAACTTTTTAGAATATCTGGAGTTTTGGAACAAATCAAAAAGTATACTTAAAATCATTTCACAGTGGTATGGACAAATTGCATGTTTTTATACAATTTCTGCTTACAAAATGACATGAACGAATTTGAAAAAGTAATAATATTTTGAGAAACAAATTAGCTTTTCAAGAATAGTTATTTCATTATTAATTTCTCTTTTAAATAACAAGGCTTGTTTCCTCTGAGAAAATTCTTTATTAATAAGGCGTACATTGGTTGACAAATAATTGGTTAATAATTGAAAACATCGGATTATCCAGAAAATCTATAAGCTACAATATATTTCACAAAGAATCAATGTAATAAAAGTGATATAATAAATCGATATAATAAAAGATAATGAAATAAAATTCATAGAAGTGATAGATAGTATCATTATCAGACACGTTATTACAATAACGAATCACGAAATATTTTCAATTTGGAAGCGTTAAATTGTGAATTAACTATTTCAAATCTGTGCAATAAATAACAAAATGTTTGAATATTATAAAATCAATAAATTGAAAAATTCACAGGTTAAATTTAAAGAGGTATTTTACTGAAAGGAGTTTGATTTAATCTGAATTCACTGTGGAACACTGAAAAGAGAAGTTAGAATCGCAAGAATTTCCAACACAGGAATGAGAAGGGAAAAAAAGTTGAAAGCAATAGCCATTTCCATGCTGTATTGGCATTAATCAGAAAATTGTACAACCTATTTACAGGAAAAGATTTTATTGTTTTCTGAAATTTATGTCCCCCTCTATATTGTAAATATAAGAGCAATATTCAGCAAGGTAGGAATAAAATAAAAATTAAAAACTAAACAAGTAAAAAATTTTCCTAGGCTAAACAATGAACCATAAACTTTGACAAATAACACAAACATGAAGCAAATGACCGATAAAACTTTATTGATCGTTATTCTTTAACTAACTTATCCTTCATATCAGCTTCAAGATAAATATACAAACAAATAATTCGAACAAGCAAAAGTCAAACGATTTTTTGAAAATAGAACAATTAGTAATATTGCTGTTCTGTTGGACCATAAATCGTTCTCAGACGAGAAAACAAAAAAGAATATTTCGTTAATCAATTTCTACCGCGTCATATCAAACGATTTTTCATCGTTTTTTGTCATAGCAACAACAGTGCTTCCTATCATTGTATCCACCCTTTGGAGCCAATACGTCACGTGATGCCAGTTTCCGTGTTCCAAATAAATAAAAGAAATTCAAATGGACCTTGAAGCGTTGCAAAATTACTATGTTGCAAAATAACGAATGAGATAAAAGGTAATCCATCGCCGCCGTCTCATTTATCATTAAGTCTATATGAATAAATACATCATGACCAGCATTAATAAGGTAGAAATTGTCTTTCCAACTCAAATCTTCCTACTGATTGTTAAGTTTACCTTGTAAAGAGTCAAGTTCATGAATAATACGTTATTTTTACCCTGTAATCATTTTCGTAATTGAAAATGTCGTTCTGCATGTTATGTTAGTGCAGACCATTACTGTCACATCACAATGGAACATTTCTGATTGCTTTCCATATGATTATAAGCTTTTGACTTTGTCTAAGAAAAGATAAATAATCCTTGAATTTGTGTTTTTAAAAGATAATTGACCTTCTCATTTGGAAAGAACGCTATGAAATTTTCCCTTGTTGTGAGAATTTATGCAATTTTAATTTAAAATTTATGTCTTTTAATAGCGAATTATTTAGAAATCTAAAAATGTTCGTAACCCTTTTCAAGAGCACTTTAACGTTTCCTCCCAACCACATTTAGAATATTGTTTTAGTTTTTCATTTAATTTTTCACCAAAGCCTGTGAAATATTCTTCAGATGATGTTAGATTTTACGACTCATTTGAATTTCACCAACCACACCAAAAGAAAAAAACGTTCATTTGTTTCTAAAGTTGAAAAATTTTTAAAAAAGATCAAAAGTAAAATTACTATCATAAGAAAAAAAACTCCAAATAAAAAACAGTAATAAACAGGAAAAAATAATATTCAAGTTACTGAAAGAAAAATCAGATATTTGTATAAATTCTACGTTTATTCCATTATTTATTTGAACCACATGCGAAAGCTGATTGCCAGAGCCAAAGCATTTCAAAGAGGTATCATTCTACGAAAAACTTTCCATGATTCAGTTTTATTCCTTTTCATTGTATTTTTCATTCTCATTACAGATTTTGTTTGCTTATGATTGTAACAATATTACATCGTTCACTAGTTAAATTGATTTTAATAATAGTAATATTGCTCAATAATAGTGCTTAGTAATAGTCAGTTAAATCTTTTGGGTTAAGGCCTGAGAAGAAGCTAACACATTTTTAACTGCTTTGTAAATAATTTTTTTAAAAGATAGGGAATCAAATTTATTATTTGTATTTTCAAAAAAATATATTGATCCTCATTTAAATACAAAGAGTAGTATTTACAAATGTATAGGATTCTGATACAAGCAATAACGATACAGTACGATTTTCGTCACCATCTACGAACAAAATCTATCAATAATTGTCTACTATTTTCTGCCTAAAATAAATAATTGCAGCATAGTTTTAGGAGAAAAAAAAAGAAAAATATATCTTGAAATCAAAAACAATTAAATAAGTAAAATTTTTGTCAGACTACTTCCATTTCAAATAGTGAAATTCTTCATTATCATACATAATTTAATTCTGTAATCGGAATTTTTTTGAATATTTATTTCTGAACTATATCGCTGTAGATTTCATTAAATCTTATTTCCTCAATAAACTTTTTTTAAGCTCTGAGTTAAAACTTTAGACAAGAGCCATAAAAACTTTGTTATGTGTTTCTGCCAGATTATTAATGATGTTGGAGGCATAAAAGTAATGGCCGAAGCTCTCATAACATAACACATTTTATTCAAATTCTGCAAATATTATTTTAAGCTAAATTGATTTCAATTTGTTATTAATCAATTATTTAATTTTATTATATTATTTTCTTTTGTGTTTCTAAAAAATAATTTAACCAATAATTTAAATAAATATAAAAGCGAAAAAGTGTTTCTTTTGTGTTTATAAACAAAAGACGAAACGTATTCTGAACATTTTTTCCTATTGAAAAGTGTCACGAATTCCAAAACGCTAAAGATCAGAATAAACCTTTTAGTTCGGCAATGCGCGAAGACAATCTAATATTCGTTTGAGAGTTATTATTCGTTCAAGTTTTTTTATTATTATTTTTATTCATTTTTGATTATATCCTTGTCTAATTCAATTTGAAGCGGTTAATACATACAGTGGCTCCCAAAAGTGTTCGTACACTTACGATTTTCAATGAAATAAGTCTCTATCCATTAATTAAAATTAATATTTCAAAATAGGTATTTAATAATAAGATCTATAATCTATTCTTAACAAAACTACATGAAATATTTTAAAAACATAATAAAACTTTATTTTTAAGAAATCAATAATCAAAAAGTAACAAAAACTTTATCTCGCAGAAGTATTCGTATACTTAAAAAAAATCTCTACATTTTAGTAAATATTCTAATTTTTCGTTAAATTAATATTTAGTAGGAAATCCTTTAGCATCCACAACAGCTTTTAAACGTTTGGGAATAGATTTCACTAGTTTTTTTGTAATTTTTGCATCAATGTTCATCCATTCTTCCATCATTACTGTTTATAGTTCGCTTTTTGTTTTAATGTCATGTTTTCATACTCTAACCTCCAGTTATCTCCAAATATGTTCTACTGGGTTTAAATCTCGCGACTGAGGTGGTGTTTTCAAATTTTGTGGACAATTATATAGACACCGGAGGCGAATGTTGAGAACCGTGCGCTTAGGATCGTTATCTTGATAAAAAACAAAGTTCTTTCCAATACCCAAATTTTGGGCTGTTAATTTTAAATTGTCTCTTAAAATATTTAAATAAAGAGCATGATTCATTATGCCATCAATAAATACCAAATTACCTAGTCCTGAAGCTGACATGCACCCCCACACAAGGACGCCTCCACCGCCATACCTAACTGTTCCAACTAAGTTCTTGGGATTAAGTTCCTCATTTTTTCTTCTCCATTACCATTATACGTCCATTGGAACCAAAAATGTTAAATTTGCTTTCATCCGCAAATAAGACATCATTCCAATACGTTTCGGGTTTATTTAACATTGATTTTGAGAAGGAAAGCCTAAACTTTCTGTTTTTCGCACTAACAAAAAATTTTCTGCGGGCAGAACGCCCATTTAATCCAGCTGTTCTGAGAACTCGTCGAACAGTTTCAGGTGAAATTGAGAAGTAGAAAATTTTTCATTAAATTCTGCAGAAACTTTTAAAGCACTCGAACGTGGATTCTTCACAAATTTTCTAATTATAAATCTCTGATCACGTTTTGTTAACTTTGCTGGTCGACCTTTCTTACCTTGTTTTCGATCCAATTTTCTTCTTTAAAGCGTTTTAGCACATACTGCACTGTAGAATTGGATAAATTAACTAATTTAGCGATATTCCGAACTGATTTACCACTACTATGATGAAAAATAATCAATTTTCGAATTCTGATTGTTGTTTCTTTACGACTACGAGCCATTTTTAAATAATAAATATAATATTACGGTGTAAGAAGCAAAAATTAAAACCAAACTATTTTTTAAATGCCACCCACAATGCAAAAATAAAAATAAAGCGATAGAGGATAATTTAAATTATGAATTTATCCGAAAATATTTCAGTGTACGAAGACTTTTGTGAGATAAAGTTTTTGTTACTTTTTGATTATTGATTTCTTAAAAATAAAGTTTCACTATGTTTTTAAAATATTTCATGTAGTTTTGTTAAGAACAGATTATAGATCTTATTATTAAATATTTATTCTGAAATATTAATTTTAATTAATGGATAGAGCCCTATTTCATTGAAAATCGTAAGTGTACAAACACTTTTGGGAGCCATTGTATCTTATGGTTAATTTGGAATTGTTTTAGCTCTATAACCAAAGTTCTTCTATCGGTTGAACTTTTTTTTTAACTAATGCTGAAATCTCTTGCTTACAAAAAAAAATCAACTCAAAAGTCAAAGCTTCAAATATTTTTTGATACGTCGAAATACATGCTGCCAATAAATGCATTAAAAATTAAAACGTATTCTTACACGTGAAAGTAATTACAGACTTCTTTGAAAATCGTTTGCTTTTCTTTATTTTATTATTTAATTTATTGCGTCAATCGAGAAAAACACGAAATGGAAGTTTTTGCTCATTCATCGCACGATTCCGATTCTCTGTTTCACTTGATGGGATAATTACACTGAAACCTGCAATTGGAGACGAGAAAAATTCTTTTTTTCTGTGTGTTATCTCTGCGAAATATAAATGAGTTCAATGTGACCTTGAACAGCAGCGCCAATATACTATTTCTAACCAGCATAATCGACTAGTCTTTTTTAGAATTTACCTTGAACTTCGTTTAAAACAACAACAAAAAAAAATGTAAATTTCAAAGGGAAAATGAAATGAGAAGCAGGATTTGTAGAATAATTCAAACCAGTTTCAGAAAGTAGCAAGAAATCAGAACTTTGCAACATTGTTAGGATTTCATTTTCAAGACAACATTTTTACATCACTTGCACAGGATAATATATTTGAATCCTATTGATAGCTGCAGAATTTCTGACATGCAAAATAAATTTCTGTTTTGGAATTTTTTAAATTGCATTCTAATTTTCATTATAGTTGAATGTTCAAAGTCAATGCTCAAATCGTTGGAATGAATACTTTTAGTACATGTTAAATTTCAATATTCTTTAGTAATTTATTTTCCCGTGCAAATATGTTGTTTAGGGATGTGCAAATCAATGGTGTCCGAGTATACAAAAATATATGCATTGTTGCCAAGAGCATTTGATAAAAATATTAATTTTTTAAAATCTGCTACCAACAGTCTTAATTATACAGATGTTATTTTAATTCACAATCATAATACATTTTAAACACAAAATGGAGTCCTTTGTTTTTCAAATTGTGCTTTCACTTGAAAAAAGAAAAAAAACATTCTGACTGATACCGAAACTGCTTTTGACTTCTTAAGCTCAAAATCAAATCTACAAACTGTGAAATGCAACGTAGATAAAGCATGAATCTGTGAGTGTGTCCAGTGGAGTCGATCTCATAATGTCATGGTCACCTGACAAACAGCATTGCATATGTCTTTGCACGTTGTCTTATGCTATGCTGTGACGTAAGTAGGAAATAAAAGATGCGCAGCATATTTCAACTATGCATCGATGTGTATTACGCCACTATAAACAAATCCTATTACATTTGAAGTAAAATAAAAATTTTACAAAAGCTAGCGAAAATAATAAAGATTAGCATCTGTTAAACGCAACAATACTTCCTGAAGAAAACGTCAACTTCAACAAATTTTTCCTTCTCTGTTTATCCCTTTTAAATGAATTTACATATTCTGAACACATTCTTATTTGTAAATTTTATACTTTGAATAAAGTTGTCCTAATTCTTCAAAACACTGTACGAAATGGAATGGTGGAAATGGAAGAAAATTAACTTATTAAGTAATTAAATTAAGAATTATCAAAAAGTATTCGTAGCTTCATGCTAAACACTGATAATTTTATATATTATTAAATTTGTATTGTCTGAGAACTTTTTGATGCCGGTTATAGAATTATATGAAACATTGCTTCCGAGCAGTACTTTGATGCGCTCAACTCTTGTAAACAGATTCATAAAAAATGAAAGGGTAATATAACATCCATCATTTTTGATAATTTCCCTCCATTTTTAATAGTTTTTCACTTACCTGTGTACAGCCTTGCAGGTATTTTAAGCGATATCAATGAAACAAAACTAAACAAAGAAAAAATGCACTATCTATATATAGCGCTAAGTATAATTTTCAATAATCTTGGTATTGATCAATCTATCAATAAATATTGTGATCATAATAAAAATATAGAAGCATTATATCTAACAACACAGAGATCTTCGCAATAATGTTTTTACAAAATAAATGCGTGATCAAGTGGTGAACACAGAAGTAAAAATAAAAATAACAATGCCAAATTATCATGCAATATTCCCATTTTCATAACACTTTCATCAAATTATATGAAATCTACATATAATGGTAAAACTTAACAATTACTTTTCCTTAGTTTCCATAATTCATTCACCTGCAAAAGAATAACATAATATTAAAAAAAAAACACTTCATAAAGTACCGTAAAAAGAAAACACTTTTAGACACATTTGATTATCACTAAGATATCTTGTTCGAGCTTTGTCTGTGTGTTTACCAGGGAAAAAGAAAGATAAAAAAAAAACAGAAAAAGAAAAGATATCCCTGTTTTTAACATTGTTAATTTGAAGGCCACCGCTTTGTGATTCCTCTTCACAGTTGTGTTCTGATTGCATATGATGAGAGACAATTTAAAATGTCTGGAAGATAAAAGAAAAATGAGATACAATTACCAAGAAAATAAAAAAAAAATAATGAAACAAAAATGCACAAGACTGATGCCTTTATGTATAAAGGTCGCGTCCTTGAGGACGATAAATGACGTATTCCATCGATGAGTTTGTGTTTCAGAATCTTCTGGTAGATGGCGCTATATGTCTGGCATTTAGAAAACTGTTGTTAATGGAGCTAAAATATTCCAAAAAAATCAATCGGCCTTTTGTAAGCTGTTTCCCGTTCTCAAACGTTGAAAATTCTTAAATCGTTATTAGTATCCGGTTTAGCCAGAAGAACTGAAACATAATCATATGTTTACTTTTAACACTGCAATTAAACGATATAACCCTTCGATGTGATATGAAAACAGTTAAACTCGCATTTGAATGAAACTTTACAGAATAATTTAAAAATGGATATTATATCGAAGGGTTGTTGTGGAGCATGTCATGTTTGTGTTTCGTGTCATCTCATACGCAAGGAAATGGAGACTAATGTGTTTCTGGAATTCCATGAACGTTTTAAACAGGATTTCGGAATTTCCGCTTATAAATAAATGTATCGTACAGACTCGGGAATCTTGCTGATCATGCAACGCCAGTTATTCAGCAGTAGATCTAATGCAAGTTTTATTAATTTTATGGACCAGTAATTAATTATGACATGTTGTTGTATGTATCGAATGTCGAAATTTTCATCTGAAAATTGAATACTATTTCTGATATTAAAGAACTAAGCAACTATTATGAAATCATTCTGTGATTATACGAAAAACACACATAAAATGAGTTTTATTATTGAGATAGTTATAATAATCAATTCATATTTCTGAAGTCTAAATTAATATTTTTAATTGTTTGTCAAGAATCGAAAATTCTTTGTTTATTGTTCTGTAAAACAAGATAAACCAAAACATATTGCTCAGATATATTTACCAGTAAGCGACAATTCAGATGAAAAATGATCCGTTAAATGAAACAATAATATTCTCAACTAACATCTACATTTGCCTTTTTACACAGTACGCAGGAAAAACTTAATATGTGTTTCCATTTAAAGCTTTTTCTGGTATTGGATTTTTTTTTCTCTTAAAGTTTTAACTTCCTATTTAAATATAATTGAGTGAAAATTATTCACTTTGAGAATATTTTTCGAAAAATCCCCAATTATTTATGTTTGAACTTTTCTGGGACCATCATATATTAAAGAAAAAAAAAATGAAAATTTAAAAAATCATATTTAAATGGAGGGTTCAGAGTTAAAGTGAACCAAGTCCATGAGATTCATTTCTGAGAAAACAGATCTGAAAGTTGATTAAAGGGAGTTGGAACCCTAAGTCCGTTAACCCTAACCCTGTTACTTCGATGTACCTTTTCTCAAAATCTGCTACAGATTCGTGTTTGAAATTTTTTATACAAGTAAAGTACATCGTCCTCATTTTACTGAAATGATTATTTAAAAAAAAATCAAAAATTTATTTTTTACAATTTCTTTGTGTCAAAACAAAAAATATGAAATTAGTCATTTCGATGTACCTTTGCTCAAAATCTTTTATAGATACATGTTTGAAACTTTTTATACCAGTAAAGTACACCTTTCTCATTATACTAAAATTAGCTTTGTAAAAAAAACTCAAAACTTTATTTTTT
Source organism: Araneus ventricosus (assembly GCA_013235015.1). Classification (NCBI taxonomy): domain Eukaryota; kingdom Metazoa; phylum Arthropoda; class Arachnida; order Araneae; family Araneidae; genus Araneus; species Araneus ventricosus. The sequence goes on along the minus strand of BGPR01000554.1, from coordinate 423,303 downwards.
ACAATTTTTTTGTGTCAAAATAGGGTAAAATTTCACTATGTCTAATTAAATATTTGTAAATTTATAAAAAAATTAAAAATTAACCAAAAGCTCATTTCAGTGTACTTTACTTCTGTAAAAAAATTTCAAATATGTATCTATAACAGATTTTGGGAAAAGGTACATCGAAGTGGTCAATTTAACATTTTTTGTTTTGACACAAAAAAGTTTGTAAAAAATAAATTTTTGAATTTTTTTACGAAAAATTCATTTTAGGATAATGAGAACAATGTACTTCACTTGTATAAAAAATTTCAAACATGAATATATAACAGATTTTGAGAAAAGGTAAATCGAAGTGGCCAATTTAATATTTTGTGACTTAGGGTTGCAAGTCTCCTTAACTTCGTTTACTCGCTGCCTGGTGGAAACAAACTGAACTATGCACTTGAATCATTATTACACAGAAAATACTACAATGGCAAAGATAGTGAAAAATGGGCCAAACATGTACTCGGTTCACTTTAACTCTGAAGTACTTTCAATCTAAACGCAGTATTTGAATACTTATCATAAAAAATACCAAATACAATCTATTCATATTTGGTATTTTTTATCCTTTTTACCAACGAAAGATTCATCCCATACTCCAGATTTAGCTATAAATTAAAAGGAATCTTTTCTTGCTTAGTAAATAATAAATTTGCCACTTGCAAGTAAGTATTAGTAAAGCTGTGCTGCTCTTTTTCTTTTTCGAGAACTCACAGTTAATACATTTTTTCCCCCTAAACCTAAAGTAACCAGATTTTTAAATTTCAATCCAGGAAGTTCTGAAATCTGGTCGAGCAAGCCATGACTCTAGTGGGTGAGGAGAAGGTGGTAATATTAAGTGCGGAAAGAAGACAAAACCAAGACCATTCATAAATAAGAAATTTAAAAAAAAAACACAGAAATAATGGAATAATTAAAAAGGCAGGAAAGATTAAGAAACATAAGTAATATATTTTGCTATTACATTCATTATGTTTCCTTCAGACTATTTTATTCACAGTGATCATAACAAGGTGACCTTATTCCATGTATAGTAAAAGTTGGGGAGGAAAATTCGCCAACTTTTTTCAAAATTAAATCTAGTTACTCTTTATACTAAAATGAACTATTTACTTATAAGTGAAAAACGGGGTAATCCGGAATATTTAATTCGGAAGTTGAACGAGAGTCGTAAACCGGAACTGTCTCGACTAGTCTGTTCACTTTACTAAACCCCACCTTAAATTGACATCGTGGCAAGGATTTTTCTTCATTTTAATAAATTGCACCATTTCTAAACTTTTCATGCACTTTTTCAGAATTTTTCTTCACCTTCGGCCTAGTTTCTGTATTTCCTGAGGCATTTGATATTATCACCAAATATCTAAAGAATGAGGAAATTCCTCTCATAACAATAAACTTTAAAACCGTGCCCTGTTGCCTTTTTTCTGTTGTTACCTCCATGGAGTGTAGTGCTTATAATCATGCTATACTGACGTTGAAATGAAAGGGTTTACATGCTTTTATTTAACTTAACTTTTTTCATGTTTGAAAAAAGGAATTTTGTAACCGATTTTTCATTCCCTGGCGTACTGGAGTTTTGAAATTTTGTATAGTAGTGTGTATAGATGATATTACAATATTTTAATACTTCAGAACTCATTTTCGATTAATTTTAATTAAATTTTGATTCCATTATGAGAGGCGCCATCTGGTAGTGAATTTGAAAAAAAAATATTACAACATTCCATAATATTTATAATTATGAATTATTAAAATATTCATAATTATAAATATTATTGAGATCAAGAAGAAAAAGAAGAGAGATCAAGATTAAAAAGTAAATAATAATAAAAGTTTTTACAAGCACACTTTCATTAGTGAACTAGAAACTTTAATTTACAAGAAGTAATTATAAGTGAGTGAGTGAGTTATTGTTTTATGGCACAAGGGGCCCAAATGGGCCATGCTGGAAGTAATTATAAAATTAGTTCTTCTCTTTATTTTACATATAGTATATATAAAGTAAATGAAACAAAACAATAGAAGGGATATAATTTTTCATCGAAAATAGAGTTTACAACATCCACTTCACGATTATATCATTCGTTTCTCGTGGTTACGAGAAATTTGCTACAAAACAAGTCGTTCTGGAGAGAATTTTTTTCTCTTTCAGAGGGGCAACTGATAGCATTAGTTGTTCCAGTGTAGTTAATGGCAAAGTTCATTGAAATTCAGACGAGTTAAAGCAGCTGGAATGTCGATACTGCTTGAAGTCGGTCTCTCGTTGAAGTGCGAAGCTTAAAAAGCTTCTTATTGGATAAGAATGATTCTGCATGTGAATTTCATTATCAAATCTTTATAATAAATACGCAATGAACAGACAACATATCGCGAAATGCATAGCCACCACACTGCCCTCCTGATCAAGGTTTGAAGCAAAACTTCAAGTGTTGGTTGTGGTGCCATCCCTCACTTAGCCCTTATTTGACTCCTAGTGATTACTTCCTTTTCCCACAAATGAAGGAGCACTTATCATGAACAAGGTTCTTTTCAGACGATGAAGCTGCTTAAGTGGCTAAATGATCAGGGACATAATTTCTACCAAGCTGAGGTACTGCGGTCTGATAAATGTCTCAGTCTATTTAGCGATTACTTAGAAAAGCGATGTGTTAGCATCCCTCTTCCATCCCATTTCTATTTTATTCCAGCTAGCATAATTTTTTTTATTGGCATTATCAACTTTTTTTATTGATCAACCTACGCGATACTGCCACGCTATGCCAAATATAAACTTACTGGTGAGCAGAGGCGAATCCAGGGGAGGGGCTATCGGGCTGCAGCCGCCCCCCCCCCCCCAGAGCTAAACCAAAATTCTTGATTTAATTTAAAATCACTACAACTGTTTGATCTTAATTTTAATTTTAAAAGAATAGTAATAAAATCGTGATAACAGTGCTTTCTGACTTGACAGGCTCGAAAATTTTCCTACTTTTCTAGTCATTCCACTTGCACTTGTAGCGTTGACATGGTCGAAAACATTTTTGGGCCAGCTATTTCATTGTATTTTTATTAAATTATCGAAAGTATTGTAGTGTTCTTTATGATTCTTATTGTCAGAAGAGGAAAGCCTGTAAAGTTAAAGTGTTTTGGTTTATATAAGCCACGAGGTTTGACGTTCGTCACTACGATACAAAATTTTTATGATTTCAGCCCCCCCCCCCAAACCCGAATCCTGGATTCGCCACTGCTGGTGAGGCATGCTTTTTGGAGTTTACTGACTTGACGGTTCTCCACCTGCAAGTGAAAACTGAAATAGAAACGGTAAGTGACTTGACAAAAAAGTTGTGCGATTAATAGCGGTCGCCTCGTAATAGGATCTAAACAAGTTACTTAAACATCCGAGTTAAGAATTTTATTTAAGTTAAAAAATAAAAAAAATCATTAATTAATTATATTGTTAGACAGATAGATATATTGAGTGGATCTTTGATGGCATTTGTCGGGCAATTTTGTTTCCGCCCTGAGGAAATGAAATCTCACAGGTGATTAATAATACATGGGGAAGTTGCAGCATCGTATTCATTAACTGTGAGCATAGGAACGAATGCAAACTAAGATTTCTATAAATTAATAAAGAAATTGAAACATCACTAATGTACAATCAACGTAAAATTTTTTATCATAACATATTATTTATAATTAATATTTTTAATTTAATACTACTTATTTTAAACTTATTATTATCGCATAAACATGATCGTATGAGATCGATGTGAAAAATTCATATGGTTGTGAGTGTGATTGGTCGAAATGAAGCCAGTCATTACACTGGAAAGAGCTTATTCATTTCTTTGACGATTAAGGATAGGGATGACTATGGTACATACAGATGATAGTTCTATGATTGGTCGAAATGAAGCCAGTCATTACACTGGAAAGAGTTTATTCATTTCTTTGACGATTAAGAATAAGGATGACCATGGTATATACAGATGATAGTTCTATGATTTGTTTACAGAAGATCCTGGATGTAGTTTCATGTTTATAATCTTATGAGATCGATGTGAAAAATCCATATGGTTGTGAGTGTGATTGGTCGAAGTGAAACCAGTTATTACACTGGAAAGATCTTATTCATTTCTTTGACGATTAAGGATAGGGATGACCATGGTATATACAGATGATAGTTCTATGATTTGTTTACAGGAGATCCTGGATGTAGTTTCATGTTGTTCGAGAGGCTTATAAGGTCACTTTCGCGTACCTCTACAGACAAGAGATGTTGACTTGCCGCCTATGCGTGGTCAATCGCTGGCTTTTGCTGAGAGTCTCCTCCTACTGGAGAACTTATGCCCCTCTTTGAATTTTTTTGTTGACGTCTCTCCTCCTTAAGATGTCATGCCAATCTGATATCTTGCCAATGGTAGCTTCTGGTGTCATAGGTGTAGCTGAACGCCCTCTGACGATGATTGAGGGATCAATTCCCACATGGAGTCAATTCATTTGACGTGAGTCACATGCCAAATGTAATTGTGTATGCAATCGGACATCGAACTGCATGTTGTCTTATGTGTATTATGATGTTACATACTTTTCCCTTCTGTGAGTTGCCAAGTGGATTCCAAAATTAAATTTGAGAGGCGTATTTAACGTGTATTACGTGGTCATGAATTGACTCTATAAAGATTTTTTCTAGAGTTAATTTATTTTTTTATCCATATATTAATAACAGTAGCGTGACATCACAGCCACATGACATTGTACCTCTTTACTTCCATTGTATCTCTATAATGTCGGGGAAGATCTCTGTAATGTCTGAGATGGAGTTAATGTCGGGAAAGGTATAAAGTGGAATTGAAATGTGAGTAACAATACATGAGTCAATAATTTCAAAATGCATGGAGTTTATAAAAAACTGCTTATTTTTTTTACCTCATTAATTCTATATACCTACAATGTGCCTTTACTTAAGTCTTGTTATTTCTCCAGTCATTATGTAAATACCCCTTTATAATAAGAAAACAACATAAACGCATTTTTAAAAAAAATGAACTCCAGTATTTTCTGCAATGAACGATCTATTAATGTATTTGGAATGAAAAAAATAATACTTGAACCATTCTCGAAACTGTATTCAGTTTCATATATTTTATCAGAATATTGTGACAGTTAAATCAATAAGTACACAAACTATTAATTTCTTGATTTATTCCCTTATTTCAAATAACAAAATAAAATACACCAGCGGGAAATTCTTTTCCTTTTCTCAGAGAATTATAAAACTTAATTTCATTTGAGAAACATGTTATTCGGATTTCAGATTCATAATTTGAAGACACTGTTTCGGAATAGCCTTTGGCAAACAGTTTAGAGCTGACTCTCGATTGCCAATTTCTAGAACATGATAATTTTCAAAAAGAAAAAATAATCGCAATTGGACTTCATGAATTTTAAATAGATGCCTCAGGCGGTTGGAGTACAAACTCAGAAAAAGAAAAAGCAGCAATTTCCTAGAAAAGTACCTTTGAAAATAATGGATTTCCTATATTAAAAGTGCTAAAAGCACTTTCTATCCGATCAAACGGTTTAATAAATCATAAAGGAGACAAGTTAAAACTCATAATCAGACAGAATTTTTACCAAGAATTGAATAGTTTGATTTAAAAAAGCATTTAATGAGGAAGAAAGTGAATCATTCTGTAATTTGACACTCCGAATGTTTAGCAGCATAAATGCTATTAAAAATAAAAGTTCTATTTTTTTTTAAATTAACTTCTAGCATAAAACAATACTTATTTTTTATCGCTATTTTCTTTATTCACCAACATACTTGTGTAACTAAAAATAAGCAAATAATAAAATAAATTTTCAAAAAAGATGTCTTCGTCCCGTAATGCCCTAAATCAGGAGTTCCCAAACTTTATTCCCTCGCGTACCCCTTGATTAAACTTTATATTTTCCAGTACTCCTACTGTCACTATCACCAACCATCAATCTATGCAAAGAAGTTTTTATCAATAATGTTGAGGGCTTATGCTAGCTTAAGAGTCGAATGACTCGAATTAATAACATTTGCTGAAGTTGTTTTTTTATTACATTTTATTGCATTTTGACAGAAGTATTAGTCAAACACCAAAAAAGAATGAAATGAGTGTTGTAATAATTTCGCATTAAGTTATAAGGATGGCTAAAAATTTCACTCTGTAATAATCAACTTTTCAAGTGGTATAGTTATCAAACAGTAAGCACTAACTTGGGGAGAAACAAAATTCTGTAACTTTTTTAATTCCTTATGTTTTCTTGTTTCCGCCATTACCAACTTTGAATTCGCGTGCTCCCAGCTAGTTCTTCGAGCACCCCCACGGGTACGAGTAACACAGGTTGGGAACCTCTGCCCTAAATGGAATGTCGCTTCACAGTAATGTTAGTCTTTGTGTTGGAAAGAGACATTTACAGAGATTCTATGGGAGACCGGGGTGAATGAACTGGAAGCCATTGACCCCGACTTGGTGACAAAATGTAGGATCTCAAATATGCTAGAATTTTCTAGCCATCTCTATTAGGAGCGAAGATGTGCAGAAGGTACTAGATGACTCCATGTGACGTCACGGCCTGTCGGGAAAACTGTAAATATCGTAGTCGTGTTTTGATCGACAAGAATCTCTTTGAAATCTTGTTCGCATTGTGAGTTGGTCAGCTGCTAGACGCTGGGAGCTATTGTTCGTGCTATTACTGTTATTAATAGTGATTTGCTGTTTGCTTGTGTTGTTAATTTGTGCACGTGTTGTGTTTTTCCTATTACCTGTGTTTCGTCTTTCTGAATATTCGTGAATAAAGCGTCATTCTCCACTATCCAGCTTGTTGGACTGGATTCACGTACACCCACCAGACGATTTTCGTGACAGTATTTTCTTTCAAATTGTGCATGGTCTGATATTTTCTTTTAAAAATAATGTGCGGTCTAACTGTTAATTTAAGCGCATGTGAAATTAATTTCTTGCCAATACACTATTTATGGAATTACTTATCGATAAAATTCTTTCAAATCTATATAAATAAAACTGTAACGCCATTCCCCCCCCCCCTTTTTTTATACGTTAGAGAAAGTCAAACTTCTGAACACATTTTCATCTCATTTTGCTCACAAATACTATGAAATATAAGGAAGGTTTCAGCGAAGATTTCTTGACAATTAATTAAATAATAATTTTTTATTAATTAAAAAATCTACCTTTCCACTGCGCATGCGCAGTTCAAGTCCTTCTGCTGACGAACTTGGAAGGCTAAACAATATTAATACTTACGGAGAAAACAAGCTTTCAGCGGTTTCTAAAAATCGTTAGGTTTAATTGATATTCTCATTTTAATTTTTTTTAAACGTTTTAGACGATTAAAGAATTTTTTGTATTATAATATTTTATATAAAAGTTTTTTTTACATTAAAAATATTAGACGTAAAAGTATTTTTTATCCCGAACAACGCCGGATATATCAGCTAGTTTAAAAATAAATGATCAATTCGTACAGTATTATGAAACAAAATATTTCAGAAAAGTAGCTAGAATGAGAAGAACTCCGAAAATCCTTTTTGATGCATTTTTTTTTCTTCATAAAAATCAGTACCATGATGAGGTAAGAGCACAATGACTTCTCATTCTAGTTACCATGTTCCTAACCTGTTCAACGATTTGTGATGTAACCGACATTGATTAACGACCCTGGCGGAAAAGTGTTCAAGACACGCCCTATTCCCACTTGTAAAGGCTAGATTTCATAGCTCACCAATTCTTTTTTTATCATTTTCCCCTCTTTTTTTTTATTTCAGTTTTCCTTTCGAAGCGATTGCAGGGTTTCATCTTAGCACAACAGTTTATCAGTACAGACACACTTTACATCCGATGATACTAATTTGGGGTTGGGTCAATCTTCGCCAAAACAAACTCAGGTATATCAGCCTCATGCAAATTAGGTAGAAGTAGTAATTGTTTAATTTAGTTCAAAGGTATGATAGAATGCAATGATTTAGTTCATGGACTCAGTATTCAATGGTCTACCTTCAAGCTTTGGAATACATACTTCTGCAAGTAGGCTACATGGATTGCGGGACATCTCGATTTCAACTCCTTTGTTTCGTCTGAATTAAATGTCTCTGATTCTGCCATTTTGACGTATTCATCAAAAAGTGACATACAATTAGTTCAAGTAGTGAGACTACGTGGTTAGCGGACGTCCGATTTTGGCTCTTTTGTTGGAAAAACCGAGATTATCTTGAATCAAATTAAGTTCTCGATTTGACACTTTAAATTGGTTATTACTGCAATAAGAGTAGCATAATTTAATGAAACTAAAATAAAGTGACCAGACTGCTCAGATTCTTAGGAATAGCCTCGTTTTCGACTCTTATTCGGAATTGGAAAAGTGCACGTTTGAGATCAAATTAAAAGTATCCGGGTTAGATTTTGGATAATTCTATATTCATATTACAAAAAAAAATAAGTAATTTAATTTTTTTAAAAGTAGGCTTCTTAAAAAATTCCTCTTTAACTTTTATATACATAGATACATGTAGACTTGGATCTGCCTTTTTATATTATTGATTTAGTCTCTTTCTGCATTTTAATTCTCTGAATATCTTTGGTTTGCTGGTGATTTAAAATTGTTTAGACTAACCCTTCACTATCACATATTTTTTTTTGTTTCAATCGATGAGATCTTTTTTGCTATTTTTTATAAAGGATCCATCATATGACTGAATCAAGTAACCTGCTATCATTTTGCTGTTTACAAACAGAAATTTAAGAAACAAACGCTTATTTGAGATGTGTTTGTCACTTTTAATCATATTAAAATTTCAGTTATATAATTTTATGAAAATTTGTAGTAGTTTTCTAAAGATCGTGATATTTTTTCGTATATGTTACTCTTTATCTTTTAGAATAGATCGTGTTTGTTAAATTCTTACAGTTTTTAGATGGAGTGTACATAACAAATTCATTCCGTGTTTAATGTTTCTAAGATTCAGTGTCTACACTTTAATGTGATCTCAGATACAGAAGACCTTCAGAAATCCAGAAGATTCGATTAATCAGGAACATCTTTTTAATTTTCATAAAAAATTTAAAATGATGGAAAATAATAATAGGACCAGAATCAGAAGCTAATGTTTATTCGAGTTAAAAAAAGTTTAAGTGGTGAGAATAGTTTAAGCATCTTAATTGGAAGAAAAAATCAGGTATTTTCATTTCGCGGAAAGACTAAACCTAAGCTGACGATGTGAGCAGTTACGCTCTTTCACGACTCTTTCAGAGTTTCAAAGTCAATACTCTACCGTGTATATCTAGAGTATTTTGGAATTTTCCTCATGTATCCAATTTCCCGGATCGAGCAGGGTCACCTCAACTAGTTAGGTTCGAAGTTCTATGTATTTCTTTTAATAGTCTACAATTTTTATTCTTTGTTTTTCTCATTGTCTTTTTTTTAAAAGCGTTTGTGTTTTTTTTCTGTAGAGATCAGTAATAGAATAGATCATTTTTCTGTAGATAAATTTCTGATTAAATATAATACGATCACAATAATAATATCCACATTGTAGATGAATCCACCTGACGGAAAAATAGTAAAAAGATAAATATTCATTTATACTTCTTTATTTTGTCCTCTTTTTTTAAAGAATTTTTAATAATAAACAGTTTTATTATTTCTAATTTATTTGTTTACCCAAATTGTTTTTTGATTTGATCCTTTCCTCTTCTATATTTCAAGTTACTCAAAGTCTACAGATCCGTTTCTGAAGATCCATTTGACATATCTTGATTTTCTGAGATCAATTTTGAATGATCCTGATTTCCGAAGTTCAATGTAGTTGAACTGCAAAAATCTAGTAACTTTACCATAAAACTTTTGAAAACTGTCTGAAAAATTGATTTAATGTAATGAACATTCATCATTATTATTTCTAATAGGCATAAGGATGAAAAAGTGATTATTGAAGAGTTTTCTCTTTTTGGTTTAGTGTCAGTCCAAAGAATGGATTTTTAAACAGATAACTTTTGAAACTAAACGCAGATGTAGAGAGGAGAACATTCTCACTATCAGTTACTCAAAATCATTCAAAATGATTAAAATTTCTTCCGCAGCGACATTTTAGATGAAAAAATACAGGTGCATACGTCGGCACCAACAACTTCCGATTAAAAATGGAACATAAAATTTTTAAAATCTTTCTTAATCAATGACCATAAAATTAAATTCAGTTTAAAAAATTTTTCACATTTTCAATAACAATTTTTTAGTCCTTGGCGATTTTCGGAACTATTTTTGACAAAATTGATCAGAATTAATTAATTAATTATTAATCAGTTATTGTGATTGATTTATTAAATTTTTTTAAGGGGGTTAATAAAGACGTACAGCGTGATACCATGTTTGGATGATCAACTTGCTCAAGAATTTCTTATTATGAAGTCACGGGCCAGTTTACAATTTCTACGTCCTAGGCCAAAGCATTTTCACGCTCCTCTCCTCTCAAAAGTTAATATATGATTTTCAATTTATATATAATGATTTATTTGAATCATATAAGCAGTTATATACAATATTTATAATTTTTGACCACATTAAATTTTTAATTCAAATATTTATGACAATTACGCTAAAAAGAAATATACAAGTCTGAATATCTTTGCAATGCTCTGAAGTATTACGAACTTGCTAATTGTTCTCATTTTTTTTCAGAATGGACACATGAGGGTCATTATAAGTAGTTCTTTTCAATCAAAGAAGTTCAAGGGCAAGAGACAATGTGGTCTACAGAAGACGAAAAATGTATCCTCAGTATATTTAATGAACGAATGTAAATTTTAAAAACATCATTTTATACTTTTTTTAGAAAATAACTGAAAAATTTAAATATAATTGGTTATTATTCTTCTATTTGTACCTTCCGCGGCAAGCCACCTATGCATGGCCTTGGACTACAATGAAATCTAGTCCTGGGTGGGTATTTAAAACGCTTATTTAACTTGACTTGTTTCATGTTTGCCAACGGTGAATTTTTGAATCAATTTTTTTCTATACTAATTCATCTGAATCTAAAATCCATTTTTAGATTTTATCTTTCGTGTCATGCATACACGATGAAATAATTTAAATGATGAAGTTTTGAATATATGGTTTTGCAACACAATTAGAGATTTGTATTAGTTTTGATAAAACTCAAATTAAGACTGTTTGTCATATCCACGTTGTGTGAACACGAATAATTCAAAATGCAATAAAACTTGGTAAGACAAATTCGGTATATGGTTTTAACTACACTATAGTGGATCTATCATTGAACCTGGCCCGAAAAGGGTAACTGTTTGTGTATGTATGAACGGACGATTTATTGGGAGAACAGTTCAAAATCAGCTAGATGAATGAAATTCGACATATGATCCTTACTTTACAATTTAGGATTTATGCTAAATTTGGGTCATACCAATTGAAGACTCAATCATTTTTTCACGCGTTAAAAAGCTTACTTTTTTTTATCTTGTTTACGATACGGTCGAGAGGGAAACTTGCCTCTTTTTCGCACTATCATAAGAAATTTAATTGGTTGCGTAGTTAGAAATTAGTTGAGTTCCTGTTTGAATGAAGTCTGTTTCCTTTGTCATTTTCAAGTTCCAAAATCATCCATAATTTTATTACAAAACTGTTTCTGTTAGTATTAATTCATTTGGACAAATTATTTACAGACTGCTCAACCCTAGATTAATCAGATTAATTAACGTTTAACTTCGAATGAACGGATTAGTGTCAGAAGCAGCGACAATGAGCGATTTGATGCCAAATTTGACCCCCAGACAATAACCTCAATTACGGAATTTTCCGGTTAAAATGGCCAGCTGCTAAAATTACAGGTTTTCGTCAAGAAAGTTCAGCAAATCTTTCAACTTTTGAGCTGGGACCTTTAAAGAACCGGTATGCCAAGCCAATTGTGTATCTTTTCTATTAGATCTTGCACATGAGTCTTTGCCTTATTATTTATTTATTATTTTTTTTTTCATATGGCTGTGTTTGTCGGTCGGTCTTTTATGAAATCAAGTTTGGGGAAAGTTACTTCCTGTATGCATTTTTTTAAAAAATAAATATGGCTGTCTTTTTCTTTCGTTTGGTCTCTTGTTTGTGTTTGAACTAAAATGGCAAGATTTTCTCAACATAAACCTCGAGGATTGAGAAGAGGGGAGGAAGCCAAGCCGGGATGAAAAGTCAAAACCCGGAACTGCCTACCATTAATATTACGGATGCACATAACTAAATCAATGTTATTCAATGGAGTTTAAATACAATACACTCAAGAACTAAACATTATCAAAAATCTATCTGGAAATTTATTAAACTAAATAAGTTCTTCTTCAAGTTAAGTTAAAACTTTCAATTTGCTTGGGATTTTCGGGTCGCGAGGGGTCAGTTTTTAGAGGAAAGTGAGACCCCTCACAGAAAAAACCCCTGGTTTGAATCTCCGCCGGCAGGTGACCCTTGACTAAGTCTGCAGGCCGGATTCTTTCTTTTTTCAAGTTTTTTTTTATAGAAATACTTTGATCTTCGCTACTTTTGATACATTCAATGGAATTTACTAACTCTGCTGCTACTGCGGATTAAAATAATGTGATCATATTCTATGTGTAATAGAATTTGGAAAGTAGAATTCTTCTGAAGTATATTTTTTATACAATATAGCTAATCTTTGATTCAGTTTTTTGTAAAAGGAAAATAAGTAATAATTATTTGCTTATAAATAAATCCAGAAAATCAGAAAATTTGTGGACATTTTTTGAAACAGAACAAAGAGTCATAAATCAAGTTCCTGTTAATCAAGATTATTTAATTATACTTAAAAAAGTACTACTATATATTGATGCGATTTTTTTTTATTTATGTACAAAAAATAAAACAGCTCTATAACATTTGTGAAAATTGTGATACAGTGAAACCTCTCTGAGCGGCCACCCCTCCGTTCCGAGAAAAATTGGCCGCTCTGAAGGGTTTTCGTTACAATTACAAAATAATTGCTATAATACATAATATAAAGAAGTTTGACACATATTTCTTATTTAAAATGAAGTTTGAGACTTATCTAAAGAGAAAACAGTACTTTATTTAATATTTTTTTTACATTTTTTGAAAAAAGGATACAATTTGTGACTGTTTTAAGTTTTTACCCTTTTCGGAAAAAACCATTTTTTCAAGTTCGTTTTTCAGTTTAAAAAGTAAATCTCTAACCTATACGTTTGTCAAATGGGATGGGCGAACCCACCCGGCGACCGTTCAGAGGGGTTGGGTGGCCGTTGCTAGGGGTTATTTTAGCACTAGGTCTATGGGCCGAAAAATCCGTGCCACGAAAAATTGGCCGTTAAGAGGGGTGGCCGCTATGCAGGGGTGGCCGTTCTAAGAGGTTTCACTGTACTTATATTTATCTACTTAGTTTAATTTTTTAATTTAGTTAGTTTAACTTGTTCAAGTCGCCGTGTACCATCGATACCTCACACTTGAATGTACCATCGGGCGACGTGTACCACCGGTGGCTCACACTTGAATGTACCACCGGTGACTCACACTTGAATGTACCATCGGACGGTATGTACCACCGGTGGCTCACACTTGAATGTACAATCGAGCGGCGAATACCACCGGTGGCTCACACTTGAATGTGCCATCGGGTGGCATGTACCACCGGTGGCTCACATTTGAATGTACCATCGGGTGGCGTGTACCACCGGTGGTTCACATTTGAATGTACCATCGGGCGACGTGTACCACCGGTGGTTCACACTTGAATGTACCATCGGGCGGCATGTACCACCGATGGCCCACATTTGGATATCCCATTGAACGATACCACACAATTTTTCATATTACGCATTAATTTAGCGCTGCCCAATGAGGCGAAGCGCTCTCGGGGCTGCCGCCCAGTGGTAAGAAACGTAATTTTCAGAGCCGGCGTGAAAGTGTTAACCATTATTAACCTATTTAGAACTATGATTATTACTCGACCCCGAGATTTTAATGAATTTAGACAAAACATTTTTTAAAATATATTTGTATGTCTGTCGATTCGTGTGTATGTGAACATTTTCAGATATGTAAACAGCCTTAAACAATGGAAATATTCATCTTTCTAAAAGTATCTTATACATTTAAATCTCTACTAATAATAAAAGTGAATGTGTGTCTGTTGGCGTTCTACAGGGCAGACCGTCAGATCTAGATATAAATTTTAGACCTACTATCTAGGAACGATTTTTTCGAAATTTTAATTAAATAAAAATTAAGAAAAAGTTTGACGGTTTTCTTTGATATCTTTCGGAAATATTATCATACCAAAATAATTTTTTGCACCATTTTAAAATTCAAAAAAATTATATTTTTGGTGATATCTATTTAGTTGTAGTCAAATTTCTCCCCTCCTAATTTTAATAAATTTTTAAAAATATTTTTTTACATAATTTACAATACTTTTCATTATTGCAATGAAATTCAATTCGTTTTCATTGCTTATACAAATATTTAATTGCGTGTTTCTTTCCCATTGTTTAAAAAACTAAGGTATTTTCTTTTTCTATTTCAACAATTTTTTGTAAAATTTGTAACAAAAAGTCCTCTAAAATAGAAAATATATTAGGCAATAAATACAGTTAGTTCTTTTTATCAGCATATTTTAATGCTAAACCTGCTAAAATGTTCCGGGAGATTTTAATGTTGAAATCAAATGCATATTTTGCATGAGGAAAATGAACTTGAAATTGGTGAAGACAGTGTGCAATTAGATGTTAGATTACATGGACAGTTACTTGAAACCATTAGGGACGTTCGTATAGGCAATAAACAGAACAGGTGCAAGGCTACTGAAAAAACATGGGTTAAATGCCTATCACAATTTGAAGTTTAAATTTACTTTGTTGAGGAAGCCATGAATATCAAATTATGCATAAGAGATTCTATTGAAGTTAAACGAAATCAGTATTCCCGGCGAACAAGCTGGACGCGGAAGGCGACTAGTAAAAAATAAGACCATCTTAAAACTCGTAGTGAAATATAAGTTTTAACAATGCTTTAGATTGTTTTTCTGCTCCTATTGTAGAAGGATACGATCGATAATTGTTCTCTACTCAACAGAAGATTTCACATAAGCTCTTCTCCGAAGAAAAGGCTTGCGCCGTTGTTTTGTGATGAAATATTGCCACAAAGAATTCTTCTGGCCTGTTTTTGTGTTTCCTCTTGATAGATGGATCCAAGAACTTAAAAGAGATTCTCGGGATGTTAGGAAACAAAAGATGAAAACGTCGCTGATCGTTACCAATGCATCAATTTTTTTTCCATGGTAGGGAAGTAGTAAGAAAAGGCTGTTACCGCCCACGGTGAAGTACTACATAGATCATAGATGAATAAAATGTTTCGGGTTTTTAAAACCTTTTTGAAATGGCGCTTCAAACTTAATGTTTGCCACCATCACTATACAAGGAGACGGAAAGAATTTTAAAAATAGTTTTCAGTTATGTTCTTTTAAGTTTTGTATTAATGTCTCCTGCCTTCTTTTTCCTATTTTATATTGCAACAGAAAAATTCTAGATTTTTTTTTATCATTCGCTGAATTTAATGCAGTAGAAATACTAAATATCTAATTATAATTAATTGTTTTTATTATTGCGATAAAATTTAAAATATATAGTCCAAAACCCATCAGTAGCGTAATTTATTGACAACGAAAGCAAATAATAGAATAAATTCGACAAGTACAAGTTTCAGCGTTCGGCTGGTATGATTACACGTAAGAATACGTGTACTTTCAATTTACTATTAAAACATATTTATTCATATTGTGTATTTTGAAAGTTTGGAATTAGGGTGGCACACAACAGTTGTCTGCATATTTAACTGTGGTTCAGAATTGCAAAATCTTTATCGATTGTACATGTATTACATTAAATATGTAATGATAAAAGCAAATTAAAACATAGAGAAAAGCAAAATATAATTTATGACTTTACATTTCCATGTCTGAAGTATATTATCACGTTAACTCCCAAATTAATTTAAAGCATATATTTCAATAAATTTATATAAAACCAAGATTAAGTTAACAGTGAATTAAAATGAAGTCGAAGAAAAAAAAAATCGATTTTTCATTTTTTTTTAATACAAAAAAAATCGATAGCAAATCATTTTTTAAAACTTTATTTTACATAAATATTATATTTTTTTAAGATATAGTAACATATCAAAAAATAAAAATTACTTTCTAATCTGTGCATTACCTTAAAAATGAATCAAAGGAAAAATAAAAAAAATTCAAAATGAAGATACTTTGACTTGAAAATCTGGCTAACTGGTGCTAGTTATAGGTATTCCCAAACCGTTTAGGAGTTTGGAAATACCTATTGATTTTATCGACAAAGCAAAAAAAGAAACGATGAAATACTTTCGGTTTAGTCTTGGAAGAGAAAAGTAACTGTCCTATAAATAGGAAATTAGGCGCTAACGGGTTGATCAACACCAGATGTGTTTCGAACAAGGTAGAGAATGGCGGTTTTTTTTTACTAACCAAATGTAAAATAGCTCTCTGCAGAAAGAAAGTGTTACCATTCGTACTACTATACAACAATACTAGAAAAATCAAATTGCTAATAAAAGCAGAATTCTCAATAAATAATCTTTCTTCAGAATTCTCAGTATTTAAACTGCTTTCTATAGGTGGTAAATTTTATTGGATACTACTACTGCAGCTCTACGCAATTACCCACAGATTAGTGAAAGGATAGTTGTATCATAATTATAGAAGAATACCCAGAATAATTCTGCATTAAAGACCATCCAAACAATTGACGCGGTGGATTCTGTTTTAGAGCAGTATAACATAAATAAGTATTTTCTTTTACTAAATTTTTGCATTGTTTTATTGATTTAAAATTCTGATTACATCAACCCATTGTTATTTGATGTAGTTATTGTATTGATTCAGAAGTTCATAATCAAAACTGATTCATTACATGCAAGAAAATATAATAATATAATTTAAAGGTTCTCAAACATAAAGTTTCTGTAGAATCTCCATGTATCTGTGTCAGTATCCAACTCCAAAGCAAAAGCAATGTGAAATTTCAGTGCGAAAGAACTTCAGCTCTGTGACCTTCAGGTATTTCCTAATATACACTTATCAATAATGACACAGCAAAAACTAACAGGATGGATTTTTGTAATTCATGCAGAAATATTTTAAGTACAAGCAACATCAAGAAGGAAAATATTCGTCATACACTTAATAAGTGGTAACGCATTTTCTTGGCATGTGTTAGAGATAACAGTACTTGTCACAAAAAAATCCTCATTTCTACGGAATTACCAAAATTTAAATTCCATATGAATAAGAATCTTTTCATGTGATGCAATGTTTAGCATAGCGTGTAAAATCAATTATGTTGCACTGCGGAAGTAATTTCAAAATTATCATTGAATAAGTATTTAGCGGAGCATTTCGTAACATCAGATAATAACAATAATAATCTTCTTTTTTTTTTTATCTAACCTTTGCAAAATCCATCTTTCTTTCTGATAAGAGAAAACCGCGCACTTACCAAGTGCACTTAACTCTTCCATTCATCAGCGTGTCATGCAATCTTCTGTAACTACTAGATCAGAGAGTTGGAAAGAGAATCTCGATTCTTCAAGGTAAAATTCTATCAGCAACGGTCACTGTGTTTGTTTCAGTCGCCTACGTTTGCAGCGTTGGCATTAATTGAACCTTTCCCATTCCCGAAGCAAGAAATCGAGATGAAATCAGATCTGTTCTGGTTGTTCTAGTTGACAGCGAAGTAGAAGAAGAACGTGAACGAATTCTTGGGCCGTGACATTAGGCAATACGAAACTTCTTCTCTTCGCCAATTTGAGAATACACACATGGACGGATTTCTGTTCGAAAAACTGGTTTTCTCACCTTAAAAGACCTTGGTGAGATTTCTTCGTTTTGTCTTTTTATTTTTCGTCTTGTTCTGTTCCCACAAATTCACACGACCAACGAGAAAAAGGAGCGATTTCTATGCTCTTTTCGAGCATTTTTGGAAATAAAAGAATGAAACGAAAGGAAAAAGACAATAGAAACGAAAATTATCAAATTTTCCTCCATAACTCAGCTGACGGCTGGATTTCGTTTCTGCCCAGCGATTTTTATGACTAACTTTTGTTTTGATTTATGTCGAATCCAAGTGCTAGAAAATGGCGTGATTTTTCAGACGTAGGTGGGAGGGATATAAATCGTGAGGGACGATTCGTTTTTGTGACTATTAAATTTTTTCCAGCCTCACATTCTGGAATAAGCTGGGTAGGAGGGAAGGAAGGCGTGGAATAAAAGAACATGACCCGAGTCCTTGAGCTTTGGGGCAATGTTTCACTACTGCACGCGAAAATGGTTAAGAGAGTGCAGAACCAAACGACTTCCGTTTTTTGTCCGTTGGTCGTGCTTTCCCAACGATTTCATCTCACGAAAAAGATTTCTCTTTCCCTTTTGGTCTATCAACCCACCTAAAAAAAATGTGACGTCACATCCACCAACTGTCTCAGACGTTGGATAATGAACAAAAGAAAGATTATACCAGATGAAGTGTGTGATGCAGAAGACTTGGTAATTCTCTTTTTGATTGCTTCTTTCGCCATAGAATACGCAGACATTTGAGTTCAGAATCTGGAAGCTCATTTTGATGTCATAATATTCTCGTCTCGCTTTTATCTTATTTTAAGCTGTCTAAGTGGCAGTCGTATATTAGATATAAACTTTTAAATCGTATGCGTTGAATTATCAGTTTTTCACTCCTTATAAGATAATGCGATTAATAGGAATTCGCAGTTCTGTTTTTCCGTCATTGCCTTGTTCTGTTCCAGAATGGAAAAGAAGATACTATGTTGGTGTGGTCGGCTGTATCAGTGGATTGGGTTTGGTTTTAGTTATATTAACGTCCCATTTTGAAGCAACACGAGGGCTATTTTGGGACGGACCTCGTAATTTTGAACCACGGTCAGATGACGATGACGACACCTGAGCTGGCACTCCCCTCTCCAAACTTCCACGCCACGTCAACGGGAGGACGTTTGGCCACTACGTATGGGTTGGCGTGCAACAGGCCCCATACACGGCGGATCTTCAATGGAATCGGGTTTCGAACCTGGAACTCTCCGGCCCGAAGGCCGAGACCTTACCACTAGCCCACCGTGGCCTGGCGGCGATTGTGAGTTATCAGTGGAGGGCGGGGCAAAATATTTATTCAGAACTAAAAGTACCGAGAAGTATAAAGGGTAGACAACAAAATTTAAAAATTTTACTACAAGATGGTAAGTTTTGGACGTTCTCAGACCGAAATGGACAGAGAAGTAAAACTTGACAAATGAAATAAAAATTTAAATTTTTCGCGCAAAAAATGGGGGGGGGGAGTAATTGACCCTTGAATCGCCACCTCTGGGATGTATCATGCAAATGAATAATTCGATCTATTAAGAAACAGCAACAATTGTTTTCTTCCACAATCATTGGCGACTGTACTTTTTATTAATGGATTTAAATATTACGTATAAAATTAAATAAATTTGTTATTAAATTTATATACTGAAAAATGCTAAGGATGTTGTAGTTCCGTTGTGCCTACATATGAGCTGCCCCTCGTTTCAATGTTAAACAGATTATTCAAGTGCGGGTTAATCGTTAATGATATGTGTGTACTGTTTACTCCTTTTATGAAAACAAGATGCAGAATTTTTTTAATTCAATAAACAGGGTAAAACTACAAATCCAGTCATTTTTTGTTCGGAAATCCTAACTAATGGATGGTACAAGTCATCGGCTTCTGCATTCACTTGTAAAAAACACATTCAAAATAAATGATATTGATGTTAAACAGATGACATTCATACTGGCATGGCTTGCGTCTTAAACCGTCTTCCGTTACATGCATAACAGTAAGTTATTCAAAAGATTTAATAGATGTGTCCTCGAAGAAAAACTGTAATCTTGATATACACTGGTCTCTATATTAGTACTAATGATATTTAAGTATCATACAGTCAGTTTAGACAGGTTTCATGCTAATTATTAAACTTTATTAGTAACAAATTCTTCCTAGTTTTTACTTTTGGACTCGTGAGTGTGTTCTTTATCTTCCAGGCTATAAGCAGCCATGACATCTGGTTTTGTTATAGAACTCGCTAAATGTCCAAAGTCCAAATGTTTCATCTTTTATGGCATATCTGAAATGCTAATTTTTTTTTATTTTAAAGTGGTATAAGAATGTTTTTTTGTGTTAAGAATGGTTCTTCCGAAGTTATTGAGGAAAAACGCTAAAATTTCGATTAATTTTTAATTAAAAAATCTAATTAAAATTTTGAAAAACCCTTTCTTAATGAACACCTATTACCCAAGAATTAACTAGCTCCGAAATCTGCTAGTTCTAGGCCCAACGATCTGCCCTGTAGATAGTTTTGAACTATGATTTTTACATCACGCATGTCTCAGTTTACATATAGTATGCCAGCCTATGAACATTATAATGTTAAAATTACATCTGCTTGTATTAGTGTTCCTTAAACATCGACAGTTCAACTATCGATAGTTTTCTCCCCGATGATACTATCGATAGGTGTTCTTCCAGTCGATAATTTAGAAACTATCGACAGGTGTTCTTCCAGTCGATAGTTTAGAAACTATCGATAGTTCCAGTCGCCGATTGTTTCAGTCGATAGTTTTGAAATTATCGATAGTTACAGTCGATAGTTTTAAACTATCAACTGAAAATGCGCCTATCGACAGTATAGCCCGGGGGAAAAACTATCGATAATTTTGAGAAAGTCGATACTATCGATTGTTTCAGTCGATAATTCCGAAAACCCGATACTATCGACTTGGCTTCGATAGTCTACCGCAATTTACGGATCACTAGTTTGCATAAAGTCGGCATGACTTAAATTTAACGGCGTCTTCTTCATTTTTGGGAATTGCCTTTGTAAAATATTTATAGCCATTGCGGTCGGTTTTTTAAAGACGCTTTGAATCTATGACTAATTTCAAAAGCCTACATTTTTTATTTCATGGTTAGTGTCACCGAGTACTTAAACTTAACCTAGAATTCTTTCAACTGGCAAGCAGTTAACACTTGAACAGTGTCAGTAGTCATTTGGTGTCACCCCAGTAAGCAAATTTTATTCTTGGAACTGGGTTAGACCGAATTTCAGGCAGGTTCTTCGCTTTTTTTTTTTCACTTTCTACAAACGTTTGAAATAACCCTTGTCAAAACTACGATGAAAATGAAAATGTCCAGCGATAGTGTTCTCACCTCAACTCTCCCCTATACTATCCATACGGCGCGTTTTGTGTTTGCCTTCTTAGTACAGTAAAGAATATCGAGTATGCATTTTAGATCCGATTGCAGCCAAAATTGGATGCAAATCTGCAATTTTGGTGTCAGGTACCACATACCAGATTTCATTTAATTGACTTCTGATGTGCTTTCAGTTAACGTGTTCACATATACACGAACAGACGGACAAACAGATAGTCTACACATTGACGGATTGAGTTCAAAATTAGACGCAGATCTACAATTTCGGTAAAGATGATACAATAACACCCACATAACCCTGAATTAACCCTTTGATGGATTTAGTCTAGAATTTGATACAAATATTCGGAGGGGCGGATTTACACGTTTTTAAAAAGCAGAACTTTATAAGACCCTTTCAAAATAGTACTGAAAGTTATTTGAAATTTTCAGTACTTTTTAATTTGGTTGGTATTTCTTCTGTATATACTCCCCCTCTGACTTGCCATGGCCTAGGTTGGCACTATGGGAAAGCTGGCCCTGAATATTCGGGTGACAAAACAACTTTTCGTGTACACATTGAGTTCTTGATTTTCGTGTTCACTTGCACACTGTCCGACAGACAGGCAGAACGACTTTCCTTTGAGCAATTTCATCGAAAATTTGGTACGGATCTATAGCGTTACTGTAAAGACCACATAACGAATTGCATACGTCCAGCTACCATCGTTTTGGAGTTATCGTGTTCAAAGACAGATATAAATCCATTTTTTCCCAGATTGAAGGAGGTCTTAAACGTGAAAAATTGGCGTCAATTTTTATTTCAGTTATGTCTTGGAGCTCAGCTAAAACCCATCGTGCATGAAACTTTTTAAAGAATTGATATATTTGATTTATAGACAATTTAAGGGACATACATAGTAATTAGCATTCATAATAGGGTAAAAAATAGCTAACTGACACTTTCATACTAACTTGAAATTAATGCTAATCATTTTTAACCTATGACATTGACTTAATGTACAAAAAAATAGGAGCTGAAATAACTGCGATGGCACAAACTGCATCAGTTTTCTAATTTTTAAGAGAAAAATTTGATAAGTTTTGCGACAGCCGTGAAAATTAAGTTTAACGTATTTGCATTAAAAATACTATTTAATTCGCAGATAAAAATAATTAGAAGCAGACATCAATGCTATTAATAGACAAATGTTAAAAGATTAAAGAACTTTAGTAGTTAACCCCATCTTTGACGACATCGACTTCAAACAAATTAACTTTTCAGTACTCGAGCTTATTTCAAGTCTCTGAAAAGCGCTTTATTTCGCCAATTAGTCTCCTACAAAGTCCTAGATCGTATATTTAGCTGCGATCTTTCATAAAGCAGAAAAAGAACAGGTAATTTGATTTTGATTGTTACTAGTTCTATCGCATATTTTTATTTCACTCCACGGGTATTAAACTATGCATTATACTCAGAAAAAAATAACTAACCAACAAAAAAAAATTCTCTGTAGGCAACAGGTTCATCCAAGGTCGGCGCTAACTGTCTTTTTAACTGGCTTCGTTTCATCCTGTTTGACGTCAGAACGATAAATAAAGCAGAAGCCTATGAAAAGAAAAGATTAACATCTTCGAAAGGCTTTTGAGTGCACTTGTTTTCTTCTTCAACTTTCTTTTCTTTATTATCCGAGTTTTAATGAAATTTACTTGAGGAAAACCTACGCAATCTCCCGCAGTCACCTCCGCAACGTGCTAGCCGAGATCGTGATGTTTCGAAGAATCGTTTCTTGGTCAGAATAATTTATTACCAGATTCGAGATAGCATAACCTGGTTGGTGCAGTCAGTTTTGTTGGAGAAGTTCAAAGATTATGATATAATCACGACCGTGATGTAAAATTGTAGCTAGTAGGTCGTTAAGAAATGAAATGTTTCAGTAATGTGTGTGTCACAGGCTTTGCAATAATGCTTTTACCAAGAGAGCCTCAAAGAACGGTTGATTACCATTAGATTTGTCTTACTATGACGAATCAATGATTTTTTTATTTAAAAATAATGTCTATTGTTCTCTAAACTGAAGAACAACGCTAAACAAAAGCTGTTTTCTTTTTTATTCGAATTTCAAGTCCATGAAAAGAGCCACAATAGCTTCAATCATGTTCACAGTCACAAACATTGATTCGAACAAAGCATGGGAAGAGTGAAATCGGGTGTCGTTTCAAAAACCATGAGGAACGAAGAAATATTGTAACTTTGTATGCAAAAAGTGCGCAGCAAAATTTCTTCAAAAAAGTTGTACAACTAGTTGCAACTCCACCAAAATGTCTAAAAGAATTTATAAAAATCCAAAGTAGCCTCACCTGTCATAAAACCAAAAATTTAAATATTAATAGCATTAATGCGTTGAGTGTTATTCCTATCGTATTAAAACATTTTTTGATCTCTACTTTAGGTAGTTATGAGCAGTATTCCAAGGCTCAAAAAGGTATATATTACACTGGAATTTGAATGCGACGTCGTTGGACCACTATGTGCAACAAATGTGTGTGTAAGCGATGAACGCGTTAAATGCAAGAGAAAGTTACTCGCTCTGTTCTTCTGATTAATTCCTCTTTTCCTTCATAAAAATAAGAATTCTTTGCTGCAAATATTCTGCAAATTATATATTGGTAAAAATTTCTAGACTGACTTCAGAATTAAGGGCTCAAGGATCACTTATCAAAATGTTTGAAATGTCTGACTATAAAAAATTAATAAAATAAATATAGAAAGCTTGGAAAATAAGTATTCATCATAATCATCATCATAACATTCCTATTTGTAAAACTATTTACATTAAGAAGAGTGCATTGCAGAACTTATTTCGAAATTTGGAGACAGGGGCGGCCCGAGGTGCCAAGACTCGAGTTGGCGCCAAAGTGGAATTGTGAAGGGAAAAAAATGGTTTAATAGATTTGAGAAATAAAGTCATATATTTTTAAAATAAATTCGTTGAATGTATTATTTTAGTTTCAATAAGACCAATGTATATAATCTTAAATAATTAAGCTGTTCAAAATTATTAAGCTACAGAAAATTTTACACTTTTTATTACAGAAAATAAATTTATTCATTTATATCTCAAATATATTAATTTTATTATTAATTCGATCGTATTCGTTAGGAAAAACTTCAAATAACTCAAACTTTATCTCAAAATAAGTCAGAATTGGAACATTTTCATATAACTCTAAATTATGTTTTGTTCAAAATTATTCGAATGGTCAAAAACTTACAACGAAAAAATAACATAACCATTTTTAAAAATAAAATATCGGTGTTTGATGTTTATATGGGCCTTCTTTGGCCTCGATCACTACTTTCAGTCTTAGATTCAATCTATCAACTAGTTTCTGTGTTGTCTCCTGCTTGATACGAGCCATTCATTTTTTATTTGTCTCAAAAAATTGATTTTTATTTCTTCTCTCTTTAAAAGGAAATTTCTGATTCAAAACTGACCATAAATTTTAGATGGGATTAAAGTCTGTTTAAATCTTGTTTTCTGAGAAATAATCTTTGGAAATCTTTGATGTATATTGTAGGTCATGATCCCGTTGAAAGATATACCGTCGACCAACACTCAAATTTCTGATAGATTTCTTCAGATTTTGGGACATGATATCGTCGTACATATGTAATGGAGAATTTACGAGGTTATGTGGTGGTGAAAAGGAATGAAATATGGTGATGGTGGTTTGATGTCTGAACTCAGTTTTTAGATTTAAGACACAATATAATACAAATATGCCTACTTTGAATTTTAAATTTAGATGTCACAATAGTAAATACACTTGAATCAAAAGGCAAAAGGTTAGAATTTAGGAGTAACAGATCATCACACCATGATTAATTTAAACATTTTAAGCCAATGGCCAAAAGATATTTTGCGTTGTGTTGATTTTAATTAAACATCCAGGTTCTAAGATAAAAATTTAAGGAAAATCAGATCGGGATAACTCTCCTGAATGAGACAAATGATGATAGAAGACATATGATGACATTTTTAGTTAAATAACAACAATTTATTTGTGATCTAATTATATTCTAGGCTATATATATATATATATATATATATATGTAAGATCAGGCTTTATATAAGGAGAAAAAGTCCATTTTCATCAAGGAAGAGACGAATTTTGTTTAGATCTTCTTTTTATTTAGGCATCAGACGTTATTATTCATAGGTAAAGCACTTAGTTTTTACGTAGCTCCATGACCAGACTTTAGAAGTTACGCCGAGCGGCGCGTTGTTGTTGAAAACTTACATGCTGGCGTGAAAAAGGGCAGAAAAGAATGCGCAGAACGCTTAAGTACTCAGAAGAGGGAATTCCCCTTGAAACTCGTGATTTGAAAGGAAGTTGTAGTACGTTAATTATGTGGAAAGTAGAAGTATTTAAAATGAGGTATCGCTAAGATTATTTAGGAAAGTTAAAAAATTAAATTATCACATATATATATATATATATATATATATATATATATATCACTTCAAAACACAAATCAAAGTCTCACATTCAAATTTGGAGAGGGCCCTTCCACATGTATGTATTTACTTATTAAAAACAAAGCACATGCTTTCATGTGAGATGGGCATAAAACATTACTTCACACAAAATATGTCAACCCATTACATGAATTTTCAAAAATATAATGTCAGTGGGTACTCATATCATTAAATTACTTGCATTTGAGTTGATCCAGTATTTGAGATGGGCAGTTTTAATCAGTAATAACAAAGCACTCTAAATCAGCATCTGTTGCTCTCAAAATTTAAATATGAATGACAGTTCATATAATGTGAATACTCAAAAACATCTAGAATTTCTATTTGCAATTTATAAATGAAACATCATTTAAATGGAGATGTCACTTAGTTTAGAATTATATATAAATTTGAACAAGCACCGATACTTTTCAAAATATTAAAGATTTAAAAAAAAGATAACAGCTAAACAGTCCGAGCCAGGAAATATTTGAGTGAAAGCCAATTTCAGATGCTGCAGATTTACCTAATTTATTTAAATCCTCTCTATTTCAAATATGTTTTTGATAAATTGATTTTAATGTAATAAAATAACTGGAACTTATCTTTGTTGTTAAAGGCATGGCAACCCCCAACGGTATTCATCTGGCTCGGGTCATCTGACTTTAATTGAAATCACTCAGGGTGAGGTTGGAAACATCAAGAAGTCTCAGGCATCTAGACATCTTCAGGGGGTAACTGGCGCTCCAATAGGCGTTCTAAGCATCTGAACATCTTCAGGTGGGTCACTGCACATCTTCAGGTGGCTACTGGACATCCTCAGGTGGGTCACTGGACAT
>BGPR01000554.1:380413-396581 GCA_013235015.1 Araneus ventricosus | reverse complement strand
GGTGGCTACTGGACATCCTCAGGTGGGTCACTGGACATCTTCAGGTGCACTACGCTCGAGTAACAAGTAGCAGGGCGTCAACTCAGAACCAAATCAAGTCGTTTCAAAAGTCCTCTAGGCCTAACACGCCATCCATACATAAATCTGATGCAACGGCCAGCACCGCCTGTGTCTCGGCTTAAATTCCTTTTTGCCTAGTCCTTTGGCAGCAATGTCATTCCTTGCTGTTTTATTTTCTTCAAGCAGAAAACAAAAATCTTTCTTTTCGAAAAGGCCAGAATCTTCCCTTTTCACCAAAAAGATCTGTTCTCCTCACTCGCAAACACTGCCATTTTGAATAGCCCGGGGAATCGCCAAATAATGCCAAATTTTAATAAGGTGAAAGACTCAAGGAGAATTAAATTTTATGTCTCCAAGGGAAGCCAATCTATCCAAACACTCCACGAGTGACTAGCTCATTCAGTTAATTGCTGACATCTTGATCAATTGAAGTGAGGCTCTGCGTATCTCCAGTTAATGCAAAAATTTTCCTTTAATTGTAAAAAGGGCTTAATTTTAAGAAGTTATTGCTTCTAGCTGTCATCGTGGAACGGAAATAGGGGCGTGTCATGTCAGGTGGTCAAGAAATATTGGACTCGCGTTTCCGCCTGACCGCAGTCCTAAGGAGGTTTGCCTATCAAAAACCAGGTCAGGGGTCAGCAAAGAATGCACCCATTTACGCTCCGGAATGACAACCAAAAACTCGGGTTCTTTTGGTAACTTTCCGAAAGGAGTAGATTTGCATTCAAACTGGGAATTCAATAATTGGGTTCAAACACGTACACGAACAGGGAAGGAATAGCAGCTGTGAATTTGTCTTTCGCTCTCAGACTAGTGGTTTGCAAAACATCAAAAGGTTTCTACTATAGTTACATTTGGGATGGAAGTTTTTAAATTAAACACAGAAAATTATTAACAATTAGGATTAAAATAAATGTGGATTAAATACCTTAAATCAAACACTGACAATTATTAACATTTAGGATTAAAATAAATGTGAATTAAACACTTTAAATCAAACACAGAAAATTATTAACATTTAAAAAGTAGAAATTGTTGAAATTTTAATCAGTTAAAAATATGAATCTTAGTGAAAAACATAAACATTATAAAGCCTTATTTGCAGGTAAAACATGCATATTTCGAAGTAAAAGTTTGTTTGACATTTAGAATAATGAGATTATAGAATTTAAAAAATTCGTTAGCTGTGGGGGGAGAGGGAGTCATATTATTACCTTCCCCAGTTGGCAAAATTACTTCGGGAAGCTCCTTTTTTGGAGAACTCGGCGATCAGTTTTAAAGAAACTGTTTGCTCGCCAAAATACTTAACTGTCCATGGGAAAAGTTGAATTATTTCAAATTCAAATGAACTGAATCATCAACTTTAAAAACTGCTTTTCTAATTGTTTAACGGTCGTGAAACATGATGTATCTTATACGGCTGCCTTCCATCGTACGGAGACTTTTGTACACAATATACTATATTTTATCATTTTACCATTGATAACAGGTTTAATTTTCTTTGTGATTGTCTCTTACATTTACAGATTCTTTAAGTTAATCGTTCCTCTGTATTAGGCAACAAAAGTTTGAAAGTGAAACAGAACTATCGATCGATTGTGGGATAATTGTTCGAGTTTGATTATTTCAAGAAGCGAAATCATAAGGTACAGATAACAACAGTACACTAAGGTCTTTTTTGGACGTCATTATTATTTTTTTAAGTAGTGTTGAAACAACTGACGAACATTAATACTGTTCATGTTTTCAGGATCCATTATTTAAAAAAAAATCCTAAAATAAATCAACAAATATCGCGTTTCATTCATATTTCAGCACTTCTTTGGCAGATATGATCAAAGATTGACCTCGATTTATTTTGTAATGAACCTGAGGAAAACTACTTCACGAATTTTGCAAAGATTTCTCATAACTCCGCAATCAAAGAAAGTACTGACGATGAACAAAAAGAATGAATGAATGCATTTGTCTCTCTAGTGAACCTCAGAAAACAATAAATCAAATTTTACATCTTTATCCTTCAGAAGTTTATCTAGTTTTTTCTATTGTGTTGCTCGATCAATCGGAAATAATTTACGTGATGAGAATTTTCCTGAAGTGCTAATCTTTTGTCTCTTCTTTCTTGGATTATTTATAGCTTTAAAAGAATTTATTTAACGATTTTTATAGAAATGTCATTTTTATTCATGAGTTTTGAGGTTGAATTTACAAATTACTAGGATCGTATTGTCATCAATTTCTAGAATATTTTCCGACTTGAAAAGAAATTATAAATTTTGAGTCAACAGAAGTCAGCCAGCGTGTCTAATTACGTTTCATAAACTTATTCAGACTACGCGAAATTGATTTGCCCTAGGAATACGATGATGATTTTATAACCATCTGTGATTTAACTAATGGAAGTCCAAACCAGTTTGTTAGACAATTAAATATTGTCTGGAAACTTAATGTTGACTTTAGAATTAACTAATACCAGTTAGGTAAAGTTAGTTTTATTTAAAGTCATATTCTACCAGCACACAAGGAGAAGTATATGACTTCGCATGATAAAGTAAACAATGATAAAGAGTAACCAATCAAAAGAAACATGAATGCGCCGAATAAATCAATAACTTTCAACTGTAGTGAATTACTTTCTTCAATTGTTTCGTTTTTATCAAGAAAAACTCTTAAAAGTTCTTCCTTCTCCAATTTTTGATACAACCCCGCACTCTTCATCCTGGATATTAGGGTATTCAACCTCCGCTTGCAACAAAAATCCTTTCTCAAAGCTATAACAAAACCAATTGAAACAAGAGGTTCTTTCGATAATGCATAAGAATCGTATTCCAATCTGTTCTGAAGTATTTCCAGTTTGAATCGATTATCAATAATAGCAGATTTTGTTAAAATTTCTTTTAGGTTTTCCAACTCATCGTTCTTATCAAAAAACCACGCATTTTTTTTAATTACTTTTCCTAAAATTCTAATATGTTCTTGCTGGGAAGTGAGGAGAGCTGGCAGCAAATGCGATCCTTTCATCCCAAAGCATCTGTATGTTCCTTTCACAACAGCTTGTGACAGTTCCTCGAAGTTTTCAAGTGGAGGTTCTTCTAAAGGAACTGTTATGAATGAAAGAAGCGTCGAAGAGTAAAAAAGAGACACCATCATTGCAAATACACTCCATGAAAATAGAAGAATATTACTTCTAGGAGAACTTAACTTGATTGTGGAGGATTGCTGTAATAAATTACCAAGCATTTCGAACAAAAGTTTTATATATGAAATTCTTAAATTGAGAATGAAGATTAGGAATTTTGGTCCAATTAGCAAAATCAAAGCGATGCATATCCAAGTGGCAATGTTAAATGGATAAAAAATGGACCATTTTGCGGGAACAACTCCTGGCTTGTCAACAAGGAACCTTATATCGCTGATGTCATAAGGGTCACTGAAAGTTACTGCTTTTGCTCTTTGTTCTGAACTGACAAGAAAGTTTAAAGCCATGTCAGTTTCTTTCCTTTGCAACATTCCTATTAATCCAGTCCAACTACCATTTTCGTACAAAGTTCCGATTTCCCTGTCCAAAGGGGATTTCAAATGGCATGTGAATCCCAGGGCTTTAGAAATTAAGTCCAAAAATCTTCCTTCAATTCCTCCAAGTCGTAAAGTTCCTTTTATTATATTCGCTTCAAAGACATATTTGTTTGGAATAAAGCCAACAGTCATAGATGAAGGAAAACGGAATGTTTTTACTATTATTTTTCTCATAGTTTTGAATAAATTGTAGAATTCTTCACAAAATTATTAAAGCAACCAGAATTAATTCGTAAGTTCTAGAATGGCTTCATTTTTTTAAAAAACAAATTTTGTTCTAAGAGAACTCTGTTTTCGGTTAGAGGAGTTTCTTCTTTTTAATGGCATAAACTGTGCGGAGTTTGTGAGGCAGTTTAAGATATGAAGTCCGAACTAACGGTTTTGCAGATGTACTCACAGAAAGAAGTTATTTTTTTATTTCATTTTGTTACAATTACCACAAGAAATATATATTTTCCTCGGATTTGCTTTTAGTCTCTATGACAACAAAAAAATAATAACTGCCTTAGCTTAAAAATCAATAAATTATGATTCTAAAAAATTTAAAAAATGAATAATATTTGTGTACACATCTACATTCTTAATGTTTTTGGATCATTTTTCTACTGCAATAGAAGGCGCATTCATCAGGTATCTGAAATGTCGTTTTAGAGTGCTTGTAGAAAATTATGCTTTTCAGCACTTTCAACTCATGGAAAACATACGAGAAATGTATGTTTGGATTTTGTACCATCTTCATAATCCATTATTTCTGAACTATTTTTATATGTGACTATTCAATTTCAAGCTGTACTCCGTCCATTAATGCTGTTCATAAACAATAAAAAATAATATACCTATTTATTTGCGTGCAGTAAGCTCTGAATAAGGTACACCTCCCAAAAATATTTAAAACTTTCTGAACTAAAATATTAAAGCAATATTTTAACACTCAATAGTATTAGTCAAATCTTTATTAAAATAAGAAAAATTGCTGAAATCAAAACTGTTATCATTGGTTTTGATCCTTATGAGCAATGGTTTTGCATTTTTTTACTAATGAGACAATTTTAATTTAAGATACGATTCCAATTTGGCAGCTCACTTTACAATTCAAGGTTTACATTTAGAGAACGATTGCTCACACAATAAAGTAGACCCAAAGATATTGATTGAAATCGCCAACTTAAAAATTTTTTTCAGCTCGTAATATGAATCCAGAAGAACTAGTTCGAGATCTGAAAATCATCGAGTTTGTCTTCTTGAGAACTTTCACAACAGTTCACTTGTGCTATGAAATACGAATGCGTTTCTGTGTTTCCAGTTGCTTAATATCTACCTTAGGAGGTAACTTTTTGCTTGTCAAGTCCAGTATATGCATTTCAAAATCAGTCGTTTCAATATCAAATAGAGAAAAATTGAATTCCTTCGCACTGGCATTGATTTGTAATAAAAGCTAGAATTTTGTTTTTAATTTGACTTCAGATATTTTTACAAATTAGAATTTTACTTGCCTATCCGAAGTCTCTCCTTACTTCTGCTCACCACACACTAGTTACAGCAAGTATCTCCAACTTCCAGCTTATCTTACTCTTATGCGGCTCAGTTGCCAGAAGCACTGCTTGAAAAACTCTGCGAATAACACAAAGCATCATATAAAACGTAACATATTTCACAAAATATTTTGATTAAGTGTTAAAAAGTTATTACAATAATGCATCTTCAATAGATATATTTATAAATAAAAAAAGTTCTCTTATTGTGAACATACTTCGTATTTAATTAACATTGATTTTTATTATTGATCTCATGCTGAGTGAAGTCACTATGGTTACACTTTTCTTAGGCGTTATAGAAGTATATATACATATCACTTCTCTTAGCCATTGTGTTTTCGAATGTTTTTGAGGCGATATCTTTCTGTTCTTCTTTTTTAGCATCGCACAACATATTTTTGATCTTCGTGTTACAGTTTTTGAGCTGGCAACCGATTTCTTCTCTTTATATTATGGCAATAACTTGGAAGTTCATACAGAAATTAAAACGACTATCTTTATTGCAATAGTCATTGTTGATTTATCATTTTGGTTAGGGAAGTTTTTGTAAAGATATGCTCAAATTTTAATTTTGTCTTTAAAAAAAACTTGATTTTGACTATCGTGCCATTTGATTTGGATCCTAATTAAATAGGTTTAATTAAATTTGTTAATGATTAAATCATAAAATAGATCAATGTGCTAGAACTTCAGAGTAAGTGAAGCACTATCGAATAACTGCGACGATATAAAGATTTTTTTATTAACCTTGAAGTGCAAAGGAATGAATCAGGATCAAAACAAAACTATGTTCTAGTGACCGACACATACTACAGAGGTTTCACTGTATGTATAAATTTTTTAGATATAAAAGAGTTGCTAATTTAAGTAAGGTGAAATTCTATCTTATTACAAATTTTTCTGATAACAGATTTGTGTATTGTCCATTCTCAGGTTTGGAAAATCTTCGAGCTTTTGCGCATGCGTCATGCGGAGTTGATTTCACAAAAATAGGGGTAAAGTGAAAAATGGAGAGGAAGATGTTGACATTTTACTTAACCCGTACAATTTGAGTGGCCAATTTTGTAGGATGTGTGATCGAAGTAATTAATTCCTGTAACTGATGTAATTATCCGCCGGATGGCGCTGCCTCCGTCTACTCATGTAACCTTCTCTCACTGAACGAGAAGGCAAGCGAAGATGTCCGGTATAGTTGAACCGGCAAAATGCTTTCTTTTTCTTTGTAACATGCAAATAACTGTAATAATCAATTAGCTTTCAGTAAATGAGTTATGATTCATGGAGCCCTTCTTTATTTCGTCCTAAAATACTTACCTTTGAATTAATTTGACGGCCAACTCAGGTAACCCTTACGAAAAGGAGTGTCAGACATTACATTCTCCGTTCCCTGCTTCTCCGTCACTAAATTTGATAATATTGTATAAAATCTTCTTACTGCCAATCCTGAAAGCTTTATTGCCATTTGAACTAGAGCCATGTCAACAATTAATACACAAGTTTAGAACTAAAATAAAATAGTAATATTCGAAACGAAAATGAATATTCAAATCGGAAAAGACTAACTAAAAAAAAAGCGCCTCACCGAACGAAGGTCATGACCTAAACAGTAGGGTAGAGAGGGTAATTGGTGTCTGAGGCATGATAAGATTTTTTTGCCACCAATCGTAATTAAGATAAATGGCGTCCGGAGCATGATATTATTTTTTTCGCTCCTTCATCATATTTAGCTAAAAAAATGACAAAATCGAAATGATGTTTCCTCTCCATTGCGCCCTCAAGACTGGCGTCCGAGGCATCGATACCCCCCACTTGCCCCTGGTTGCTACGCCACTGGACTTAAAAAAGAACTTTGGACTTACTCACTGCCTGCCACCCCTTTCCGAAGTAAAATCTTTCAAAAGTGTTCGCGGCTTTTTGAAACGGTCAGTAATTCAGGATGTGTTGTCACTTTAGTGGCAACATAGATAGTAAAAAATTTATTATGAACTTACAAGCAGAATTGCATTACATTCCTTCAATATAATCACCAGCAAAGTTTTGTACCTTTTGCCAAATGTCGGAAAGCCGTAGGATACCATTGGCAAGGTGTTGTGTGTTGATGAGAGCAACGGAGCGCTCTAAGATTCGCCATTTCTTCAGTATGTGCCACACCGTTTGATGAATGAGATAAGCTTCTACGGATAATTCCCGGAGCGACCATAGACGGTCTATAGAAAAGAGACATCTCAAGATGTCAATCTGATGTTGAGGAATGAACGGCCGACTTGTGCGGTGCAAATCCGCAGGCTCATTCCGACCCGCACGAAACGCTTTGACCCATCGTGCAACCGTCCTATACGATAACGCACAGGTCTTGCATAATTGTAACATTTAGATGCATTTTTGCCGCCGCCAACCTCGATTTTAATACACGACCACTGATCGCCTTTTGTAAGCATACTTTAGAGCGGTAAAAATGACACTCTCCACTTCAACGCAGCACAGCAACTACCCTTTTAACTGGATCGACTGTTTTTGCAATTTACACATCGATAACAGCATCACCTCACGGCTCCCATATCCAGTTTGCGAGTGCACGATCTTCTGCGACTTTCTGGACTACGTTTCCGCTACTTTATTTACAACCCATGTATAACGAATACAGAGCCAGCACAGCCTACACATGTACTCTTTATAAATTCACCATGAAATTCAATAAAATTTAAAAGTATTCAGCTAAGATCTTTCTAATGCAGACTCGAGTTGTTTACAACCGTGAAATGTGTGCCAAAACATGACAGCCAGGTACATTTAATCAAGGTAGCAGAAAATGAAAGGGGATGAATAAAGAAAAGTTCCATTGATTTTTTTTTTCGAGGCAGAAACAGGCCGCAATAAACATATTTTTATTGCTTGGCTCCGATTCAGTAAGGTTGTTTCCCCCTTTCAATATGAATAGTTCTTGTCTTTCTTTGGATAAAGTTCTTTTTTTTTTATTTTATTTTTTTCTCCTTATCATTTCATTAAAGCTGCCTGCACGCGACAGGCAACGTGCAGGTGGACTTTTTTTACCGCAAACTGGAAAGAAGAGGTATTTGTTTTCTCCACGTCCGATTTCTTCTGAACATATGGCACAGAAATTGCAGAGGTTATACGGGCCAAATAAAGAATAAATTAAAAAATTGTTTGGTAGTTTAAAAGCGTGGTGGTCATTCATCAAGAGCAGAATTATTTTAAGAAAGTTCGTACTAATTAGATAAATAATTTTATTGTATAAAAATGATCTCCAATTGAGTTTTTTTTAGAATGAAAAAAATCATAAAAGTATCTCTTTTTTTCGTTTATTTTATCTTTTTCTCAAAATCATAGTGCATGCAGAAAAAAAAATCAATTGGCAAAATGTTTTATATTATTCATAAGAGAATTTAACGCTTTACAAGATAGTGTATTTTTATTTTTTTTTTAAATTTCATTGATTTCGTGTATTTTCAAATCATTAAAATGGAATGCCAAGTAGGTAAAACTGAGCATTTTTGACACCATTTGCTTTTTGCATTTAACCGACATATTAAGACCGCCGAAGCTGTGTACGGAAAAAGAGTAACGCCTCAATGTAGTGCTTTAACGCTTCAAAGTAAATAAATAAAATAAAATGAAACAAAAAATGAAGAGCGATTGAGCCAACTTCTTTGAACGCTCAGAAACACTTTTCAAAAAAAATAAATTTGAAAATTTAAAACAAGTTTAAGATACGTTCTTGAATTATTACTCAACCTAACATACGTCGTAAATTTTGCATTAATGTGCACCATATCGTGTGGATTGATTTAATTAAACACTTTTATTCAACTAGAATTGTTTTAAATTTGTATCGATGTAATTTTGTAATCGATTTTTCGCTCACTTCCTGATAAGCTGGGGTTTGGAAATTTTGTGCATGTGTGTGTTCGCGATGAAAATACACTATTTCAATATTTTCAGAACTTAATTATCAGAAGAACTTAATTATTAATTATTTAACTGGTTGTGAATATGAGATAAAATTAATTTCAAGATGCCATAATATTAATAATAATGAATGATAAATTAAAGACAAAAATATAAAATATTTAAAAATTCTACTTTTTAGTCCACTGATAAATGTGTGTTCTTATTAAATTTATCATTTCAGTTAATATCGGATGAGCATGAAGCTGTTGGATTTTGGAATATTGTCCTCGTGTCTTAAAAATATCACATCAGATTGTGCTGAAGCGACTCGCTACTCGATAGAATAAAGCAAATGTATCCATACGTCTAAAGGTATCCATGTTAGATAAATAAGACGTAGTTTTTATACTATCTACACTTGAATATTTTCTTGGAATAGTTTGACAATGTTTACGATTTGTTTATGCAAGTGATGGCTAGTCTTAAATTCCGGTGTTGGACTTCCGGTTAAGTACAAATAGAAATCTCCCGGTTTGAAAGTATACGACAGAGAGAGACCGGTAGATTTTTATTTGTAAATAAACAGTTCATTCCATAAAAATATTTTAAAAATTTGTAAGATTTAACTTTTAAAAAGTTGATTATTGTGACTTGTTCTACACTGTAAAAAAAATCCCGTAAAATTTACGGTTTTAAACTGGCAGCTGGGCTGGTTGTGCAAAACCGTAAAAGTTACGAAGTAAATCCGTAGGCACAACGGTTTTTTACCATACAGGAACAAGTTTTTCCCGTAAAAGTTAGGAAGTAAATCCGTAGGCACAACGGTTTTTTACCGTATGAAATCAAGTTTTCTCCGTAAAAATTAAGTCATCGAAGTAAGTGACGTCATCGACTGAGTTGAGTTGTTTTCTCCTTCTGTTCGAGTTGAGTTGAAATGTGCTGATGTGTATTATCAATTAGGAATATTAATTAATCAAGGCTTAATTATTAAGTTCAATTAGTTTAATTAATATAATTTTTAATTGAACTTACTTGGACGATTTCGATGCAAGATGGTGACAAAACTTCTAACTCCTCCGAGCCGGGGATCGAAACCGCGTTCATAGAAATAAAAGGCAGTCGCTCTAACCACTAGACCACCGGAGACTTCATAAAATCAAGAAAAAATAATCTATTTGAGTTTTAAAGTCACTATAGCTCTAGTGGCGCCACCTAGTGGCGTAAAAATCAACTATTGCCAGAACACGTGTTTTAAGGTTAGCTTTCTTGAGTGACAACAGGTTACTGCAACATGTGTAAACGATAGCGGAGATGGAACCCTATTAAAAACATGAAATGAATGCAATAAAATTACATTTAAGAAAAGGGAAAGCTATCGTACGGAAAGCAATACCGTATGACGAAAAATAGAATTTGAACTGACGGTTTTAAACCGTTTATGGCTGGAGCGGAAAACGGTGAAAAACCGTTTTGTCAACAAAACAGCTTTAAACCGTCAAATATACGGAAAAAGTCCGGGAAATAAACGGATATTTTTTACAGTGTATTAGATTAACGCCGTTTAGAATTTACACTAGGGTTTTTTTGACAACGAACCTCGTAATTTTGAAATGGGATGAGGGAGACGATACCTCAGTGTGACATGTGACTGAATGTCTTAATGAATATCTGGAAATCAGTAAAATTCTGAAGAAATACAGTACAGATTAATGAAATTCTTATATCTTTTAACATAAATTAATTGGTTTTTAAAATAGGCAGAATCAATGAAACATAAAAACTGATAACTAAGAACTCCAAAATTCTTATTATTAATCGCCGTTTCGTTCCCTTACCAGCATAAACAATCAATTATCTCACGTATATTCGATACAAAACTCTAAATGGTTTGCGTTGCACAGTGAATAGTATCGAGACAAAAAAAAAACTTTTTACAGAAATATTGGCTTATAGTAACCAATTTCTTTTAAATATTGAAACCTCAAACTTTATCGATGTAGGAAGCCTTATAAGTCGGACATTTTAAGATATAAAATGTTTTAAAAAAGAAAAATGAAGCATTTTCAGAACTTATTCTATTTTTAAGAATTCTTCAACAGTTCTTTGGAAAACGAAAACTAAAAGTATGTTTCTTATCATTATATTATTAATATTCTCATTATATTATTAATATTCATTCACTGATTGTAATTCTCTAATAATGCTTCAATATTAATTTCTGTAAAAAACACACTTAATCAATTTAATCTTTTACTTATTTTTATTGGAAGAATGCATGCGATTATTGTTACACGCTATTCTCAAGTAACCTTGATCGATACCTCTTCTTTCCCATAGATATTTGTCCTTTTTTTCACGAATAAAAACAAAAAGAATCTATTGCCATTTCGCACATTAAAATATTCTCACGGTATAAGCACAACGTCCTTGTAAATTCTTACGCCATAATGCTAGCTTTAAATTCAAACAAATTCTCGTTTTCTCCCCCCCCCCCCCCCCTCTCCTCCCAATCTCACTTTGCAAGCGTATTTACATTTCCACCGATGCATATTACAAAATTAGAAAAATACACGATCCATTTCAAAAGGATAAAACGATTTCTTTTTTTCATTTAT
Source organism: Araneus ventricosus (assembly GCA_013235015.1). Lineage (NCBI taxonomy): Eukaryota > Metazoa > Arthropoda > Arachnida > Araneae > Araneidae > Araneus > Araneus ventricosus. The sequence goes on along the minus strand of BGPR01000554.1, from coordinate 384,886 downwards.
TTATCATCTTTCCCCTTTTTCTCCACCGGCGAACATTGTTTCATCCTACCCTCTCTCCCTCCCCAACCACCATTTTTATACCTTGTTACGGAGGCTGAAAAGATAGAACGCGATAGCAGGTCGCAGACACTCCAAGGCTGACGACTATTCGAACGAATTTATAAAACTCGTCTGTTCCAAGGCCAACCGGGAAAAAAGAACATAAAAAAGAGGGGCAATTTCTCGGCTCAGCAATGTGAAGAAATGCAATAATTCCAGCGTGTGGCACGCGCAGTGTGACCTTTCCTTTCTTTATGTTTCATAACCTTTATTTATTTTTTTTATTTTGGTTTTATTTTCCCGCCCTTTCTCTCTTTTGTATCTCTTCTTTCCCTGATCTTGACCTGTCAAACAATAAAAAAGAACGAATAATAACTTATTACGAATGTTCGCGGCTAGAGACTGAAGGGTAACGGGACTGCAGTTGGAAAAGAAAAGAACGCATAGAAACTCCATTAATGGAAAACGATTTACTTCTTTATTCTGTCGACCTTGGGAATGTTGTTTAATCCAATTCCAGATGTAGCCTTGAACGACAACACACCTCTGACTGAGCTGCTTAATCAAAAAGCTAATTGCAATGCTTGAATACCTGTGAACACTTGCTTCAAGTGCTCTTGGAATATTATCGCCGGTGTTAGGCAATTTCGTTAATTCGTTAGGGTTTCATGTGTCATTCAAATAAATTGTTCGTGAACGTTCTATTGAAGGAAAAATACAATATGCTTATATCGGTGTTTGTTCTCCACAGTGAATCTATTCAAGGCTCGATCTCGGTCAAAAGTTTTTTTAGTTTATTTCAGAGGAAAGTTTTGTATTTGCTTAGCTTTATTCTTTATGTAATTACACTTTATTCTCAATATAGTTCGTATAGAGTTTTGTTTTTTGTTTGTATGCTTTCTGATGAGGCAGTATGTGTTGTTATAAAACCTTCACTCGCATTTGTGAATGTTTGCTTTATTTTGAACTAGCCGTTGTACCCGCGGCTCCGCACGCGTTTATCTGTTCTATACATATGAAAGAAAAAGAAAAACGCATATGCTTTTATATCGTTTAGTTTTCAAGTTTAAATATACAACCCCTGTTTTAGTACCCGCAATTCTAACTAATAATGCCTAATTAATTACTACATTAAAGGTTTCGAATAAACGACATTTTTGATATCACCGTGTGGAGCAGTAAAGATTGCTTGGAGTTTTCATTCCAGAACATGCCATGGGAGAAACAAACATGATAACGGTAAATTTATTTGGCATCGTACACTCATTCCAAATGATAAGTTTGCAATTTGTTCACCTTATCGGACTTTTTGCTTATATTACATAGTATTCTCAATGTGAGTAAAACCAGAGATAACTATAACGTAGAATGTGCTATGCGGTCACCATCCAAAAGTCTGATAGTTATTCTTGATGGAGCATTGGAAAGAGCTATATGGCATTTAGATTCGATTTCAGTAAGGATCAAATTAATTAAAAAATGTTGTTTTAGTTCCACATGAGTCCTCAAGTAATAGAGGTTCGCCGTTCTCTTCAGCAATCAAATTCCCCATTACTACATGCGCTGTTGGCTGATCTTTTGTTAGTCAAGGTTTATTTGTTCCCACCATATCTTTTGAAATATTCACATCGTAGTTTCTTATATGTTACAAATCTCTGTTCAAAGCATCGTGTGTTGACATGTAGGCATAGGTAATAAACGTTATAACAACGTTTTCCCATTAATTAATAAGCATCTTAATATCAACTGCTACTAAAAACCAACAATTACAAAATTCAGCAACACTCAAACAAATATTCACTACACAAAATGCAACGTGTTCATGATGCCAACGTGAATAATTTTGGAAAATTTTTTCCGTTTAGTTTATATTTTTGTGAAAATATATAAATTTTGTGACCCGCATTCCCACATTACTATATGAAAAGCCTTGATATCCAAATAATATGACAGTAGTGGGTAGGAACAAATATTCCTGGAATTCTAGATACTACGAAGGTAAAAATAAACCAAAAATTTGTAGTTCGAAAATGCAAAGCTAAAAGGAAATAAATGTGGAATTGTCCACAGGAAGCAAATTAATTTTAACATTACCAAATTAATTTTAATATTAATGCTTTTAGAGCGTTATTTTGCGTCTACACCACTGCTCCTAAAGCTGTGGAATTACTATAAGGTTCAAGACTGGCAAAATTCCTAGAACATACCGCCCCAACCGAAGTGTTACATTTAATTCTGAACGTACAGGCTGCTGCTATTCTAGTCTCCAGAATTGAAAAATAGGCCCAGTACTAAACATTTTTCAGGGGTCCTATACTATCTAGTTATGCCACTGTTCGAAAGAGTTAAATTAAAATTTTATCTTTTAGATGCGAATTATTTATTTTCCATTGTAAAACCTTTGGTGGGGGTTCCGAAGAGCTTATACAGCGATAGAGCAATACAATTGATGGAAATCGACCTTTATCAAGTTCATCTACGGTCAAATTACCAAATCATTAAAACCAGGAGTGACACAAAATACATAAGTGACAACATTTATAAAGAAGTCCGATTATCGGTTGGTGATGTTATACGAAAGTTAAAAAAATAACAGGATTGAAGAACATGAAACTAAATGTCACCACCAACGCCCTAATATGACAAATGGTAACCTTTTCCTTCCGCTTTAAATTTCTTGCTTTGTTATATTTCCGTTTAGAAGTAACAAGAGGGCTGTTTGAAAGGAATCCGTGGTCAAATGATAAGGACAATACAAAAGCGGCATAACACTTTCTAGACTTACTCGGTAGTCAGCGCGAGAGTGTTTGAACACCGATGGTAGAGTTGCAGGACCACATACACCAGGACACATCTGCGGTGGAATAAAGTTCCGAACTTTCCAGCCTAAGATCTCAAAGCCTTACTTCTCACTTCAGCCTTTACACTCTTATATTAAAGTGTTTTCATGTACAAGTATATGTGTTTTCTTATTAACACCTTAAGGATCGCATTTTTTTTTTTTTTTTTTTTGGTATCTAATAAGATGACACCCTCCTGTTTTGGAAAGGGGCTGTTGTTTTCATTCATCCAAGAAGGCCTAGAATACTTGAGATGATTGTGGATTCTGCGTAATTTTTGTGTCAAATTAGAAATCTAATTAATGATTAAATTTTAGTTTATAAGCCGAAAAATTCGATAATTCGATGCACATCAATATGACGGGCGCGAGACTTAAGGGGTTAAAGTCTTTTTCGTAGTTGTTCTTGTTGCAGAAACAACTGAATGTTGTGGATACTATATCAAAGTGTCGTCTGTGTTCCACACACAGCAAAGTATACTAAATTTTGATATAACAGCTGCAACCACTAGCGGCTTATGACATTTTGTGACAACATACAACAATTACAAATCACATACAATAATTTGAGAGCATATGTAGCTAACTACAAGCATTTTGCATTAGTAAAATGTCTTGGAAAATTTGACGTATGACAATTTATATAATAGTGACCATATATTGAATCAGTACGACGAGGGTGGTCCGATAATAAAGGTACAAAACAAAATTACATTAACCAGTGGCAAATCCGGGGGGGTATGGGGCTGCAGCCCCTCCCCAGATCTAAACCAGGATTTTTTATTTCAGTTAAAATCACAACAACTGTTTGTTCTTAATCCCCCTTTTTTAAAAAAATAAGTGAATAAATAAAAAAAAGATGTTGCAACATTTCTGCCTGGCTTCACAGACTCGAAAATATCCCCACATTTGTAGTTATTCCACTCTTACGTTCACGCGGTCGGTCAAAAACACTTTTTGGCTAATTATTTGATGTTTTTTTATTAAATTATCGAAAGTATTGTAGTGTTCTTTATGAATCTTATTGTCAGGTGAGTAAAGTCTATAAAGTTAAAGTGCTTTGGTTTACCTAAGCCATGAGACTTTTGACATTCATTAGAACGATACAAAATTCTTATGACCTCAGCCCCTCCCCCCCCCCCGACCCAAATCCTGGATTCGCCACTGACACTGACAATTATAATTCCAGAAAATATTTAATACATTTCACAAAAACTTCATACTTTTGTTTATTTTTTGACATAATCTTCTTAAACGTTGAGATATTTATCACAGCGTTACACTAGTTTGGCATCATGGCACTGCTGTTTGTCAAGTTGCTTGAAGTATTTTCAGAATGATATTTTGCAAATCCACCTGATCCTCAAAGCGTTTTCCCGCCAATTTTTTTTTTTAAGTCCCAATAAATGAAAATCCGAGGGGGCTAAATCTGGACTACAGGATAGATGTTGCAGGACTTCCTTAATTAAGTGCTCGACTTTTGAGCAGTTGCCATCCGTGTGTGAAGTCCTTGGTCTGCCTCTTTTCTTCTCATGATCATCCTTCAGATCCGTACGTCCATCTTCAAATTGTTGGCACCAAAGTTGACTTTTTTT
>BGPR01000554.1:309832-373302 GCA_013235015.1 Araneus ventricosus | reverse complement strand
GATTTATCCAAAAATCCGAATTAAGAAAAATTGGGTCTACAAATGAGAACAGCAGGAGAAAATAAAAAATTTTAAACTAAAAATGATAGTAGAGGCTTATTTTTAAAATTCTTTAGTTTCAGAAAATAATACACAATTAATAAATAAACGGTAAGTAATTTTAATAAATAAAATAATGAACAATATTTATACAATGATAAACAATATCTGTCATTTAAATAATAATTCTATAAATAATAGTTTGAATAAACAAGCAAGTAGTTTTAATAAACAAACAGTATATAACTCTTTGAATACATAAATTATGGAACATAATTTCAAAATAAACAGTGTAAGTGTTAAAATTTTTTTTTTAAAGGAGACAAATTTTTATTGCTTATGTTATTGAATGAATTGTACATGGACCTTCACTTCACTTACGATGGCTGATGACCAAGGTATGGACCTATTGAACTGAAAAAACAATGCACAATCCGAAGTTTGATGTTTTAGGGTCTTTTTTGACAACCCTACTTAAAGTATTGAGGTAATATTTCCTCAAAAGTAGGGGTTTTTCTTCCTTCGTTTTCGATGGATTGGCAGCTTATGGAGGATTCAGATCTTCTTCGACGGGAGCGGTCAACTAATGTCCCCACGTCAGCCTTGAATAAAACTTCTGCGAATGCTTTTTTGACGTGTGCCAGAGTGAGAGGGTCGTATTTTCTCAATTCGTTCGCTATGTGTTGACCGTAAACAAAAAAAGAATTTGTTGTTAAATCATTCATCAACTTTTGCATTTTCAAAGCACCATCCCGAGCATCACCGTCGCCTCCTCTTCTTCTTTTTCGAGACCTCTTTTGACTCTGTTCAGCATTCGAGGTTGTTGGGATCTGGACACCAGCACTGGTACCAAGTAGTTCAGAGTCCAGTGTTTCATCAGATTCTATCTAAAACATTTTTTTAAAAAAGAACAGATTATTTCATTCAGTGAAGAAACATATGCATTTATTTTGATTTCAGGTACCGTTTCGTTTGCCACGGAAGAGTGTTCAGAGAGAAAACCAGCGGGAGTGGCCTCCCCTAAACTTTCTCGTATACTCCTAACACATGCGGAGAAAAATTACGCTAAAAGGCAGTAAAACGACCAAGCGTCCCTAATTCAGTGGAGAAAAAAAGCTGGGGAATCGGAAGCTTGGAGGCGGCGAAAGGCATGAGTAGAAACGGAAAGGATTAGCGCAAGTGAATCGCGCAATTACGCAATAAAGGCCTCGAGTCATTGTGTGATGAGAAAAGACAAATAGGCGATTTGAACAACTTTTTTTCGACCGATGGAAACGAAAATTGGGCACAGATCTACAATTAATGTTTGCAGGCCTCACACCAATTTTTATTACTCTCGCTTTAGTATACAAAGAGGAAGTATTGTAATCGTCAAAAATTCGAACTCGAGATTTTGACGAATCTCCACGTTTTAGACCTCCCTGAGTCCGAAAAACACAATTTTGGAATTATGTCTGTCTGTGTGTCTTTGAACACGATAACTAGAAAACTATTAGAGCTACGGGGATGAAATTTGACATGTGATCTTTACACATCATTTGTAGGTTTCTATCACATTTTGGACAAAATCCGTCCACGGGAAGTCTGTCTGTCTCTCTATACGCGTTTATGTGAACACTATAACTCAAAAACTTGAATAGCTCGATGGATAAAATTTGGTATACAGTTTTATCATTAGGAATGTAAGTCCGTTTCAAATTTTGGGCAAAATCTGTTAAAGGGTTGACTGTCTGTCGGACTGTATAATCGCATACTTGTAAAAATTAAATCTCATAAGCCCTTTGGCTTATATAAATAAAACTTGGTATCACGGATGCGAACATTAATTATAGATCTGTGCCCAATTTTCATCTCAATAGGTTCAAAAAGAGGTGTTCAAATTGCATATTCAATTTTTTTTACTTTTGAAGCGAATCCGTTATCTCCACGCGCATGCGTACTGGAAGCACTCTCTGTGCATGACATTCAGCGGCTTCATGACGAAAGGCTTATGCTTAATGACTCCTGCTTGGCGCTTTTTTCTTCCCTTTTGGCTCCTTTTACTCCCTTTTGGCGAATTCTGACCCTACGAGGGTAATTTAGCGAAAATTTACGACCAAGGCTGATTGCTCGAGTCTGCTGTTTTAACAAATTTTCTGTTCGATTCTAAATTGAACGATATTAAATAGAAGTTGCCCCTCAAAACGTGTTTAACATACCATCTCTCGTCTCGCTATGTGGCATTGCACATGGCAAAACCGTGCCACCCATGCCGTTTCGCCTCCACCGGTGCCACGCCTCTCTACTACGACTTAATTAAGCTATGTTTCACGGAAATGTTGCTGAAATTGTTAGCGTTCACTCGCGATTTCAACACAGTCCATTAGACCGTTATTAATGGTACGACCGTTTCTGAATTAACGGTCGTTTTAAATTAATGCTCGTCGAAAGAGGGTTTATTTTATTTCCGTTTGTTTTGTCGTTTTTACGTGTGCTGGAGTAACTTGTTGCGTTCTGGTAATAGAGCAGATTCGAAATTTTTATCCGAGCGAGGGTGCGGGGAACTGACACGCTATACGAGAGTTTTTGAGAAATGAGTATACGAAAAAGTTTAGGGGAGGCCACTCCCGCTGGTTTATCAACGCGCCGTAGGGTTTACGAGTTATAATGTTTAGAGGTATGCAATTATAAAGGCTTTGGCCCAAAATTTGATATGGACCTACATTACTGGTGATAAAACTGTGTACCAAATTTTATCCATTTAGCTATTCAAGTTTTTGAGTTATAGTGTTCACATGAACGCGGACAGACAGACTTCCCGTTGACAGATTTTGTCCAAAATTTGATAGAAACCTTCAAATTATGTGTAAAAATCACATACCAAATTTCATCCCCGTAGCTCTAATAGTTTTCGAGTTATCGTGTTCACAGACAGACACACAGACATAATTCCAAAATTGTGTTTTTCGAACTCAGGGAGGTATAAAACGTGAAGATTTGTGTGCATGTGTGAGTGAATGCATGAAGTGAATGAAAGCGAATAAATGAGACATCTAATCGGACGTAACTAATCATATCCTTTTTCCCCTACAGCTTAATAATAATTCATTTCAGGTACCAGTGACCCAATCAAGTCAAACTCATCTTTTTAGCCAGGGCTAATGGTGACAAATATCATGTGCCGGAGATTGTGAACCACTGAGTTCGTGTGCTCCGTTAAACAAAATCATCGCTGGTGTGTCAGATTCGTCAAAATCTCGAGTTCGGATTTTTTGACGATTTCCTAACACATGTGGAGAAAAAATAAGTTAAAAGGCAGCAAAACGAACAAACGTCCCTAATGCAGTGGAGAAACCAGTGGGAGTGGCCTCCCCTAAACTTTCTAGTATACTTCTCAAAAATTTGTCATTTCCCCTCTCCCTGCGTGGATAAAAAATTCGAACCTATTGTAACTCAGAATGCAATGACTATCAGAAGGTTTTTCATTGTAGATTATAGTGATAGTAAAATATTTAGGTGAAGAATTATATTCAAAAAGATGCGTATGTATTAAAACTTGGCAATATTTATTTTCTATCACACTCTGACAAGCTCCGCTAACGCGAGGGCGTGCGCGAGCGAAAAGAAAACAGCAGAAAATGACCTCGTTCGCTATCGCTGAATAGCTTGCGCAAGCGCAAGGATTGCTTCCTAATATCCAAAATGCCTAAAATCTCTGGCGCTTTGGAGCCTTCAATTTGAACTCAATTAGAAACGTGGAAAGAAGCGTGAGAAAGTATACAGACAGCAGAATTGCATCAGCAATACCTAATAACGAAAATGCCTAAAATCTCTGGCGCTTTAAATCCGCTTCTAATTAGTTTTTGGAGAGCTAAAGGTTAACATGATAATGTTTTAAGGCTGGCATTCCTTCCGTTTGAAGAAATTATGGCAGCAAGAAACATCGGGCTTACAAGCTATAAAATATAAAACGTACTTACTTCACTCTCAGAGTCCATGGTTTCTCCTGGCGATTCCTTATGGTCAAGAAAATCAAAATATTTGAATGCATACCATTTTGTTCCTTTGGCACCTGCAAAGTATGAAAAGCATGTTTGATTTGAAATTGTGTTAGAATATGATGCTATGAACAAAATATTGTTATTATTATAATGAATGACAATGATGATTGATACCTGGACATCTGCAGGGGTTATTTCAAAACAATTTTCAAAAAAAAATTTCAATTTCTAAGACCTCAGTTATCACTCATGATATAATTTAATAATAAATGTGTAAATTCTCGCGCATTAAAGCTGAAACATAGCAAGAAAATAAGTACAGCAAAACTTCGATTAACCGTCATTCGTTTAACCGCCAGTGTCTGTTATCTGAGCCGACCAAGTCTGCGGCAGCATGAAACCACGTCATCTAAACTGTCTTGCACATTTTGGTGACCCTCCGGATGGAAGCATCGATGTACGAGAAAGTGTATATATGTATCTATATAAAGAAAAAATAGCACGAGAACATCTCACGGGCCCTCAGCACTATCCTGACAATGGACTCGTCTCCGGGACCAGGGGCAAGGTGTCCCGTAATCAAGAAGAAGAAGTGTCTGTTATCTGTCATCGTCTGAAAACGTAGGTTTATAGCAGGTATGGGGTACCTGAGACCTTTTTAAGTTTCTAATGCAGGCTTACCAATTATTTACAACTTTCATTGAAATAATATACTTGCCTGTAATATAATAATAATTTCAGAACAATAAGCTTTAAGATTCTGCTCCTGCGGCCTTTTGCCCAACCGTCGAAATTTAATGTGGCTTTTCAGTGCAGAAAGGTTCCCCATCCCTGGTTTATAGTATTACAACGTATTTCTGTACATTCCTACTCTGATATTAAAAGTAAATAAAATATGAATGTATTATTCTCTTTTGAAGGATTTATTTTCATTTTCGTTCCAAGTCAGCAGTGAAATCAAGTTACTGTACATATGTATTAAGAGATTTCTTTTATCCGTCTATCCAGTTATGCGTCACAATCCTGAACCGGGTGGTGCCGGTTTGATTGGTCAAAATGTTAGATTACAAGCTTTTCTGTTAAAATAGTTCAAATTCTCTAAAGTTTACTTTTAAGTTAGGTAGAAGTGCAATTTTAAAAGAAGAATAACATAGAACTGCAGTTTTAAAACAACAATTAATCAGGGAAGTTTAGAAATTGAGTGCATTCAGGTGCATCATTTCAGGATGTGTCAATGCCATGCTATAAAACTTGCAGTATAAGCTTTAAATATAGGGTACATTTTTGCGCTACCTGACTGAGTAATTTGTTCATACACAATACCCCGAAGTTATGCGATTGGTGGGACACACGAAAAGCGCGTATTGTTCGTTTGAAAAACCGGACACTAGCATTTCTGGACGATTTTATTATTGTTACAAACATGGAAAGTCGCTTCCCAGCAATGCAAGTCTTATTGTTGGGAAGAGAGTTTTACAAGGTTAAGCATGGAGTGACCTCAGCGACTCTTATGGCAGCCATGACCTTGGCGACCATTTTGGCGATTTGGCAACAAATAGATGATTCCCGAAAATGCAACCCTTTTCTCGATATTTCTACTAGGAAAGAGAATACACGAGAACACACCATGTGACGTCACGGCCTGTCGGAGAGAATATTTAAGGACGGCACCTAGTTCAGAAGAGCGTCTTTGATCGACTGGTTACTTCGCTTTGAAGCGCGAACGTCTTCGGAGTTCTATCCGCTGTGTGAGCTAATCAGCTGGTGAGCTGAGCTGTTATTGTCGTTACTAGTTATTTGCTGACTGTTTGTGTTGTTAGATATCAAAGTGCTGAACTGTCATTACCTGTGAATTGTTGTCTATTTACATTGGTAATCTGTGCAAGGACTATTGTTTCCTGTACCTGTGCTACGTGTTTTCCTGCATATTTGTAAATAAACCTTCATTCTCCATTATCCTGCGTGTTGGACTGTTTACACCATACACCACAGATAGACCTTTTGCTACATTATACTACAGAAAGGGGTGACAGGCAATGAGTAAGCTGAGCGCTGTTCCGGAGTTCTTTGTTAGGTCATGACTTTCCTTCGATTATGCGTTTTTTTTAGTTAAGTCTTTTTTTTGTGTGTGTGCAAATCAATAATTTTTTTTAAAAAAATGTTTTTTAACTTCTATTTATTCATTGTAGAGACGGAAATGCAGGTTGATTTAAGGAAATAACGTAATCATGCTTCAAATAACATATTCCAGGTACTGTTCAGCAACGGATTCCGAGACTACCACTTTTGGACGATTTTACAGCGGAAAGGGGTGTCAGGCAATGAGTCATTTGAGCGCATTTCTGGAGTTCTTTGTCAGATCACGCTCAGTAAAATGTAAACATCGCCCTTCCATTTGCGCATGCGCAAAAGCGCGGAGGGTTTCCGAATCCGTTGCTAAACAATATAATAGAGGATTTTAAATATTCGGAGGATAATTCATGTTGATCGAAGCCGTGACCATTGTTCAGAAAGTGCGCTCAAAGGCAGCACGTCTGGCAAAGTGAATTACATGGTTACAAGAAAAGAGAAAGATGGTTGCCGCCAAACCTTTTTATACTGCTGAGAAACGGGAAAATCCCCGAGTGCTTTAGAGCCGGTTGAATCCGGATCTCAGTTATTCTCATACTAGAGCTTAAGTAGGAAAAAATTTTATGAATAAAAGCTAAGAAGCGTTTTTAAAAAATAGAAAAATGTGAAATCATTACATATATATTGCAAAGTAAAATATAAACATCTCCTCCTCTATTTTTCACTTCATCCCTATTTTGGTGAAATCAACTCCGTCTGGCGGATGCGCAAATGCGCGGAGAGTTTCCGTATCTTTGATTAGTAAGCCGAGGTCTAACTTTGCGTATAAATACAGTGGAAGTGTGTGATGTTGTTAAATTTTGAATATCAATATTTTGCATCAGGCAATTGATCACACCCTTAAAAGAATTTCAATTTAATCCTTCATCTTTCCTATGCGTTGTGTTTTTAAAAGAAATACCCAAGGTTCTAAGAATTTAAAAATTCTACCAGACTCATGGATACAACATAGTGATTTTCAGCAATGCATAAATAATTTGACATACACAAGATTTTGAGTTTTCAAGGCTAACGTTTATTTAAGCAATTTGATCATATATAAAATTTAAACAATACTTTCGTGAAATCTCTAGACTACTGCTGACAACACATTGCTAAGATGAATTGTCAAGTTATGAGGGGGCCTCACCTCGATAGACACACATCAATAAAAATTGGAACATCTCAATCAAAACTCCAATCCGCTACAATACTTATAGCACTCAACACAATCATTTACTAAATAAATTCAATTACTTAAAATACACATCAAAATTATTAGCATTAAACAGATAAAAACATTCAGAACAAGAATCTGAAAATTCATTAGCACCTTGCAGTCTTATCTTAGAAGTCTCTCACTTAAATGTTTACAGCAAACGGAAACCCTAAATCATTAGCTAAAAAATATCTTTATGATATCCCTTCTTAATTTAAAATTTAATTTTTAAAGCACCTAGGAAAGGCGATGACCTTTAAAGTCAATCTCTCAATCAAGACCCTTTTAATGTATACAGCAATTAAAACATTACAATTAAAGCAAGATCTCAAAGCTTTACAATTAATAATTTAAATCCAACTACTGATTAAAATTTAGATATCAAAGTATTACAATTTATTCTCTCAAATTCAACTATATTATCTAGAACTTCTAAGACAATTTCATTATTTTTAAACTTTCAAACACCATGATAATTTAGATCGAAACCCTGGTCCCAAGAGAGAAACACTTTTAATATATAATTTTTAAGGTAAATTCATACATGAAATTTTAGCAATGATGTACCAATATGTACCAATTATCACAATATTTACATTTAAGAATTTAACTGAGTGACAATGAGTCCCGAAAATTTTCCCCTACTTAAACTTGAGCATACAGAAATATTACAAAAATGTACTTATCCATTTGGCCGGGATTAGGAACACTCAGAGGTAGCCGAAGGAGAACGTTGGGTCATCACAATTTTGATCAAGAAACTTTCATCACCACGGCCTGAGGCTTATCGAAACATCGAAGGGGTAAGCGTTTAGACAAGATCCATTGATCACTCCAGTTTATGCGAAGACCATCTGGCAAGCAACATTAATGATGTTTCAAACACTATGGTACAAAGTCGTCTAACGAAATGTTGGCTTCACACATCATTGGAGAGGATGTTTGCACATGGGCCAGGCCGACGCAAGTTACACAAGGGCTGGAAAGTCAGACACCATCATCCTGGGATGTTAGTATGCCGCCATGTCGAAGCAAGGCTTACCGCCTGAGCCAGTAATGGCAGATGTCAACTTTACTAGCGGGAAATTTTCGATCACCAAAAATGCTCTACATGAGCCATGTTAGCACTAGAAGGTCCGCACCTTCATCAAATTATCGGTGCTGCGTGGAAAAAAACATAGGGCTAGCTTCACCAAAATTCAGTCCGGCCCAAAAAAAAAGAGATTTCATCAAAAGCGTCAAATATGTCGCTACACTACCAAGATTTACACGTAGATTAAAAGGGGCTGGCTTCCGATCCAGCGCGCCGCGCTCTTTTCACGCCGGTTGCCATTTAGAAATTCAAGTCAAAAGTCAAGTTCCTTCTTGTCTTAGCCATGATATCGCTGCTGCTTCTCCATTATGATCACCTCTCGCTACCTTCTCTCCGTCTATGTCCCTTTGACTCTCCCTCTCTAACTCAATTCTCTCCTCTCTTAAAAATCCCAAAAATATTCTCTTATAAACAAAAGCTTGGCGACTCGAGACCTATGCTCCGAGCCTTTTTTTTTAAACCACAATTAATTTTTTTACAATAACCCCTTTTAAAATTTTCGCCAATCTTACCCTAATCTATAGAGACTTTTTTGTCGCCAAACAAAAACAAACTTAGTAGCCACACCCACACAGAAAAGCACGTCCCAAGTGGTCAAGGCTGGTCAACCTCCCCCCTACGAAAGATTCCGGCCACCAATCCGGGTTCGATTCCTGACCCCAACATTTTAACATAACCTCCCTTTTTTACCTCGGGTCAATTTATTGAAATTTATTTTTTTTTTCTGTCACGGGAAGGAGTTCCCTATTGTGCGGACCACAGGAAGCTCGCTCTAGGAGGTCGCCCACTCCCAGCGCTTAATGCTCTCTAGGAAAATCAAACCCCAGCAAACGACAATTTGCACATGGGTCTTTGGTTCGAATTGCCAATTAGTGGAGCCTTTAAATTGGTCAAAACAGGACACATCTGGACATCTGCTGGACATTTTTGCAGCTGAGAATTTCTTATCTTTGTGGGAAAGGAATTTTTTGGGTTTGAACCAGATGTTTTCTTAAAAAGTGCAATGCTTACCAGAAAATTCACACGAGCGAGTGGAAAGAAATGGGGATGGGAACAAATTTACAAATCAAAAGGGACAGTATCTAAAGTGCTGTTTCTTAAAACCAGGATTCGAACCAAGAAGTAGTAAGCACACGGCTTTTTAACAGTAAAATTCTGCAATGCAGAGTTACGTTAAATTAACTTAAACATCATGTAAATTAAATAAATTTTGAGAATGAAATGAATTATTATTATTATTTTAAGTAAATAAATTAATTTTAATTAAATCTTGAAAGTGTGATATGACAAGTGAATTTTAAATAATTAGAAGCAAGTATTAAGAAAACAGCTGTTTGGAAGAAAAAACACGAAATAAAAAATACAGCTTTCATGCATATCGATATAAAATGCGTATTAAATGTGTTACATGAAACAGAATTATTTAGATGCTGATGGTGTCATAAAATATAACAAACTCGTCTGTGATTTTTTTTTTCTTTTCTTTCCCTCATGCAAAACTTCTTCATAGCAAGCTAATATTTTTTCTGTTGCTTGCCTTTGAGGATGAAAACGTTCCTCATTGGAGTTTATTGACTCAACAATTTGGAACTGTTTTTTTAAATGAGTCGAGACCATTTGTCAAGGCTGCAATCGCCATTTGCGTTTTTGGTGGATCTGGGTCTGAGCTCATTGACATCATTACTATCAACTTTCAAATGCAATTCCCTAGCAAGATTGACAACTTCTTTTATGACATGAGCGATTTGAGCCATTTCTGTTGTTGCTTCCGGGTATTTTTTTTTTCTTTTCTGGAAAAAGAATGGACAAATTTTCTTGTTACAGCAAAGAGCCGTTTATACGTTTCTCAATCATACGTCGTTTCATCACAGTCCCGATTAATTCGTATTTATTGTATAAAGTGCTTCGTTTATGCGACGCAAAGCTTCGGTTATACGTCGTTTTCCACCTTTCTAAAATTCTCAAATTTTTCTGCCTCGATCATCATTTCTCCGTTTCTATCATTTTAAGGTTTTTTTAAATCAAAAATGTTTTAATTAAAAATTAGGTTATAAGGTACCTTAAAAAACTTATTTACCTATTACTGTAATATTATGCTAGTGCTATCTTAAAAAGCTTGAAAATTATTATTTTTTAATGAATTTACATTAGTAACATTAAACTTATAATAATAAAAATGTTTATTAAAATTTCGATCCTACGTCTTTTCATTTATACGTCGTTTTATATTAGTCCACTGAAAGACGAATAAACGGTGCTTTACTGCAATTGATATTATTCCAGAGTTTTCCATTTGTATTATATTGTAAAATCGAAAATATTCGAAGTGGGACGGAAAAATAAGGATAATAAATGTAGGATGAGAGGGGGAGGGGGGGGGAATTCGGCAGTTGTCTAGGGGAATTAATACTAAAATGAAAAGGCTTAATGTTAAAACAAAGACAGTTTATTGAAACACACTTATATTTACAAGAAAGATATTTACAGTATAAAGAAAAGACATTTAGAGGGAATCATTTTAATTCTTAAGGTAAGCAATTGCTTATCAATTTACAACTAGACATGTTAGTGATAGGGTCTCAAGAGCCGTTAGACATAAGAAAGAGGTTACATAACCATTACAAAATTAAAGCACAAAATTAAATTACTCTAAAAACGCCTGATAAAAAGGCCCCCAAAATTTACGGGGTCCATAGGAAGTTGCCTATATTGCCTATTTGATAATCCGGCCTTGTACATAAGGAGTTTTTGGGCAACAAATATTATGATAAACTGAAACAACAAAACATTATTACGAAACTAAGATAACGGATCATTCAAGAATAATGGTTTCAGTAATTTGATTATAAAAAAATACAAAATTATAATTTACAATTGATTTCAGACAAAACGATTAATAATTTACAAAACTTTTTATGTCAATCAATCTCAATATTCTTTATATATAGGATCGAATTTTTAAATTATAAAACAACAGGAGATAAAACTACAAAAAGGTTATTAGAAAAATCACGAAGACGAAGGTTTCAGAAATTACCTTTCCTTTTTTCAAGCTAATTCTTTCAAAATATCTCTAGCTATATTTATAATTGCAGTTTAAAGCATACAGTTCAAAACTATAAATTTAAGATCAGCTAATTAAGCTTTCACTTGCAAAATTTTAATAAACATAATTAAAAACATTATTTCCGATTAAGGTTATAATTAGAGTACTAATAATTTATTCTACTAAAATTAACTTTTCTTCAATAAGCAAATTACTCGAAATTTCTATAAAACACTCATCTTAAAAGACTTACTGATGCAGTAGAAAGAAATATGCAATGGTATCAAATGGCATGTTTTATAAAAAAAAAATAATAACCACATTTAAATCAACATTTTCATCATTATTTTAATGCTTATGTAGAAAAAGGTTAATCCTTTTATTTCACACAATCAAAATAAATTAATTATTCAGACAATCAAAATAAATTAATTATTCATACAATCAAAATAAATTAATTATTCATACAATCAAAATAAATTAATTATGCAGACAATCAAAATAAGAGACAAAAAAAGTCTTCTCGATGTTCAAAAAAATTGTTTGGAAATTCAACTCAAACTGAATTTCCAGTAATTATTATTAAGCGGGGTTTACACGCGAACAGTAAAACCGACAGTAAGAGATGACGCATGCGCAGAATCATAAAAGTTTTAACCCGACCACGGCAAGTCTCTGTCCGAACTTGACAGCGACAGCTTACTGTCGGTTTTACTGTTCGCGTGTAAACCCCGCTTTATGTCTACGACATTCAAGCGAAATTATATACTCTTATTTCGCATCTGAACATTTGAAAAATCCTATTTTATTTTATCTTGAACATCCGCTAGTAATTTATATTTGCAAACTTTCTTAGATCTATTAAAACAAATCATGTTTTTGTAATGAAACAAAAACATGTTTTTTAAATAATTTGTTAAAAACAATAATTAATTGATTTTCATTTGAATAAATTCGATTACATTCTTTGTAGCGGGCCCTATTTGGACCAAAGGCCGGCCCTGCATAAATATAATAATTTATTAATACATATAAAAACGAGTATTGCTCACCTGATCCAGTTTGCCTTCGTTTGTTTTCTCTAGATTTTTCGCTTCTATACGTTCCCATCAAAGCACTCATCTTTTTCCTCAGTTCTGAAGCCGGCATATTCATTGTTTTGCTAATATCGTCCCACGCCTCTGCTCTTTTTGCTTTATTCCTGTAATTCATATCTTTGGGATTATACAGCAGTGGATAGCTTTTGTACAATTCAATCAAACGAATTGATTCTCTTTGGGTCATTTTTCGTTTATCCATACAACGCGAGTACTCTTGTGCGAGCAATCCAAGCGACTGGCAAGTGGAAGAGGGCGAGTCTCCCTCGCGAAGCAAGGTTGAAGGGCGAGGATTGGTCTAGAACTTAGACGTTTGACTCGCGAGGCCGCCTGACGAGGAAAATTCGCACTATCTGCATCTGCTAGTGGGGAATCAATTTCAGAAGACGCGTTGACTGCCTCGCCTGTGACTCACTTAAAGCGCCGCGACACCAATAACGCAGCCACATCGCCTTTTCTGTTTTGATGGGGATATCGCGCCAGTGAAGTACAAATGGAAACTGCTTTTGTTTCCCGCTTACTTGCAACGGTCTTGGTAGACCATCGTTTAATTTCGTTGAATCAGTGTGGTCTAATGCCTGTTAGGCATAAATAATTCAAAAACACCCGTTCCTGGACTCGATGCATTTAATTTACAACACATTTTACAAATATTTACAGTAGTTTTGAATTAATAAGTTTTTGAACACAGCCTGGACGGCCCAAAGCATTATACCTGTGCCATGATGACAGAGGCGGCACCAGTGAATTGCCCCGTCGGCGAGAAATTAAGACCTTCGTCGGCAAAAATCATTGCGATTTTGGGAGGTGTTGAGAGCAGTGTATCAAGAAATATAATAATTTTAATCCCATCTTTAAGTTATTATATAATAAACGGTCGAAATAAGCGATTTGTGTCCGTATTTGAGGACTGATTAACGGTTAGATCAACAGAATGGCCGACATCCTTTTAAATTGTCGTCCATTCGGCCAGTAGTTCGCACCACATTTGAAAGAATAACTGACAAGGCGACAAGTGAATCAGATGTCGCATTTTGCCGACTTTTTTCGGTCGGTCCGCTAAGAGATCAACAAGACAAATGAAAATATTTATGCTTTCTTTTTTCTATCTACTGTTTCGATTACTTTTCGGTGGAATTATTAGGTAAAACTAAAGTATCTGTATTGCACAAGAGTGTGGCTACACATAGTGGTCATTCCTCTCAACGGCCATTTTTGTTCGGCGCGGCATTTTTCGGCCCATAGATATAATGTTAAAATAAAATCTATTAACGGCCACTCAAACCTCTCTGAACAGTCGGTTTGTCGCGCGTTCAATTTCAATGAAATTCTTTCCTTTTGTCTCTCCGACCGTGGACATTTTATAAAAAGCAAATTGAGGAAAGAAAGAAAAAAATTCATACACTCAAAAACAACATCGGATATCAGATAGAAATTAATCATTCCTTTCCCAATGTGAAGAGAAGAATGCATTTCGGACTCTACCGGGTTTGGCCATTAAAGAGTTCATTTTTGCCTTTCAGGTGCTGATTCGAACTCTGACAAAATAATTTGTTACTATGGTCGCAGTCATCAGTGAATGAAACTTTCAGCTCAACGACTTTAGGAAAAATAGACGATATTATTGCCTTTCCTCAACAACTACCGACGAAATAATTATAGATATATTTTTACAATTAAAAAAAATTGAAAAATCCTCCTAAAGGGCTAAAAGACCCAAGCAAAACACAAATTTTATCTTATTTCTGAAAACGAAAAAATAAAAAGAAAAGAAATAAATAAATAGAGAGAGAAATTTTTGGATAAAGTACTTTTTTTCTTTGGATAATTTTTAAAATTAGATTTATCAGAAATGACGAATTAGGTCTTATTTAAATATTTTGTACTCCCACTCCCAAACATAATAACCTTTTAGAGCTGCCAATTTTCCTTGGATCGGTGGTTGACCACTGTAGAGAGGTTTCGGTGTATTACATACTAGCCGCCCTCTTCGATTAGCTTCTTAGTCGGGAATATAAATTCAATTGAATCTCATTGTTGTGTGAAATATTCATATGGTTCGTCATTTTATTTTGAAAAGTCGGCTGGTGAGAAATTGAATATTTACATGATTCGTTAACAATTCCATCGGCGGATCTTATCCGGTGAGTGACTTAGGGTTGCAATTTTTAAGAAAATGTTGCCGACTTTGGCGCTTGCTTACTAAGACTACGGATTATGAAGAAACCAACCAACGACAGCGGATAATGTTGGACCAAACTGAATGCCAAAAAGTGGGTGGCAAAAGAGGAAAACTGGGGGTTGGCGATGTTTTGAGGAGGACGAAAAAGTGAATAAAAAAAGAAAAAGACAGAAGGGAAGTTGGTAGCCGGCGAAGAAGGATGAACGTTGTTTGTGGATGAGAAAAAAAGTGAAATCAAAAACGACGCAACTAGGCCGGATGATAACGACATGCCATTGTGATAAAGCGCCCCCCGACTGCGCTCCTATGGTCCCAGATAAGTCACTCCTTTTGTTAATTTTTGGCAATCAATAACATTAAAATATAGCAGCAGACCCCGATAGATATTTGAGTTAAAAATATAAAAGCTCACCAGCCAGGCTAATATTAACTTATATTGTCATTTCGGTATTGTGAATATATTGTAAATAAATTCTTTGTATCATTCGGAACTAGCTTACTTTTTGAAATCAACTTTACGATCTAAGCTAATAATTTTAGGAGGTAATAATTTTGGAGGATAAACGTAATATCATGTGCATAATTTGATTTTCGTAATTCCCTTAAAAAAGCAATTTTAAGCTTCAAATTTTTATAGACACTTCACCCGTGTTCTTTTAGTAGCTTTGCATCTGTTCTGTTCATCGTCTACATAAACGTCCCTAATGGAATCAAGTAACTGCATGTGTCATATAACATCTAATTGCACGTCGTCGGCACCTTTCTTATTCCTTATGCAAAATACTTGCAGCATGCTAGCTGGATTAAAACATGCTGATAGAAAGAATTAAAACACGACAACCATAATCATTGAACTTACTAAATACGTTTCCAAATATAATTTTTACCTTAGAGGACTTCGTTCACAGATTTAACCGAAAAATTGATGAAACAAAAAAAGAAAGCAAAATCCATTAGGACATTATCTTAGAGAACAATGAAAGTGAAACATGTGATTAAATATTATTTGTGTAAACACTGGAAACGGTTTGAATCATATTGCAACAATGAAAAGTACTGTTTTAAATTATGCCTTAAAATAATTTTACAAATTTATTAAAATTAGAAAAAAAATACGGCATCTTCATTGATATCATTAAAAATATGAGTTTTTAAATTTTCAGAGGGTGGCTGGTACTGATCAAAAATACTATTTTAAACTTGCACAATAAACGTGGAGCATTCTGATTTGTTAGCTATGCTTGCAAAGTGAGATGAGTTGGTAAAATCGGCCCAGTTTTTGAGACTGGGAACACAGTCAAGGTTTCCTCTCCTAGAGAATGTACAATGAAGTAGTGTTTTTGTGATTTTTCTCGAAAATGAATTGAGATGGAGAAGCGACCGTTGATGATGTATCTAGGGTCGTGAGCTTTCATATAAAATATCATTGAAAAGGTAATTTTTTGAACTTTCAGATGGCGTAAAAAGGATTTTCATGCTGTAATATTTTCGGATTATTAATGGAAAACGACAAAATTTCGCTTAAATTTTAATTAATTAAAATTCTAAATAAAATTTAAAAAAAGGGCTCCGAGGTGCACATTCCCACTCTCCAAAGTAGGTTTGTGCCAAATTTCGTAGCTCTAGGTCCAGCGGTCTGCCCTGTAGAGAACCAATACACACACAGACAAACACGCACATTCTCCTTCATTATTATTAGAGATATGAAGATATTGCATTTATAGGTTTAAAATTTGTTAAGAATTATTTTTACTTGTCTCGGCTATTATTTTATTTTGTTATGAAATTTAGATAATAATCTACAAATTTTTTTCAATATCAGTGTGGTACATTTCATTTCCTGAGATTTATGTTCATAATTCTTCATTTTCTATTATTGCTTGTCGTTCAGTCAGACAATTCTTACTACACAGACATTTAGCTAATATTCCAAATTAATTATTATAATCAAATTCGCTAATTAATACTTAATTACCTTTAATTAAATATAAAATTAATTATTATCGGTTATTTTGAAGTTACCTAAATTAGAAAAACTTTTCTTGCCCCTCCGTCGGAAAATTTCTGGCGCCGCCTCTGCATAATAACAAAAACAAGGGAAGAAACGTGTCTTTGCGTCCTAATGTCACTTCTCCTCCCCTCATCTGTCCGGCCCTCGGGGACGACCTTGACCTCCTCCTTGATGATACATTTGGCCAGATATCGCTCTTTTTGTGAATTGCCTAAAGCCGGCAATTCACCTGAAGGCTAGCCATGCCATTTGTCCTAAGCGTGGGGTTTTTTGTTTTTTTTTCACCGTTCGAGGCCTCAAATTGGGATCGACGCAGAAAGTGCTGGAATTTGATTTCGTTGGAATTCCAGCTTCCCTGAGCCTCTATGCTAATTTCCATAGGTTTTTAAAACTGACTATTGCTTTTTCCTTGCCGTGTTCCAAAAATTCCAGTTTGGATTAGATATGAATTGCTTGCTTAGAGAGGATACTTACAAGTGATGAGTGTTTTTGAGTGTTTTTATTGGAGCTCATGGACTTACGGCCCTCCATGTTCGACACCTTGTAGTTAATTGCCATTGGGCCTATCTAAAAGATGATTTAAACTTGACTCTGGAATTTACCTGAAAGTGAAGTCGGTAATTTGTAAGTCTAGGCCAGTGGTTGGCAAACCGCGGCTCGCGAGCCGCATGCAGCTCTTTATCTACTTGAGTGTGGCTCTGCCACGAATCGATTTCGGTTACGAACGATTATTATAATATCTGGTTTTATTTAATGTTAGTAGCTAGTTTAAACCGATTCCTAAAAACATGGTTCTTGAAAAGAAATTTGGCTCTCTAAAGAAATCTTAATCCTTGTGATTGCTAATCTTTGGCTCTTTTGCTTAATGAGTTTGCCGACGAGAAGGATTTGATTACCCACATGGGATATCCCTCTCATTCAGCCATCCACCAATCATTCATTCAACTCTTCCATCCAATTTATTAGCAATACTAATAAAGACAAAAAGAAAACTGACGTCGCGCTGACACGTTGTGAGCCATATGCTGTCCTTCGGGAGGAACAAAATAACTCGCACAGTAAGACGTCGATTATCCGAACTGGTTGGGACAGCTATCACCTCGGAGAATCGAAAGCTCGGTTAACAAAGACTAAATTTTAAACCATGACTTATTTTCTTTAGGGAAGGTTTTCCAAAATGGCTTATTTGAAACTATAAAAATAAGTTCGCAAACACTGCCACGTATTAACATTTTAACGAACGCTTTTATTAGTTATCAAAATTCTCGCATGCATTTTTTGAAAAAGTTTTGATTAGAAGATTCGCGTTTGTTACTGATTTTCGCTGTTTCCACTGCATTTCCTCAATGATCCTTTGAGAATGTTCTCAAAAGAATATTTTCTGAACGGATCGAATGAAATTCTGGCGTTGACAAATTAAACGAAAAGAATTAAGACAACGCTTAAGCGAAATATCACTAGTGGAGCCTCGAGCATTATAACCTTGGGACAGGGCTATAATGCTGCGCGAAGTTTCCAAAACAAAATAAGAAAAATTTACAACGGAGTTTCTGAATTAATTAGAAAATTTTCTGAAAAAATTCTAAAAAACAATGCAGCAATCTAATTTTATGTACTAATGACCACAAAACTTTCAAGGCACTACTTCAGAAATCTCTATATATAAAAGGCAATGTCTATGTATCTGTGTCTGTGTGCGGTACAGCGCAGAGACCGCTGCACCTACAGGTACGAAATTTGACTCGAAGATGACCCAGGACAGGAACCGAAACACCTTAAAGCGATTTTTTTTTTTCGATTTTCGAAGTAGATTTTTCGTTATTCAATGTTTTATCGATTTTTTTCGCCTTTTTCAGCGAAGTTCCGTACTAAAATTGCTGAAAGTCAGGAAAATGAACATACAGAAAAATCTTTTTACCACCTGGAACGAGACCAATTTCAAATATGTACGATAATTAGACGCGTGTCGGTAATTAATTAAAATAAGGTCATCTTTTCGGACGAAATGCTGTTTTCCCGAAAGGTATTTTTGTAAATAGCGATGAAAACATTACCTGCCCTTCGAAAGCAGGTCCAGCGTCCCCAATGTACAACTTTGAATTCCCTACTGATACCAGCAAACGTAGGTTCACCTCAAACTACTACAGGATATCTCAGCAACGAAGAGAAAATTCATAGAAATTAGTTGGTGTGTTCTGTGGTCTATCTACTGGAAAACTTTTGCAACGGTTACATCTTTTTCTTTAGCAAAAGATGGCTATAGAGATTGTTGGATTGAGGGCTACAAACCCTCAAAAATCATAAAACTACAAAAAAAAACATTTTGAAGTCCAAATGTCCTGGATTGAACTGAGTATTCGTTTAAAAACTTCGCAAACAATAGATGCTACTTCCCAAAGATTTTGGAATGCAGAAACCCTGAATTGGAACGCCGTTTTCCAATGTATAGTTTCGATCGTCAAATTTTTAGGAGAAAGCTGCTCGGCATTTAGAGGTAGCAACAAAAACTTTCATGAACATAATGGAATCTTTAAAGTTATTCCAACTATTAGCTGAATTTGATCCTGTCATGGAGGAGCATGTAGGGAGGACTTTGAACAAACAGCAAAGAATAACCACATACTTAAGCAAAACCATTCAAAATCAGGTCATTCACCTAATTGCACATAACGTCAAAAGCCATATATTAGATGAAGCGAAAAAAATCAAAATATTACTCAATTTTATTAGATTGCACACTTGACTTGAGTAAAACAGGACAAGTAACCTTCGTTAAAAGGTACTGTGTCGATTGAACAAGAATACATCAACATTCATGAATATTGTCGCGTAGATAAAGTTAGCGTGGATAATCGATTGGATGCATTTACTCAAGTCGAATGAAGACAAAGCTCGCTAATCTCAACTCGAGACTTTTATGTCCAGAACTAAATATTATATCTGCTTATATACAGTTGGCGAAACAGTTAATAAGCATAATTAAGGGGTAATTTACATATAAGAAATTTACATAAACGCTATTTTGCATATAAATTAAATAATGGAAATAATAATTGAAAACATAAAAGTCCAGGGATTCGAATTGCATATTCATTTTTTAAATCCGATTCTCCATGCCCATGCGTACAGGTAGCAATCTCTGTGCAAGCGGGAGGATTACATCACTTCGTCCTTGAGCCGGCAAAAGTGGAAGCAGTATGTGTCTTTATCGGCGCACATCTCTTTGAATATGATTCTTCACCTAAAAATTTTACAATCACTATATTCTACAATGAAGAACTTTCTGATAGTCATTGGATTCTGGGCTGTAGTAGGTTCGAATTTTTTTATCCACGCATGTGGAGGGGAAACAGCACCTTTTTGGAGAAGTATACGAGAAAGTTTAGGGGAGACCACTCCCGCTGGTTTCATACCATGTGGTTGCCACTCCCTTAACCTGGTGGTAAACGATAGGGGCAAATCATCATTAGAAGGAGCCAACTTCTTTAATATTGAATATTGTCCAAAAATTGTACTTATTTTCTTCTTCATCGACTTTCAGATGGACCATTTTTTTTGAAGCACTTCGAACAACTAGCCTTAAAACATCTCAGCGGCACCAGGTTGGGAAGTCAAATTGATACTATAAAGTAGCTGAGGTATCAAATCGGTCAAATATATGATGCATTACTTACGGTTTACGAGAACAGATATCTTTCAATAAGAGATGAAGCATCTGGGTTACTTACGCAAATACAATAATTCAAATTTCTTTGTTCTGTCTTGATACGGTATGAGGTATTAAATCATGCCAATCCAATTAGTAAACTTATGCAGGGGGAAAATTAAGATATTGCATTGGCAATAAGACTTTTAGTAAGTTCCAATCTTTTTTTTAGGAATTTGAGATCAGACAATCACTTTAATGCCATCTTTGTCGATGCTGGCGGATGGCATCCGAAATTGATGCAGATAAAAATTTTGAACAAATACCTAGACATCGAGTTCGACGGTGAAAAAGATAATTTGATTATGAATATAATAAGTAATAATTTGATTATGAATAAGCCAATAATCCATGCACAGGAAAAATACAAAATTGAATTCTTTTAACACCTGGTTGACACTGTAATGAATTCTTTAGAACAAAGATTTTCTTAGCTGCAATATCACAACAGTTACTTCTGTTTTTTATGTAATATATATGAACTAAAGGATATTAGTTTTTCTGTAGTTTTGGAAAATTGCTAATATTTTGAAACCATTTTAACAAATAGAGAATCATCGGACATAAACAACCTGGAACTTTCTATTGAAATATCAGTGGTGTGTTCTCTATTGGAAAAAGATTTATCACCTTTGGTAGTTTCTAAATTGATAACAAGAATGAATTTTGCTCCAAACTTGAGCATTGCTCTAAGAATTTTAATAATTCTTCCAAACTAAAAACAACCAAAAACTATTTGTGAACAATATCTCAAACGAGATTTTCAGACCTCGCTACATTTGAAATTAAATGAACTGAGTAACAGTTTAGATGTTTCTGAATTAATTAGAGAATTCTCTGAACTGAAAGTTCGTAAAAAAAAATTCGTCTGAATTATATACTCTTGTTAACTGTTTTTTTAAATGAAGTGTTTTAAGTGAAAAGTTATTATGAGTATTTGTATCAGTTGCTGAGTTACACTGGTGTTTTCTGGACGTTCGCTAAAAATGTAAAAAAGACCATATACCTTTTATTAAAAAATGCTTACATTATAGTTCCATAGGAGCGTAATTTTTTACTTTTGCAAGGAGCGGTTCAAAGGCTAAATCCGACCCTTCTTAGGGGGTGTAACTTATTCCTCATTGCTCAGTGATATCTTTCAGGATAACTCAAATTTTCGTTTTCTAATTAATTTTGAACAATTTAATTATTAATCAATAAAAGATAAGATTTTTGACTTGATGTTGGTAAGTTTTAGCTCAAGAAATTTCTAATTTTTAATTAATTTTACTTAAAAAGAAAACTGCAAAGTAAATGAATTCAACTATTTTCCTCGCACATTCCTTACTCTCGTTTATAAAGATTTATTCAACTGCGGTTGAACGATAAAAAAAATCATGAAACTGTAAGTTTAAAATAAATACGCATGTAAGGACTTTACTTCCGTTTTCATTTACGAAAAAATTTAATATAGTAAAATATTTTTAATTAATTTTTATTTATCAATATTTTTAATTTTTTTATTTTGATTCAAATTTCAAGCTCACGAAAAAATTTTTTATAAAATACATAGATTTAGAATATTACTATAAACGTGCGCGCGCGCTTCAATCTTTTACGACTTCATTTTGGCGTCCATATTTTTTTAAAAAAATAATAATAAATTTTTACTTTTTAGTAAAATAACAAAAGAAAATCATGTTTTTGAAATTTATTTTAATTTTTTTATTTTTCTAAAGAAAATTTATTTTGATTAACTCTCATTCAGCAGACTGCTGAACATCGCCCACATGAAATTTCTCATGGGATTAAGACATGCTCGGATCTAATATAAACAAGCATGGAAGAGCTCTGCCCCTGTTGTCAGGTGAGTCAAGGGCACGTATTAAAATAATAATACCAACGAAACCACCCGATCTTGAAACAACTCCACCTACGTACCAGACTCACTGTCTATGTCCTATAAACCCAATCTGGCCTGCAAACGCATTTGAAGTTCATGTCAACCCTTTCAAGGCCAAATTCTGTAAGAACCAATCATATTCTTTTGCGTTAAGGTAAAACAAAGGAAGAATAAAAAAAATTCCAAAAATATTAAAACAATAGATTATTTTTTTATATTACATCAGAACCCTACTTTTCTTGCAACGTGTTGCAAAAATTACAATTAGCGGCTTAAATATGAAAAAGGTTTTTAAATAATAACAATTGTTTTTATGCAAATGAGTTTTGGTAGTACGTATAAGGTCAAAGAACACGAAATATTAACATTAGCTTTTGATGTGTTACGAAAACAAAAGATTATACTGTTGGTAACAGTTTTCAAAATTGATGTCCTTAAAAATCTTGCTTGTTATAAAATTATCAGTAAGCACAATTCACTATAAATAATTTCTTTCTATTGCATAAAAATGCTCTTAAATTCAATAAAAATCACTATTTAAGAGCGATAGTAACTTATAGTTAATCTTTATTCATCTTAGGCAAAAGTGCTTTTAAGTGCATGGTAAAAGTAAGCAATATCTGAAACATGGTACTCTTTTTTTTTTTTTCTACCCCTCTCGTCTTAATTCACTTTAAAAAAGTGAAATACAGTAAAACCCAGTTAACCGAAACCCGGGTTATCCAAAATGCCTCTGAAATCAAAAATCCAAAAAAAACGTACTGTACTGCACGGATTTAATCGCGAAGTCGAGACTTTTTTGCAACGATATTCTCACTTTTTTCTTTTAAGCCTCCCAGGTCAGTGATTAATTTTCGAATGCTAAAATTAAAATTAATTGGTATTAGCAATATTAATTACGATACTGTTTACCTGTGCCTGTCAGCGTTGCGCCCGAACTTACTGGTGCAAATATTCTCCCGGCGGAGGGTTAACTTTAATATAGAACATAAATGTAGCCTACGAAGAGAGTTTATAATTCGTTTTACACTCAAAACATTTCAGAATTACATTCTGTAATTAGATACAAAATAGTAATAGATGTTCATGGCTTAACCGAAAAAATCGTTATTCGAAACCCCCCCCCCCCCCTCTAGTTCGGTTAACTGGTGTTGTACTGTAAATGCCTTACTATTGTTACAAAAATCGCCCTGGTTTGTGTTCGGTGAAAACCACCCAACAGGCAGGATAATAGAGAACGATGCTTTATTATCGAATCCTCCGGAAAACACGAAGCACAGGTAACAGGAAAACACAGCACTTGCACAAATTAAAAACACCAGCAGACAGCAAATAGTGAACAATAACAGTAACAGCACTCTCAATACAGCTCGGCGTCTATCAGCTTCTTAGTTCGCACTGCGAATAGAACTCCAGAAAGATTCCAAAGGCGTTTGCACTCCAAAGACGATCCCAGTCGATGAACACGTTCAAAGATCAAAGACGATTCAACACTGCTAGTGATCCGAGCACGGCGCTACTTATTGTCTCCCCGACAAGCTGTGACGTCAGATGAAATCATCTGGAGAAATCCGGATCTCAGTTGCTAATAGAGATATCGAGGAAATTCTAGTATTGTTAAGACCCTACATTTTGTTGCCAAAGTCATCAAATTTGTCGCCAAAATGGTCGCAAAGTTTGTCACCAAGGTCGGAGGTCAATGGCTCTATTCCCAAGGCATTTTCATACATACTCCTGTAGAACTCTCTTCACAAACATAAGACTAACATTGCTGGGAAGCGACTTTCCATGTTCGTAACACTATCCTGTCTCAGCGCCTCCTCTTCTTCCCCCCAGACTGGTACATAGGGCATCTAAACTTTCCCACGGCGCGCCACTGTTATGCAGATGGACGAACGTTCATGCTAGTATTAACTCATTATTGAGGATATTCTATTCACAGATATTTTCGAATCTAATGCTGTGTTCAGTAGCATTAATCGTCTCAGAAACGAGCACTGCTGCAAAACATATTCCATAACCTTTTTCACGGGAAATTTCTTTTTCTTCTTGAAAACGACGTTATTTCGGGTATAAATCCATGAAAAAAGAAGACCAGAGCTCGTGCTTCTTTCCATTGCCTTTATTAGTTACTAGAAAATATATTTTTACTAACAGACCACCGCCTGCTAAAAAATATATCTGTTTAGGAAGTAATCACCGCTCCTGAAAGGGTTGGCTGAAATAGATAATAAAATAAAAGTTCCTTTGACTTTTCATTAGAACGATACTCTTACGATGAGAACCAAATTTTCAATGTCTTGCATTTTATCTGAATTGAATGAGCGATAATGTGTTCGGTTCACATGGAATTAATTATTTTCAAAAGTAATTAATTATTTTTAGGTAATTGCCACAAGATTCTTCGTCAACACATAAATTTCGCGCATATCCTCTGCTCACACACACCATGGTGCACCATGCCCTCCACCAAACTAAATCTGCAGCTCAGGTCTAAAGACATACTTTAAAATAAGCTTACTTTTTCTGTAAGAATAGTGATTTATCGTTATCAGAATAACTAATTTAATAATAAAAGAAAAGCAAAAAAAATTATATTCTCTGTATGAACCTAGAATGTTTTCTTCGGCGAATCTTGAAGCGCAGAGGTGAAAAATAAAGAATAAATAAACTAAACTAAAATAAAAGTTTCTCTCCCACTACTTTTTTCAAGTCACTGGAAATCTAAATTTATCTATAGTTCTTATAGACTATCTGTAAGGATGCCTATTCTTGCCTTAATTGAACAGCAATAAGCTTATAAATAACGCTTGCCTCTACAATCAGACAAGAAAGACAAAATTTCAGCAGGGAGAAATAGAAAAGAAACCGCTGGCAGAGTGCCAATCTGCGATTTACATTCCTTGCCACTCCACATACGACATTTTGCTTTGTGCGGTAATATTTTGCACCATTAGGACTGGGATTTCCACAGAACAAGAGATGCAGTTTTTTCTCATTTTCCGCTTGCATTTTGCGTTTTGTAGAACGATACAAGATGTGATAAGCAAATGATATGATTTATGTTTGAATCATCTATTATCTATACTTATAAAAGGCAATGTTTGTGTGTGCGATGTCCAGACGAATCTATCCCATTTACAGCCTTGAAATTTGGCACACAGGTAGTCTTAATGGTGACTCAATGCACCTCGCACCCGGAATTTTAAAATTTATTCTACAAAATTTTTTATTTAATGTTTTGTGTTGTTTTGGATAATTTTTGAGATATATTTTCAAATTACCTCGTTTCTGATAATCGTAGGAAGAAAAATTAGATACACAATCGGAAAGAACAAACGATTTCCGTTCTAAAGGAATTTTTTCGAACGTCTAACGTAATTTCCTGAATGTTGAGAAATATTTAAAAAATAGTCACTTTTCTGTAACATTTTCCATCTTCAAAACTTATGTTCTCGCATCCAACGTTTTTTTTGTAGTTTCATGATTTTTGAGGGTTTGTACTATATGCTTAAATGTCGAAGTAACGAGTGTCGGTTTAGAGAGAGAGTCTGCTGTAATATAGAAGCGCTGCAGTTTAAACGGACAAGCAGGAGTTGCCAATATGCTTCATTATCCGTAATGCCAACTAACATGCCGTTCGTGCATCCAAAAGGAAACATATAAATACTTCCTGCAATTTAAATGGATAAACACCTGGAAAAGAAAAAAACATGCAAGCTAATCACAAGCTTTTAAACTTCAACTCAGTTCGTTACAGTAGAAAATCGCTTAAAAAAATAAAAGATTATAAGAACTTCTTTTCGAGGAATCTACAAGATTTCCTCCTTCGCTGGGCGAAGTGGAATTACTTAGAGGAGAAAAAAAGACCAAATTATAAGATGTGAAAGGATTATTCCAGCGAGTTTTGAAGCGTTACCCTTCAAACGCTCATCGAATTTAATTTCACGAGACATTTTTCGGTGAGACGTTATACTTATACAGAGAATAATTAGATCAATTTCTCCGGACCTGATACTTTTAATGCTCTTAACGATTTAATGTGTTAGTGCTACAAAATAGAGAGAAAAAAAATTGTTTCTTGTTTCAGTGAGTTGTTGCTTTCTTCGCCTGAGTCGAAGATTAATATTATTAAATTTTTTTTGGAATTTTGCTTCCCTATGTTTGATAATACAAGCTGAGAATTGAATTGTTAAATATAGTTGTTTACAGTTTTATAGCCTTTAATATATTAAAATGTTTTAATGAAAAATGACATCATAATTCGCAGTGGATCCTTTGACATGCAGTCACATAACAAGCGTGGCTGCACATACAAGCTGCGCACAGTCATATTGTGATGTGACGACGTTACTAGTGGCTTCTTCTCAGCTCAGAAACAAGCAGTGCTGCAACAGTTGTATAGACCTAAGTTGTAGTTAATTTTGTGCAGATTGTTTTGGTATATAATGATGATATACTAAAAATTGATAGTTTTTTAGTTATAAGCAAAAAAACTAAGGAAAATTTTTTTTTCATGTTTTTTAGCTATAACTAAAATTCCAACAAAAATTATTGGTGGCAAACCTCAGATTCGTAATCAGGACCCGAAAAAACATAAAGAAGCAAAAAATTACAACTCCTCCAGAATTGGATTTAAAAGAAACAACTACTGAGAAAAAGCGAAAAAAAGCTAAATGAGGAAGTCGCGCCAATCGTGAGCTGGGAAAAATGCAGCTTAAATGAATGAAATTTTAAGCAGAGAAAGGGTTGCTTTTCTCCGGCTTTGCGTTGATCATTGTGTTAATTTCGGATCCTGAGGAGGGGTAAAACTTTTTGCAGCTCTGGTCTGTCTCTCTCTTAATTCTTTATTGATTTTCCGTCTTCCTTTTACATTCTTTATTTCTTTTTTGCCATTTTCGTTGATCACTGAATTCTGAAAGTGGAAAAGTAAGCCAATTAGAATAAAAACAAAAATACAATTTTTTAAAATAATTTCAGGGGGACTGCAGCTCTTATGGACGAGCCGCCACTGGACGTCACCTTCCTTTCCTTCCTGCAATATGCGAAATGGATTACGAAGCTAAACTATTATGGCGCATGTGAGCGCGAATCGACCCCATTTCAGCATAATATCGTCTGCTTATTTTTATTTAAATGAATTTTTATAATGAGCAGGGGTGGCGCCAGTGGGGAACCTAGAGCCCTTCTGTTCCGGACAGTGGCGTACCTATGGGGGCGGCACTTAGAAAGGGACGGTAAAATCAAACATATAGGAGAACAATGTTGTTACTAAGAGCAGCGAAACTAGTTCAATCATTATGTACATAAAAATATATATCTATTGTAATTATTGTTCGTTTTACTATCCCGAGACTAGCACTTTTGGACGATTTTACACCGGAAAGGGGTATCAGGCAATGAGTCAGATGAGCGCATTTCCGGAGTTCTTTGTTAGATCACGCTACGTAAAATGCAAACATCTCCCCACCCATTCTTCACTTTCCCCCTATTTTGATGAAAATAACTTCGACTGGCGTATGCGCAAAAGCGCGGAATGTTTCGGAATCCGTTGCTATACAATAATTCATATTTTTCGCCCTTTTTTCGGTAAATTCCTGGAACTTCTTTTGCGAATAATTTAATCAGACATGTAAATGTGCAGCATTAACCCTGTTTTAGTAAGGTGGGATACCAGCACAACCCAAAACGTAAATAAGTATAAAATATGGGAAATCTAGCGAATATGATTATCAATATTTTTGTTAGAGTGCTGAATACCTAGAGTTAGCATAATTATTTTAGTTGAAATCCGGACATGCCGGGAGAAAGTTGAGGGTCTTGGAGGAAGGCGGGGTCAAAATATAGTATAAAATTCTAAAGGCTGCTTGCCAACGACCCTCTTTCATTACAACAGCACAGAGTTCCAGGACGTAAAAAAAAATACAACATCGGAATGCAAAGAAGACACGGTTTTTCTTAGTGTTTGGTAATTCAAATTTATATTAATGAAAAACAGAATGAAAGCAAAATTTTAATTATTCTGGACATTTAATTAGGAAATTAAATTTAGTCTGGATAAGGAGGCTTATCAACAACGTATGAAAACAGTGAGAGCAATGAATTTTCTTTCATTGGCGGAATGACGTCAGCTTATTCGAATACGTCAAATTTTCTCAATTACAACCTAATTTCTCTCACGTCGCATTCACTGATATAAATCCGGACGCATATTTACAAACCCTACCCTGATAGAACTGAGACAGGAAACCGGACAATATGATTGGCTCGCTTCGCCCAGAGTCCAAGACGTCGTTCTTTACTCTCGTACGGAAATTATAACAAAACAAGCCATTGAATGAAGACTTTGAATTAGTTTAGGTTTCCGTTGCTTGGACCTCGCGAATTTTGATCTACAGTAAGCACCTACATCGCAATTTTATTTAGTCGACTCTTATTTTGTAATGATTGCCATACGCTACGTGCAAGAGCTGAAAGTGATGTCACTGCCCCTCGTAGCCAATGATATTGGCTGATTTTCTGCCTCAGTTCTATCAGGGTAGGGTTTGTAAATATGCAATCCGGACATCTCGAAGATCCGGACGCTAGTCCGAACTTGAGCTTGGAATCCGGACTGTCCGGATTCCAAGCTCCCGTATGGTAACACTATGAATACCCCTTCCACCCGCTCTAACGTAAGGTTTAAGTTTGAAGTTGTTACTATTTTAGCTGTTAGTCTTTTGTACTTTAAATTGCATGCTTCCTTGTAACCGCGCATCATACAATGAAACATGACATTTACAAAGGAAAATCTTATTGCAAATAATCTGAAATACTTGTAATGAAAAGTTGATATATAATAGAACGGATTTTGACAAAACTTTTCCATTCTTAATAAATTCCTTTCAAAACCAAACTTTATCACATTTCTAAGATGAATGTGAAAGACTGATACAGTTATAAATACAAAGATTGATGCGGTTTTAAAGAATTTAGTGTCGCATTCTTAAACCTAACGGCAATATCTAAACCGCATCCTCTGAAAACATAATGTCGTTTTCTTTTTAAATCATAAGCCCATTTCGTTTCACTTTTATCTTCTGCCAAACGACTTTTCAATGGAAGTTTTTTTTCAGAGCGTTAATAAATAGATTATTGACACAAGAAAGGAAAACAAAAGAAATAAACAAAAAATAAAATAAAATGCCGTCATTTCGAGCAAACGGTCGAATAAGAAAGAAATAAAAAATATATATATGCAGATTGTATTCTCCTGATAACACGTTTGTAAGGCTGACGGGACATGAAAAGAAGTGGAACGATTTTATTCCTGAGGTTGAAAGGGAAAAGAATGGGTGAGAAGGATTGACGGACAAGACAACTCACGAACAAGAAAGAGGCCTGAAGCCACGCAAGATTTGAATAAATAGCCGCTGTTCCACTTGCTGCCCGCCATTTTCTTTTTAAAATACTTCCCTCAGCTGTCAGAGAACTTTTTTTCTTCTTCTTGCAACGCGAACCTCAAAGCCTGCATTACAACACCTTATGGTAATCAACCAGTGGGAAGGCGCCATGCTGCATAATTTAAATGGAAATCGGACTAGCTGTATAAGGTATGCAGTCGAAACCACAATTAAGTCAAGTGCAACTATTTTACCACTCTTGTTATTATTTTTGCACCGTTGCTGTAACAAAAGAAGACGTTATCTTTTCCTCATCGTGGGTTGTTACAGAGCCAAGAGGAAAAAGGCCACGGAAATCCATTATTCCACTGGACTGATTTCTAATGACTTACTCATCTTCGGAAGACTTTCTGTGTTATTGGCTTATTATTTGTTTGAAACATGCGTAACACATTCATTGGTTGCAAAGTTACACTTGCTAGAAGTGTATGCTCCCCAGTATAAGTGGTCACAAAGAACTGCGCGTAATAAGACAAGAGATTAAAAAGCACGCAAGTATATTTTAGAGAACTATTCTTAACTAGAAGATTTGTGCCCGTCTAAGACGGGCTTTTAGCTTGCCAACAATATCTCAGATCAGACAGTCAGTGCTTAAGAAATAAAAAAAAGAACGAAAAAAAGAAATGATGAATCAATTGACACTAACTTTCACTTTGCAAAATATATGAATATTCAATTCCAAAATTCAGTATGAAAGAGAAAGAAACTTTTTAACAAAAGCGAAACTAAAGATCTCTGAGAAGTGGAAAAATAAATTAATTCTAGTAAATTAAATATTTGCGGTTTGAATTCTGTTTAATGTCTCGCCCTCCATCGTGCAAATCTCTCTCTTGTAGAAGTGCTGCAGCAATTACTGTTCCCATGGTTACCAATTGCTATCAGTGGTAATAATGACAGACTCGTTTGGAACAAGACATTTCAAAAGTTAAGAATAAAATTAAAAAAAAAAATCGGCAGGTGAGTCGAGAAATCAACTCATGGTAAATTAAGAAAAGAAATTTAATTATATTACTGTGATACCGTCAATATTGGCACGACTCATCCATTTTCTTAAATATTTCATCAGCTTATGAGATGATATCAGAGTTAAATAACCAGTGCTTATGTATCATAAATGAGTAGAGTATCTCAGCAGCTTAAGTACATTTTTCTCTTCTCCCACCCAAACCCCAAAAAACAAGTGCATTTTCATGCAATGTTCTTAGATACAAATGCTAGATGTTCTGCATTTTAATTTTAGCAGTATGAATCTAGAAACAGTTAATGTTCATTTCGTCCAGTTCAGTGGCGAATCCAGGATTCGGGTCTGGGAGGGGCTGAGGTCATAAAAATTTCGTATCGTCATGACGAATGTCAAACCTCATGGCTTAGGTAAACCAAAGCACTTTAACTTTATAGACTTTACTCACCTGTCAATAAGAATCATTAAGAACACTACAATACTTTCGATAATTTAATAAAAAAATACAGTGAAATAAGTAGCCAAAAAGTGTTTTCGACCCTGTCAACGCTATAAGTTCAAGTGGAATGACTAGAAAAGTAGGAAAATTTTCGAGCCTGTCAAGCCAGAAAGCAATGTTGTCAAGTTTTTATTATTTTTTTAAAGAAAGGGGGATTAAGAACAAAGAGCTGTAGTGATTTTAAATAAAATCAAGAATTCTGGTTTTGCTCTGGGAGGGGCTGCAGCCCCAGGGCCCCCCCCCCCGGGAGGGGCCACGGGTCCGGTTGTGTAAAATGAAAATCAC
Source organism: Araneus ventricosus (assembly GCA_013235015.1). Classification (NCBI taxonomy): domain Eukaryota; kingdom Metazoa; phylum Arthropoda; class Arachnida; order Araneae; family Araneidae; genus Araneus; species Araneus ventricosus. The sequence goes on along the minus strand of BGPR01000554.1, from coordinate 341,751 downwards.
ATTTAAGTGAATATGTCGATTTGCCTCTTTCTCAGCCGCATATAAATTCGTCTAAAAAAATTCGTAAAGTCTTCGTCTAAAAAGTTATTCCAATATATCTTTATTTTCCTCTGTAAAAAAAACAATTATCTGAAAGAACTGATTTCCAATTAGAGAAATTTTTTTAAAAAATGAAATAATTCTAGTGTTTCTTTCTCCTGAACGTTCAAGCGAAATAATAATAAAACAGCCAAAAGAAGAGAGGGGGTACTTAAAAAAGATAGAAAGAAAGCTAATTTATGTTATTGTTTTTTTTGCTGTGATGAGCAAAAAACATTTTCCACATTAGCTGCTCCAGACACAGCGCCGAGATTACCGCATTGCCATATTTATACGCCATTTCGCCGGAATGTTTTTGATAGAATAGAAACATAAATGTAGGCTAGTTTCCCTGAAAGTCCTCTAGGAAGTCACACTACCATCATATACTTAAGCTAAAGTCAGACTTCTATCTCAGGTGATACCTAGATAGCCAAAGATAGCTTTGATCAACAAAAACTGTCATTCCCCTTTTATCACGAATTCTTGGCTAAATAATGCAAGCTAGAGTAAGTGGGATTAGTTGGCACGAGCAATGTTAGTACTGCGCGGAATATACACAGCATTCAACGCACAAAAATTCGTATGTAAGAGAAAAACATTAAAGGAAAAAATGTCTTACCCACACTTGATGGTCTTAGCAGTGGTGGGTGAAACGTTGCTTTTCGCCTACCAATGTGCCACTTATCTATGCAGAGTGAGCGAATTTTGATGCTTTCGAGTGCAATTCGGTGTGCAGTCGATCCTTCATCTCTTCTTAATGATTCGTTTTCTGTCTACTTTTTGTTCTTATTTTATTATAATAATTATTATCATTTTCATTTTAGTTTATCATCAAACTTTCCGTGTGTAGAAATATTCAAATAAGATTAAAAACTAAAATGCACATTTTAAAAATAATTTTTGAGAATGTTACAGTTTTGCGACCCTAATAGACCAGCCGTTACGATTTAGATAGACATTAACCCGTTTGTGATAAAGAATTTGCACTTTCTCTTAAAACACTACTGGGTTTATCCGACTATTAAAGAATATTCTTTACATCCTTTCTATTCACATTGGTTTCAATTCTTTATAAAACCGGTCAAGGAAAGCAAAATTAAAATAAATTTCGGAGCCCTTAATATTTGGAAAAAAATTAATTCCACCTCATGATACATTATACTTTTGGCGAAAATTCTAGATGTTGATAAATAATGGTCTTGCATTTTAATTCATAGCATCTTTCACCAACGTTGTTCAACCGCTTGCCAAGAAAAGTTAGTTCTCAGTGGCTTTTAGATACAGCTAAGAGCAAAGCAAATGAAATAATTTCTCACTGTTGAATGCTTGACAGAAATAATTTTTCAGACCGCCCATAAATTCTTCCTGGGACCTTCCAAATACACATTTTAATAATTGTATCTTTTTCAATTACCATGGGGATGCTCTAATACAATAATGTTAAAGAAGACCGAAGTATTCTCAAGGAAATTAATGGGTGCATAATTCTTGCTCCTCTGGGCAAACACTGGCTAAAAATATCCCTTTCCCCAAGAGTGCAGACAAGGGTTTTGACAAGTTCTTGCCGAGAGCTCGGAAATTTATGAGCGCGGAAGCATTTCGAGGCACAATGTAAACAAAAACCAGACGGTTTTGCTAGAGAGAGAAAAAAAAATGAGACTCTATGCCAGGTTGAACGCAGGTGCGATTGATTTTGTTATTAAAAAAAGGAGAATATGCCTTCAGGTGAAAAGAAAAAGTATCTACCATTTTTTTAAAATACAAACATTTCTCTATTATTAATTCTCAGATGTACAGGGTGGGCACAAATAAGTTGGAAAATTTTATAACTGAGTCATTTTTCGGTATATAAATTGCAAGGTGTTTCAAGTTTAATTGTCCAAAGCGTTTGAAGTCCATATCTGAGTGAGATTCTTCATCATTCGTGGTTACTCATGATTCTTTCTTGGAGAAGTCAGCGCTGAAAACGTGAAATGCTGCCTGTGGTTTCATGAGACGCTATGCTATGTTGAACGCAGGTGCGATTGATTTTGAGATTGAAAAAAGGAGAATATGCCTTCAGGTGAAAAGAAAAAGCATCTACCATTTTTTAAAAATACAAACATTTCTCTGTTATTAATTCTCAGATGTACAGGGTGGGCACAAATCAGGTGGGAAATTTTAGAACTGAATAATTTACGATTTATAAATTGCAAAGTATTTCAACTGTAATTGTCCTGGCGTTTCAAATCGTTGAGATTGTTCAACATTCGAGGTTGTTCGTTATACTTTCTGTGTTCTTATGACTTTGGAAACGTATAACAGAGTGGAAAAAGCGAAATTCCATCTGAGGTTTCAAGAAAATTCATCCAATTTCACAAGTGCAGCGAAATGGAGCAAATTAAATAAATTAAGTAGAAGTCGTCAAAATCAGAAGGGTGTTTCGAAAAGAGACACCACTTGTACTGGACTTGGTTTCCTCGAAGTGAGCATGCTTATAGTCTGGCCACGGATTCCGAGACTACCACTTTTAGACGATTTTACAACGGAAAGGGGTGTCAGTCAATGAGTCATATGAGCGCATTTCCGGAGTGATCACGCTCAGTAAAATGTAAACATCGCCCTTCCATTCTTCACTTCCCCCTATTTTAATTAAAATAACTCCGCCAAGGCGCATGCGCAAAAGCGCGGAGGGTTTCTGAATTCGTTGCTAAACAATTCAAACATGTGGCAAGAACTGATTTACTGATGGGACATTTTATGAGAGAGTAACGAAGAGCAGCCACACATAATGCATGCAAAAAATGCAGACTTCGTGCGTTTCACTATCTAATAATTATGCGCTCTTTCATGGTTTGGCTGTATAATTTTGCATATTGAACCTTTCTTTTTTTACCCAACTAATTTCGTCATCACCCTGTGTAATGATTATGCATTTATTAATAAATTTTTTGCGAAACTCAGGACGCCTTGTAAGTAATCCGTTTGATAAGTTACACAGTTCAGATCCGAGGCAAGCCAAACTAATATAACCAAATGTTCCTGTTATTTGGCAACACCTAAAATGAAAATGGCAACCAAGACCGCAGCACAGTATATAATAAGGGGGGGGAGGGTCTTATTCTGTATTGTTTATCTTCTCTTTGAGTACTCGCAGACTCCACCTCTCAACACAAGTGCTCCGGAATCAACATTACTGAAATGATCTTCAACATGTCGCAAATGATGAATTCTTTTATGCAGCAAATGATGCTGATGTTCACTACATTTATGTCCAACATGCAACCTAAATTACCGGCATCAGTTGCCAGCATCCAGTAGGTTCTTTTCCTGCTTTTTCCAGGTTTTTCAACTCAGGTTTCCCCATTTCAAACAGAGTAGAAGTGCAGTTGCACTGGGACTCAAGAAAACATGTATTCTCGTCTCGTCGTTGTTCTACAAGACATAAGAATTTTTTTTTTTTTTTTTGTTATCAGTTGAATGGAATTCGCAAGAATAAAGAATAATCAAAGATAGCCTCTGATTTTTTCCTACCTTTTAAACGAACATATGCTCTCTGTATTCTTCAACACCTATGTTCATTCAATTGTCTGGCAAATAAAAATTATTGCCCCATCAAAGCTTCTTTTTTCCCAACACCAATCTCTTTTCAGGAGGAAAAAATACAACTTTAAATGTTTATATCTCAGGGAAAATAAAATAAGTATAAGAAAACAGTAAATACTCTCAAATGAAAAGAAATTAAATCAATTATAGTTGTAAGGTAAAATATGCTTCAAATCAAGATGACAATTTAAATGAAGTTAATTCATTTGACATCGCAATCACATTACAAACTGATCTGCGCACTGAAATTAACACTGAATTTTTGTGGATGATTTTGGTTCCAAAATGTTTTATTCGTTCCAAAGGGAAATTCATTAATTATTTCACGGAATCGGAATAAACTAAATCAACTGTATTTGCAATTTAATATTTGAAGATAAGGTTTGTTTTTTTGAATAATTTAATGAATAATTGGCACCAATTATTCTTATTTTTTACATATTAATCTCTAGTGTAAACTTCGGATTTTTCTGATGATGATCGGAAATAATTTTCACATGGTATTGGCATAGATTGATCCTTATGGTAATTTATATATATATATATCGGTATAAGGCGCGCATAATAAAAAAAAAGGGGTACTGTTATGATGAAACGATGAAAACATGATAAAAAACGAAATGCAACTTTATTTCAGATTACATAACAATTCTTTTGTGAATTTTCCATCCACAAATTCATATTGACATTCAAAAAGCTTCTCAAGGTCAAAATGATCGGAAACACCGCGCAGTCCATTATGCACTGTGGGGAAGGGGAGCAGAGGTAGGAGAAGGAAAATAAAATACAATCAAAATCTAAATAGCATTGTGGAAGAGCTGGGGGGGAAAGCGATAGAGGAGGAAAAAAAAATATAGTAGAAAAGTGAGGTTCGTGATTACCAAGTAGAACCGAACCGGCACCTGACTTGTCCCTGTTTTTATTTTCTTTGTTTGTTTCATTCATCTTTTTTTTCCTTTCAGTGTTATTCTTTCTTTATTTTTTCGTCTCTCTTTTTTTTTGTTAATTTTTTCCGTGACCTCTTCTTGCATTCCATTTCAGTCGAAAATGATGCAGGAAGTTTATACTTTTTTATACTCCAAAAATTCCACTCCTCCCTGCCTCTCCCTTGCTCAAACCCACTAGAACGCGATTTTTTATTATTATTTTTTCCCTTCGATTATGGATTTGTTCTGTTGTTGTTTTTAATGTGATCTCATTACGTTGGCTGTTCTTGAAGAAAGGACGAAAAAGAAAGCAAAGCTACAAAACGAGTTATTCCAATTCGTGCTTTTATTTTCATTTTCTTTATGATAAAAATAATCACAACCGAAACGAACAAGAAAAAAAAATTATTGCACTAAGCGAGGTCATTTAAGCGTTCTTCTTAGCCTCCATATTTGGATTGCATCAAATTAGTGCATTCGATTATTTATTTTTGCTCGTTTTTAACCTCCTTTGCTGATGTTTATCCTTCAAAAGATATTCGTTTCGAACTTGCCATAAACTATGATTTTTAAAACGAAAATAATAGATTCTTTCGTAATAGTTTATGAAAGATTTTATTCATTCTCGAACAAGTGGAAACGGTTGATGAATTTTTCCGTTGTAATCGTAGCTGATAATTACAGTTATCAGATTTTTAAAAAAAATTATCACCTAAAAATTACAAGGAATTAAGTATGAATTCATAATATTAAACAGAAACAGATTTGAAGAAGAAACCAAAAAATAAAAAGTGATAAACATTTGTAACTATCATAAATGTTTTTTTTTTTTTTCCCATCCTTGATGTAAAAATTGTAATGGAATCGTGATAACTTCGTTTAATCTAAACACACAAAAAATCAGTTGAACAACACAACAATAACAAAGATTCGATATCATTTAGATTTCATTTTTATAAAATCTGAATCAAATTTTTACAAACATCTTATTATCCTCACAAATTCTTTAATTTTAAGTCTTTCTATTTAATTTATCGAAAAAATCGTAATTATGATGAAGGATATTTATTAGAATGTAACCCATGATTCTTTTTGACTCGAAATATGGATTATTAAATCAAAACATCTAATAGCCGAATTAATATATTTATAGCATTTTTCCTCTGTTTTGCCCTAGATTGCAGTTATGTTATAGAATAATTTAAAAATTCTACAGTCAACTTCCAAAACTTTGAGAAGTCAGAAACAATTTTTTATAAAAAAAAATATAAATTATTTAAAAAAATTAGTATATTTTAATATACTAAATCGAATTCCAAGTGTTCTAAGAAAATTCTATTAACACTGCGCTCTTACAAAAGATTCTTCATTCAGAGTAACTTTATGATAAATATGAATAAAATTGTTTCATCAGACAGTTCAAATCAATCATGATATTTTCTCCAATATAAAATTATTTAGGGATTTACAGTTTCTTCTAATTTCATAAAAACAATAAACAATCATCAGTGTGTTCGTTACCTTCACAATGTAAAATCGAGAGTGTTTTAAAAGAGAATAAGTCAAATGAACTTTAAAAAAAAAAAAAGCTTACATGTGCATCTAAGCTTTTTTTTTTTTTGATATCAATATCAAGTGACGAAAAACAAAGATTATACTTTTAAAAAAAAGTATTTCTTTTTTTCTACGAGAGATGGCTCTCCAATACAAAGTACGTAAGAAAGGCACATTTCCAAAGAAATCCCAGTCTCCCTCTTCCCCTTTTGTATTTGCGTGTTGGTGATTCATCTGTGCACATGCCACATTACTAAAGTAATAAAAGCTTATTGCAACAATTATTTTTCCATAAATTCTTATGATTTTGCATATTTTTCTGCTGTTTGTTTTGATTATTTATGTTATTCTGATGATTGAAACTATTATTACTCAATTTTTTTACGTTCATTTAACTTTAAGTTGGATTATGTCAACTAATTATGCGAATCATTTTTTCAGAAGGTCAATGGTTCATCGAATAAGAATAGCATTCTATCTATCTACTATATAAAAAGATAAATTCAGTGAAAGATTAGAGGCAGCAATGGTTATTTGACAAATTATGCTTCCACTTATGTTCAAATTATGATCAACAGTTAAATTTGCACATCTCTAAAAGTGACAGAAATTAAGACTATTTCTAAAAATCGTTGAATGTTGCCAATTGCACCAGAAAAACTACTTTAAAAGCATGGAACGATACACTGTAATGGAATTAGTAATGATATCATATTCTAAATAGTTCCTCACTTTTGTGCTTCAATTCTCAAAAAGTATTCTTTGAAAAATTTATTCCGAAATGTAAAATGCAACTATTTCTTTCAGTTTTTCAGGAACTGCTGCCAGAATCGATTGTCACGGAAACAAAATATTTTCATTATCGTTTTTTTTTTTTTGCTATCTAACACAGTTTTAAATGTCTGACATTTTTTTTTTTATTTTACCAGTTTCAGACCATTTGATTTATACAAGATTTAATTATTGTTTTGGTCTTTTCTATGTAATTTATTACAGAATTTTTATAAAAAAGTACTGAAAAAAACTGCACTCATTAGAGTGCAAGAAAGTTGCTTTATAGTTTGAAATTAATCATTGAATTTACTCGTATTCTTTTTTCAGCTAGATCTGTTTGTCATCCTTTACTGCATTTTATCCACCTCTTCTCTGTGTTCTTGTTTGATTTTCCATTCAAACAAAAATAACAGTTCAAATGCAGAAGATCTAAAGCCAGAACCACTTCAAAACCTGACTCCAGATAAAGACCAAGGCCAAGAAATTTCTCGTGATGACCACGGTTATTTTGCACTTCTTCGCCTGTAATTAAGCTGTCCCTCGAGCACTCAGCTGCAGAAAACTTAAAACAACCTTGAACGGATCTCATCATTATTCATTAGGGGTGAGGCAGCAACATCTTTTCGGTGATCAGTATTCTATTACGGCACACAACCGAGACAATAGGGGTTAGGAAACTTAAAAGGAGGAGATATTCGAATGAACCGGCGGAATCTTTTGAGGCAGATGTCTTTACCAGAGAGGATTAGGGTTAGAATCTTAATGAACGAGTTCTTTGTTTCCGAGTTAGGGTTAGAGAAGACAGCATTTTGGTTTTCTTGAGCGATGGTAACTTCGTTGAGGGGAAAAAAAAGAAAGCTACCAACCTTGAAGAAATCTTGTTTTTTAATTCTGGAAAGTTCTTGAATAGACAAAAGTTGTGGAAAAATGACTATTAAATTTCCATTGTTAATTCAGCTAAGCTGTCTGGATTCAAATTATGTTAATTCTGCTGAGAAAAAATTAAGCTAGAAATCTTTATTTTAGGAATTATGTCATGTAATTTTGCAATAAATTCTACTCATCTTCAATACGGTTGTTGATACTGAATAGGAATAGTTATATTTATTTGTTTATTCAATAGCTATTATCTTTTAATAGGATGGGCCTTATCAATTTTCTGATATGATAGCTGCATCGTATATTTTATTTTATTTATTACGATAGCTGTTATGCAGGTTCATTTTATTTTGTTTCACTCGTATTTTCTACTTTAATAACTGAACTACTAGTGAATGCTTATGCATATATTGACATGAGCTTTTGAAATGTATTTTTCTAAAAGATTGTGGATGTAATGTATTTGAAATGTATTTTTCTAAAAGATTGTGGATGTAATGTATTTGAAATGTATTTTCCTATTGATCACACGACACACACATATTCTAAAAATTCCTCAAGGCATACGATTTGGGAAAATGAATACAATTTCCGTTATACTGTCTCTCTTTAATTGGAGGCTCTTACAAAAATAAGTTGTATTCACTGTTCAGGCTGGAATAATAGCATGGAAATGTTATTTTCTCTTAACAATTAGATGATAGCAATTTCATTTCAATAGGCGTCAACTTTTCAATCTCTTTTAAAATTCGTACAAAATTTCGTGGATCCTTAGAAAATGAGAATTCTATACTTATAAAAAGCAATGTTTGAGTGCGCGCGATGTCCAGACGAATCTATCGCACTCACAGCCATGAAATTTGGCACACTGGTCTAAATGCACCTCGAAGCCGGAATTTTAAAATTTAATCTAGAATATTTTTTATTTAATGTTTTGTGTTGTTTGGGGTCATTTTTGGCACGTTTACGGCTGTAGTATCTTTTCTAATGATCGTTGAAAAACAATCATTGCGCCATCGGATAGAACAAAAATTTTCGTTCTAATGAAGTTTGTTTTGAATTTCCAACATAATTTACTGAATTTTGAGAAATTTTTAAATAATAGTCACTTTTCCTTTATATTTTTAACTTTCAATTCTCATTTTCTTGCATCCGACGTTCTAATAACGCTATCATTTTCAATTTTTTTGGTATAAACCGGAATATTTATCCCTGTTTTAAAACAAGAATGATGAAAATATCTTTTTTCTCCGATTTTCTTTGATTTTTTTTATTGATCAGTTCAAAACATTTTCTCTCGCATATCCTAATCGACGAAGCTTTCGACCGACCCAAGGTTCCCAGAATGCATATCTACTATCCGATTGGCTGGCGGTACCAAGCGAAAGTCACGTCATACTCTCGATCATTTTATTGCGTCAGCTAATCTTAATTACTTCATTTTACTGATCCAAGAATCATTTGATTTATACTTTTTGATAGTCTCGCATATATGCTGATATCTTTAGTTAAAAGAACACGTTATTCATCTCGCTCTAGTTCCTACATGTACTTTCACTAAAAATAGAGGGCGAAATCAATAATATAAATATGTTATGATTAAGTTTCCGAAACTTTGGGCTTTTTTTTTATTTTGTTGAAATCATTATGTCACGGGCAACGCCGTGCGCGTACTGATAGTAACTTAAATAAAATAACAAGAGCCTCCTCATCTAGTTTTGACTTGTCATTTTAGTTATATTAGTTTTTTCTAATAGAATAAAATTATTATGAAAGTAAACAGGTAAGCGAATTGTGGTCTTTGATGCTAAAAGACTATTAAATTGCTATTCGAATAAGATTTGCAAAAATTTGATTTTTTTTTTTTTTTAATTAGAGGGAGCTGGTTGAAATTTGATAGTCAACTTTAGAATTTAAACTTATAAATTTTAATTGATGAAGCAGAGTTTTCAAAGAAATAACCTATCTAATCCGACTCTTGGCAAGCTAGCTTTGCCAAGAGGTTAGCAAAATTACTTTCATATCACAAAATGCCCAACATTCTTTATAATTAGGGTTACTATTTTGCTATTTAATTTGCTTGAAAGCCGGACAAGTGGTCGGCGGCGGCGGGGGGGGGCCCCCTCAAAGTATAAAATAAAATTCTAAAAGCTGCCTGTCAACGACCCTTTTTCATATTTAAGACGTCAGAATGCAAAAAAGATACAATTTTTATGAATGTTTAGTAATTCAAAATTTAATTAATGTAAAACAGATTAAAACAAAACTGCCCAACCTTTAAATTTTCAGTTTGTGCTGGGCCGTAGACAAGAACATTGGACACTTTCTTATCAACAATGGATGTAAACAATGAATTTTCTTTCATTGGCGGAATGACGTCAGATTTTCTCAATTACAACCAAATTTCTCTCACCGCATTCAGTGGCGTAAATCTGGACACTAGTCCGGGAGTGATCTTGAAATTGGCAACCCTATTTATAATGTACTTTGTTGCGATTTCTTCTTTGGTGCTTTTATCTCCTTTACGAAAGAAGGAATTTTTCTTCGAAACAGACGACAGCTGCCGTTGTGGTCAGCTGGTCATTCCTTTCACTCATATGCTGGAAACGTCAAAAGGAAGGAGAGATGGAACGTTTCTGCAGTCAACGAGCCTTTGACTCGAAGAATAAAAGAAGTGGGTTCGAGACCACCCCTCAATAAAGTCTATTTTCAATTCAACCACTGAGTTTGGGAATCTTCCTGCGAAGAAATTTTTCAGAAATTCGCCTTCCTCCTTAACCTACGGGGGAGTCGTGAGGTGCGCCGCGTCTAGACTGGCAGATGGTGCAATGAGTATGCTACAGAGTCGCCTTCAACATGATTATCAGTGTTTGTTTTGAGAGGTGGGAGATCTAAATAACCATAGTGTTCTGTTTAAGAAACTAACCTGCAGCAATAATAATAATAATCAGTGTTTAGGAAAGACGCTCTGAGAGCAATTCAAAACAATAATCGTCAAATAACTGCAGTATTTGTTAAGGAAAGAAACAGGCAAAGAGCAATACAGAATAATGATGATAAACAATGATTTACAATAAGGAAACAATTGAGTAAAATTTAATTATAGTCGGACCTAAAAGTCTGAAATGTTTTCCTTATGGAAACCTGGATTCTGATTTCACATCCGGTCTGACAGTTTAAAGAGTTTTGAATGACCAAGGGTCAAGGCATACTCCTGTTTAAGTTAGTTTCGAGTATAATTTTTTTTTTAAAATGTAAAAGTACGATCGGTAACAGATGACTCCTGATACTTCTATTGTTGATTCTGGCATTATAGCCTGGATGGAGTTTTTAAATGTCCATGAATTACTACAGAGCTCTTTCAAAGAGACCTTTGAGAATAAATGATAAACCTTTTGAATAAATGAGAACTTTTTCGAACTGAGCCAGTGATTGTTACGTTATAGGCAGAATGATAATTCATCAGGGTTTATTCAGCATTATTTTTAATTGCTACATGATAAAATTAGCGCCATATTTTAACTATTAATTACATAGACTTAAGTTCCACAGATAATTATTCTCGATTTATGTTCATGCACGTCAACAAATTTTCTTTTATTATCCGAAGGCTTTACGGCCTTGTGCTGAAGCATGTCTGATCTATCAAAAGTAAATAAATAAAACATTCACGAACGTGTTCTAAACGAACAATCTCATATTAAACGTGATATTAAAGAACAGCAGAAAGAAGAACAGAAATTCCCATACTCTGGACAGCAGCGATAGAACAAAGAAAGATGCCGTAAGGCAGCACAAACAACAAGAGAACTGGAAGACAAGAGTGCGATGACAACCTGTTTTCCTTGGCTGGCAACACTGACGTCATCTTAATTGGCCTTCTGTTGATTCAGCAAATAATCGTCCAGTCAATCAAGTTTCTCGTTTGATCTCTAGAAAATAAAGGAATCTCTGGTCTACATTTGTTTGGATAAGGCAGATGTAATCACGAACCTTGAGCTCTCGCTCGAGTTTCAGTTCTACTGTTCAACAACGGATTACGAGACAACCACTTTTGGACGATTTTACACCGGAAAGGGGTGTCAGGCAATGAGTCATATGAGCGCATTTACGGAGTTTTTGTTGGATGACGCTCAGTAAAATGTAAACATCGCCCTTCCATTCTTCACTTCCCCCCTATTTTGATGAAAATAACTCCGCCCGGCGCATGCGCAAAAGCGCGGATGGTTTCCAATTACAGATTCTGAAACGGTCAAATTTTTAGATTATTAGAATGGAATTAAATTAGGAAAGATGTGATATTGAGTATTTTTTTTTCACTCTCATGTCATATTTGGCGTTATAAATTAAAATAAATTTACTACTACAGTAGAATCCTGGAAATTCGAACCACAGGAATTCGAAATTTCGGATAATACGAACATCTTCTTTTTAATTGTCTGAAAACTGTTTACTGATAAATGAAGGAAAAATAACAATTACTAATCAGAAACAAGGTTAATGTTTATTCCTAACTTAAAAGAAGTAATCGAATTGGTCTTTAAGAATGAATACAGCACCTTAATTAGAAGAAACAAAATCGTGTATCTAATTTTTACCCTCAACTTGTTTGCCACTGTACCGTGCGAATCGCCGCATGCTCTTTCCGTACTCCTTTACAGTGGACCCACAGTTAATACTCTACTGCATTTGGTGTATCAATAGTATTTTACCGAATTTCCCGGGAACTCGAACAAAGGTCAGCCCCAAGTAGTTCGGATTCCAGGGGTTCTACTGTACTATTTTATCTACTATCCCCGGATACCTTAATATAGGCATCTCTTTTTAATCACTATCACTATATTATGACTATTTCTAATCACTATGATATGACTATTTTTTTATCACTAACTCCAAAATATGACTATTTTTCTTTATCACTATCTCTAAAATATGATTATTTTTAATCTCTATCATTATGATATGACCATATTCAATCACAAGGAGTAAATCACCATCGTCAATGACAACTCAAGTTGATAGTACATAGAAAAGCTACGAGCGCCCGACGAAGGAGGCGATATGTATTTCTATGATGGACGACCAAAAGAGCTCCCTGAAATTCACAACTTTCGTTTGAAATATAGAGTTCTATTATACATAGAGTTACCATATGTCCGGACAGATCGGATTTCAAGCTCACGTCCGGAGTAGTGTTCGGATTTACGCAAGTGAATGCGGAGAGACAGAAATATCATTGTAATCGAGAAAATCGGAAGTATTCGAAAAAGTTGACATCATTCTGCCAATGAGAGGAAATTCATTGTTTACTCTGTTTACATCCATTGTTGATAAGAAAGTGGACGAATCTGCTTGTCTAGGGCCCAGCTCAAACTGAAAATTAAAAGCCTTGGAAGTTTTGTTTGAATTCATTATTATAATTTTGGATTACCAAACATTAATAAAAACAGTATATTCTTTGCATTCTGATGTCTTAAATTTTTTTCACTTCCTAAAACTCTGTGCTAGTGATATGAAAGAGTGTCGTAGGCAGCATTTAGAATTTTATACTATACTTTAAACCCCTCTACAAGACCCTTCAACTCTCCCCCCCCCCCGGATTTCAACAAAAAAAAATTATGGTAACCCTAATTAAACAGAATATAGATTCTTTTATCTTAATAATTTTTTTTAAATTCTTTTTTGTTTCATGCTTGTGAAGATGGAATTTTGTAATTGATTTTTTATTCATCTCCTAATGTAATAGAGGTTTGAAATTTTGTACACTTGTGTATTCTTGATGACAATACATTACTTTAATATATTTAGAACTTTATTATCAGTTAATCGTTAATTAAATTTTGTAGTGAAAATTGGGAAACAAGAGACATCATGTTAAAGAGTAGAAAATAATTAAAATTTTTAAAATATTGTTGTATAGTGCACTTATAAAAGTGTGTTTTTAAAAGCTGTTTTTAATTATTTTTTTTTTAAACTCGAAATTAAGTTCTGTTCGAATATAGTTACTTCTAAATACATAAGGATTATGTGAAGTCTATTTTACTGATTGTAATAACACGTCGAATATCTTTCATAGAGACGCATTAGCACGAACTTTTCTGATAGCATCGAAACAGATATTCGAAATGTGACAAAAGCGTGGACTGAGTCCTGAGAGTTCCAAAAAAAAAAGCCTTCAAACCGCCATTTTCCTCGAAAGCGAAGATTTTCTGACGTGGAGTTCTTTAACCTCATCTCTCGAGGTGAGGTCCACTCCACACCGGAGGGTAAAAAGCTCTGGCTGAACCTTCGGTGTCCAAGAGTCGTAAATACTGGGGTCAGCACTTTTACTGCCTCAAGAATAAATAATCTTTTTCTTGAGGTTCTACAGAGGGGGAAAAAGGGATTCTTTGGAATAGGGAGGGTAGAAAATGGCCTTCGGCAAGGGAGAATCCATCACAGGTCGAAAATAGTGAGTGAGAGAATGGTCACAGGAAGTAGCGCAAAAGATATTTAGTGTAGGTTTGAGGAAAGAAGGCTTGCAATTCCTTTTCCACGAACCTTCTGGAGGAAAAGCCAGACGGTACAACCGCAGATGATGCAATGTATCGGATGCCTCCTGGGGTTGCCCCCAGACATTTACCACTCATAGGACTGGTCTCAAAAGGAAAGGTCATTACTCGGTTTTTAGAAACTTGGATAGGTTATCATCCTGTTGAGAAATTTTTCAAACCTATTTTTAACGGCAAACTTGGAACTAAACTTGTTATCAAAGACTTGAAAGGAGTGTTGAGCTATAATTTCTTTTTTAATAACAGAGCGTTTATCCCGTCGTACTTTTTTGTTGATCCGAAATATTCATTTTCAAGGAAGTTTTTCTTCAACGTTAAATCTACTTTGTATTAGTAATAGCTAAATAAGGATAAGGAAACATCTATTTAGATAATATCCGATCGAACTTCCATTTTATTAAGCGTCCTTTTTCCGTTTACTTTAATCACAATACAATTCTCTTGAAATAATATGTGCAATGTATTTTTTAAACTATTATGGATATTGTTTGTGAGAAGCCAGCTTTGAAAAACTGATAAATGCTGAATGCTGTTTATAAATTTTTCCGCAAAAGTGCGATTAATTCCCGTGAAAATATTATGCCACAAAACAAAAGATTACAAAAACATTAATGTTTAAATGTTAATTTAAGAGATTGCACTTCAAAATAATATAAAATTAGGAATTAAAATAAAAAGAACCGAAAGAATCAGATCTCAGATATTATTATAAAATTAATAATTCTATAAAATCTTATTATATTAAAAGATTTAGTTTTTACTTATTTTCCTTTGGATAAGGACAGGAAAATTAAACGCTATTTTCGTCAAGCAGACGATTTTACTGTAGTTGTTCTGTTGATCTTATATCTACATTTATTTTGTGTTAACTATCTATAAATTATTATTGTTCTACAGCTGTTACTTGACCAGAGCATCAGACAGTTGGTTGCCAGAAACAGCAGAAATGTTGTTTTTAAACTATAAAATTCTTTTTCGAAGTAATTACAAATGAATATAATTAGAATTTACTTAACACTATGATAAAGTATCGAAATAACGTTAAATTAATTACATTATCTTAACAACTTACAATTTTTCGCAATAAAATATACTGGTATTTTAAAGTCGAATTTAATCTTTTCAAAGAGATTCACTAGAAAATAGTTAAATGAAATGTTAAAACACCAACTGAGATGTTGCAACGCTCGGCAGTGTATAAAATTATACTTAAAACTAAGTACAACCAGCTTTAGACATCACTTAATTAATCGATACATGGTTAAGAGAAAAAAATATTTCATTAACGTGAAATGTGTCTGTCCAAGAAAATTCTTAGAATGCTTTATTCGACATCTTCATACAAAGAAATATTTCAAGTCTGTTACTACGGTTTAACTATCAGATCTTGTTACATGTTTTCGAGGAAGCCAAGAAACATGACTATTCCACAGTCAGCCGAGCAGACAGGCAACCACAGAAGGAGGAAAGAAAGCAGAAACAGTACACGTTCCTGGTGTGCGGGGAGACAAAAATAAAAAGAAAGAACGAAAATAATAAAAATAAAAAAATGGCAGTTTTCCACTACAATTCAGCGGTTAAGGTCAGAGAGCCACTCAGATAGCGTGACTAAACCTCTTCTCGAAGAACCACTCGTCTGCTTCGGCCCCATTTTCTTTTTCTTCCATTTAATGTATTCCTTTCCTTCCATTATTTTATTATTGTTATTTAGCAACCTGCTGATGGCAGCACTCGGCCATAAATCCACAGCTCGCTAGTTCCTGTTTGTTAACGAACAACAATCAAATGGCTGCAGAAGGAAAACAGAAAAAAGAAGAGATGGGTTCGTCATTAGAACATCCATTGTTTTCTGGATGCCTCGGTTTTTTTTATTATTCTTTTTTGTTTTGTTTTCTGTGCGTGGTATTATTATTATTATTACTGCAGCATCGAGATGGTACGAGACAAAACTCGTTTTTCTAGCTTCTCAGAACGTGGGATGAGGAGGTTACATCAAAACGACCCAATGAGCGACTCAGAGCATTACACCAATGACCTTAATCTCTAATCCTTACTTTGCTTCGAACCAGCATGAAAGTTCCGAACTCTTTGTATTTGTTCATCTACGCTTGAAATGCAGCATTAAAAAGGCGCTTTTAAAAATAAAGGGAAATCGCACCTAATATCGTTGAGCATTTGCTAAACTAATTAATTACTTTATTTAAAAAAACATAGACTTTCTTCCAAGATATACAGCTGTAATGAAATTAATCATAATTTCGATAGCTAGAAAAAAATCTGGCGTATAAATATCAAATATCATTGTTTAACAAGCAATACTACCTATCTAATAACGAGTATTTCTGGGGTTGTTTTTTTTTTCACATCTGGTAGGAACATATGGTCTCATGTTTATATCAGATGTTAAAAAAGATTCAGAAATATTTGATATTGGTTGCGAAAAATTCAGTTTTTTTTTTCTGCCTCTTTAAAATTTCAAAAACTTGAGATAGGTGGTGGTGCTTGTTAAGCGACGATATTATACAATTGTTCATTCATGATAAGAAATGAAAAATTTGAAATAGACAAAATGTGCGAGCAAAACTTGCATTTTATTTTAGACGTGATATTAAAAGAAAGCGCCTTGAGTGCCAGTCTTAACGGCAGCCTTAAAGACAATACTTTAGTGCATTTTTTAAAAACCAAATATGAAGAGAGGGCGAAGAAATATTATTCCCCGGGCGCTACTTACCCTCTCCACTGCCCATGAGATGTAATGTGTCAAAGTGCACGGTAAGACAACGCGTAGTAGTGAGGAGACATTTACGTTTATCAAGTGACTGTGACGTCACTTGAATTGACTCCATTCTTTACTGTAGATTCGCAATTTCACTCAAACAAAAGTTTAACCAACCACTTAACTGGTTTGCCCGTACGTGCCTCGAATTATCGCCATCTTAAACTTATAAACTAAAAGTAATTCGCAGACGTTAGAATTCGATAGATACAAAAATTACGTGGAATCCATAAACGTATTAACTGTCCTTAAGGTTCTCAATTGAATTAAAATGACAACGCATTCCCAAAATAGAAGGTGCCATCTAATTAGTAAGGTAGACTAATAGTAAAAAAAACAAACCAGCTAAGGGGTTAAAGAAAATCTTCCTGTTTTGAAAAAGCTTTTGTCTATAGGATTCGTAGGAAAAATTCTAATAAAGTTTTTTTTTTTTTTTGCCTTACGAACCAAACTAAAGTAATTTTTAGATAACTAGATTATGTTTTACGTGTAGAATTAAATTTTAACGTACTTTTAGAGTAGTGGAAAGAAAATTATTGAACTTTTTGTAGAATTTGAAAATCTTATTTTGAACGGTCGATTCAAATGAAAGCCATACAGTTTAGAGCACAATGAGTAAAATCAGTTTAAAAAGAACATGCACCTAGCTTCGTTCGCAAAGGTTCTAGTATTAAAAACAAATGAATATTATCTCTGAAAAGAAAAATACAGAAACATTTTACTTTTGAGGTAATTTTTTCCTTAAAACGGGTAATATCGATTTAATAATACAGGAAAACTGAAACGAACTGTGTATCTGCTATGTTTCATGTAATTTAGTGTATTGTTCTGAAAAAACACTGAATACAATGTTAGATTTCGTATACTTTCTCTGTTTCTTTAAAAATCTTTTTAAGAAACTTGAAAAGGCATGTTTAAAAATCCATAATTTATATTACCGAGTGTTTGAATGTCTACTTGTCACGAAAAACAAAATGTTTTCAGCAGCAAAATGTCTCCTCAAAATTCAGAAATGGGTAAAAAAAAGCAACTTTTTATTTATTTATTTTTTACAAAATGAGTAGTTAAAAAGTCATAAATTGAAATGAATCATCACGCTTCTTTTCAAAATAAAGCGCATCTTACGCCAAATAACCAGGAGTTCTGGATTTGACACTCTTTTAAATAAAATATTTCAGATTGTTTCGTGTTTTACAAGTTCATTTCACATAAAAATATTTTAAAAATCTTAATTAAGTGTAATTGAAAAAAAAAAAATATCAGCTGAGGTATTCTTCTCAAATTTATTAAACAAAAAACATTCAAACCCAAAGTCAAAATCTACCTATTAGAATTAATAATGACTATTCTGTTGAATGCATTAGTTTCTGTAATATCAATAGTATGATGGTAAAGTAACAAGACATCATGGATTAGCTGTAACAGATGTGGTTTTTAACTCTGTGTCCCAGGTTGATATTTGGAAAATCTGATAATTTTATATCATATCTGACAGATATAAAACAACCTAACCAGTAGATATCATTTTAAATATAATAATGTACCACGTTATGTAACAGGCTTCTTCGTTTAAAGAATTAACAAGAGAAATACTTATGCATACATACGGGTTTCATATTCTTAAATTAATTTTTCTTAATAAAACAACAAATTAGAGCATTTGGAATTGTGTTTGATTTTTCTTTTCTTTTTTGAACACTACTGAAGAGCTCATGACTAAATGGCTTGAGAATTATAATACGACATTCCAGACATTTTTTTATATAATTTTCTTATTTAGAATAAATTGGGAATATCGAATGTTTCTGATGACATTTCAGTTACATAAATTTAAAGTTTTAACATTTTTTGCTTTCTTACTCCAATTCTGAAATTAATTACATTCAAAAATCCAAAATGACTGAATAAGATCACAATCTGTTCAAGGTCATGAATCTTTTTCTTGAAGTTTTGCCAAATTAGCACTGCATTCAATGTCCATCTAAGAACATAATCCGAGAACTCTTTATCGTATGATTGCTTTATCTAGTACCATGCAGACTACGACAAATCCCCAACACAGCTGCTTTTTATACTGACTAATCTGTTATTAGACCTTGAAGGGCATCAGTACAGATTTAGAAAAGTACGGATACTGTCTTTCGCAAAGCAGTACTATTCCTTTGTTGACAATGAACCGCATTGCCATCATTTCATCACTCACCGAAACAAGCTCATCTTTTTGACAATGATCCGATCATCATTGAGCAACCCAGCCCTGGATTGCATTTCCTAGACTACAACATTTCTGGAGCAAACGAATGAAAAAAAAATTATCCGGCAAACACAAAAAGAAAAACAGATACAAAAAAATAGAACCTTCCATCGCACCTGACGTGACCTTTTTCCATATTTTGCCTCCTGCTGTAGTTTCACCGCCCTTTTAGTTTTGTTCTTTTTTAACTTTTTTTTTCTCTTTCCCTCCGCTGCTGTTATGCTACTTCCCTCCAGATGACTTTTTTGTTGTTTGGTTCTTTTCCACTTTTTTTTATCAACCTCTTTTTCCCGGATGAAAATGGGGACATGGTGAATAAATCGAAGCAAGAAAAACACTTCCAGAGTCTCACCCCACATTCCCACCCCCTGTCTCTCTACTTTGCATTCCTCCCCCTTCTTTTTTGCACCGACTCACTTTCATTCTTTCTGAGGGGACTGCAAACGATTTCTCTATCCCCCCCTTCCATCTGGGCAGGAAGAGGGGGTGGATTTGCGATGGGATCCATTGAGGACCTTCCTCCCCAAGAGAAGCAGGGTCGTCTGGTTCCTTCGAAAAATAGAAAAAGCTCGGAAAAGATAAAAAAAAAAATTGGTTGATGCAATTCTCTCTGAGTTCAGTGGTCCTTACCATTGGAACGTCATTCCAACCCAACTTTTTATTTATTTTCTTTTTTAAATATCATGCATGTAAATTGGAATATGCTTAAATGTCCAAATCAGAGTTTGATTGTGTCATGCTAATTTTTAGATTCGCGGAAAACTGCCCTTGGGAAAGATAGCGTAATATAAGAGATAAAATATTATTTTAAGCTGAACGTGATAATTGAACTTTGATTCCTGATTCATTCAAGCCTTTCTGTCAAAGATAAATTCATTCGGTACTCCGAATCGGCATTGTAAATCATTTAAATAAAAAAAAAAATCTGCCACTACGCCTCTGAACAAATACTATTATAAGCTTTCTTTTCAATTTGGATTCTGTGGAGTTTACTTGTAATCATGCTCATCTGACGCATAAATAATATATATTTTTTTAATATGCAATTGCAAGGTGGTGTTTATTGTTTTATTTTATGTATATATAAATTATGCTGCATCGAACCTGATGTCAGTTATTTGCGCCTAAAGTCAAAGACAGCTGAATGAACAATATAAATGTGAAGAATATAGCTACGTAATATAGAATATGATTCTTAAGTACAGGGTGACGCAGAAGTGCGGAACAACTTTAAAAATCAGTAAGTCGCAAACGAATGAAGATCGAAAGGTGGCGTTTGTACAGAAAAGATGAAAATCGGTAGTTTTTCTCATGTAATCGGAATTTATTGGTATAGTCGTCCGACCAAGGATTCCGAGACTACCTCTTTTGGACGATTTTACACCGGAAATGGGTGTCTGGCAATGAGTCATATGAGCGCATTTCCGGAGTTCTTTGTTAGATCATGCTTAGTAAAATGTAAACATCACCCTTCCATTCTTCACTTTCCCCCTATTTTGATGAAAATAACTCCCCCGGCGCATGCGATAAAGCGCGGAAGGTTTCCGAATCCGTTGCTATATAATAATACAATTTACAATTTTTCAGATAGTTCTACAGCTATCGGAGCTGTGCGTTGCGTGGGATAAGACTCTGAATTATAAACGTCCAGTGTGTCGCTCTCCATTCAAAAGCTCAGCTGTCAGACGAACTCATTTAGAACACAAAACTGACACTTTTTTTCCTACAGCATTAAGCTTTCTGTTGTTCGTGTTCTGTCGTACCATCCGACAGATTCGATGTAATCAACTCTGAACATCACCTTTTCTTTTTATCAGCGATTACACTACTTATAATACCCATTCAATTACTTTCGAAATGGCCTTAGTTGTGTTACATATGGAGCCAATCCTCTTGATAGAGTATAATAACTTATCGATGTTTTTAGAGAAATAGCATTTTTGTTTCCATTTTACTCTAAGACTGGCGCCCGGTTACCCTTTATCTCCCAGTTAATGCGCCACTGCACACAGAAAACACTTGCATTGTAGGTTAAAATAAGTAAACCCCTCTAACTGCAGTCTAATCAGCATCCAGTGGTGTGGGGAGGGTAAGTGGAACCGAGGACTTAATATGATTTTTGGACCACTGGGTGGCCAAGCAAGGGTAAATGGCCCCGGGCATGGTGATATTATTTCGCACTCTTCTTCATATTTGATTCTCAAAATGTTCATAATCACACTAATATTTTGTCTCAACGGCGCCCCGTACGGTCTGTCCCCGAGGCATCTATACCCCTTGTTGCTGCGCCACTGCGTATACAATGTCTCAATAATCGACATACAGTGGATCTTCTATGTAACTTTACCACGCATGTATCGTTCCAACCATTATTAAGAAATTCGGGAAATCTGGTTACTTTAGGATTCACGGTAAAATAAATACACTTCTAAAGAATTTACTTCTTGAAGACGAAACACATCGACGGAAGTGGCAAGAATGTTATGTCTTCAAGGGCGAAAGCTGTATTGATATCTCATTAATGCTAAGAGCATTAGCACCGCATTCTTTGTTCTGTTTTTTCCTGGCAAGTTTCTTTAGTCTTCCTTGAATTATCGAGACAAACGTCTGCACCGTGAGAAAATGGCGACGATAATGTTATGCGTTAACTTCTGAGGAACTTAATCAGTGAGAGCAGCTATTTTTAGAAAACTCTCCCTACATACCCCGCCCAAATCTAACTCCATTAATTGTCGGCCCCTGCTTCGACCTTGACCCTTACCGTAGAAGGGTCAGACGCGGGCATTTTGTTTACACTCCCGGGTGCCGTTCCCTGCTTGTAAACAACCCTGGGGGGGGGGGGGGGGGGTTTTTTCAAATGTGGCCCTGTGGCCGGCTTATAATAACAAACAGACAGAACAGTGAAAAAAAGGAACAATTCTGACTAAAAAATAAATTTACTCTACAAGTACACAATAGGAGAAAATTTTTGAAGAGTAATGCAATATGGCTAATTTAGATGTCTATAACAGTAACCTTGATTTTTATACTGGGGAAACACCTCCAGCGAATGATGTAGTTTCTCTCAATAGATGGCGCAATGCAATAACTGTTTACACTCAAGAATATGCAAAACAAAGTATCGATGTTTACTTACAGTTTCATTAAATCTCGAAGGTTGCGGGAAATAACCAGTGGGATTAAAAAAGTCTTTGACTAGGTTTGACACTCTTTTAACTTAATTTTTAAAATTAAAAATATAAGAAATTTAAAAATTATACATTTTAATATTACAACGTTACATTTTGACTTACATACATTTTAATTTATATATTGTTTTGTAACTACGAAAATCTTCTGCATGTCCTTTCACATTTTTAATTTTTTTAAAGTAAAAAATTCAAAATATGGTATCATGGAACTATTTTATGAGAACTTCAACGCATGTTTTCTGCCTTACCTTCGTAATAACTGTTTTGGGCTGCAAATTAACCAGCATTTTATTTTAAAAATAAAAAAATATGGCTTTTCCCGAATATTTCATTCACCACACTCAAAAGTATTTGGAATTTAGATTAGGTCATGTTCCAAAATATGCAATTATTTTAAAGTTGGACTGTTCCCATAATGAAGAAGAGAACCTGTCTAGCGGTATTTCAAGTTAAAAATAAACTTTGACTTAATAAATGATTTCTTTAAAAAATTTTTTAGACATATTTGCATGGAATAGACTAAGTGCGTTTTTAAATGCCATACAAAGATATGAAATAATATGTAAAAGATGAATAACACTTTTAACAAAGAATAAATATTTTAGAAAATTTGGGAATCGTGACTACTTGCAATATCGTCTGAATAAATAAGAACATATGCCAAAGGTTAATAACGTTCAAAATAATCATTTACGAAATGAATTTAATTTCTAATACTATATAGATACTTATTATGTGTTAGTACAAAGAAATATTAAAAGGTTTTTGCTGGTTCTTTCATTATTTCTCATTTTTCTGCAGTAACCTTTGAAAATATTTAATCACAACTTTTGATGTATAGATTGACTACATTCATTTAAAACAATTTAAATTGAATATTATTCGACAATGAATTTTTAAATCATTTGGCTGGGAGGAGTTTTTTGAATTTTAATTTATTTTTAAAAAATACATTAATGTCAGCTGAATATTAATATTCTCTATATATCATTCCCTTGATGTCTTCATCTACATAAAGATATCTACGCATTTCTGAGTTCTATAGAATAATTGCAATCGTAATCGCGAAGTTTAAAATTCGAAATTTTCCTTCGTGCTGAATAGTCTTTTATCGTCTGCCAGAATTTCCCGCTTTCCTATTAGAACAAACTCACTTTATTTCGCACGTCCTGAATTAATTTGAATTCTGTTGTGGCTCGGATACTTTAAATAACCGCAGCTGAATTTCCTCGCTTTAGAACTGCGTGTGCTTGAGAAATGTTTTGATCGATACCATGGCAGACGAGAACTGCTCGTGTAGAACTGTTCGAAAGAGCGGTTCTGTTGCGAAATGGATAGAAGGAATCTTTATAAGGCAGTTCTAGTCGATGTTTGGGAGGAACAGTTCATTTAGAATGTGTACATCTTTAATGAGTTTAAGCCGTTCTTTTTCGTAATTGAGGTAATTCAAAGAAATTGTTGCCATACCAGTGAAGGAGCTAAAAATACCTATGTCCGAGAGTAGAAATGTTGTAAATATGATGAACGAGAAAAATACCTGAAACATACATTATAATTGAATTATTTTATTACATTAAAAATGTAATATTTAGAACTGCAACAGTTAGCAAATTTACTGCCAGCTCAGTGTTCTTGTAAATTGATGAAAATTTATGTATTGTGCCAAAAATGCTTAAAAGTAATATTTGAGATCATTAATATAGCTTTTATTTCTTCACAATTTGTATTTTATATTGTTAAATCTATGTATAAATAAGCGCCTTGTTTGAAGTAATATTTTTGAATAAAGCTAAAACAATGACAAAATCATCAGCTATTCGAATAATACATGAAAACTAAACCAAAAGAACATTAAGCATGTTTGTTATTCGTAAACACTCTTCCGAATTTGAATTTAATGTTGGCACTTAGATTTCTTAAGAAACTGAAATGAAATGAAATATTTTTGAAATTCACTAAAATTATTCCTTGCTACAGGAGTTATTTTGAGAACTATTCTTTGAATTAATTAATTCTAAATCTCAAGACTTCAATTTTTCCTCTAAATTCTCGGAGAAAATATTTAATTTTGCTTTACGCTATAAGCAGAAATCCCAATATACTCAACATTAGTGCAAGAACGAACTCAAATATTTTATGTTTGAAGAGTAAGAAATAAAAATAATGTAATTATAAAATCACAGCAAACTTTTAAAGGGACTTAATCAATAACATTGTGTCAAATAATTAAAAGTTTTAAATGCACATGTATCGGAGATAATTGATTAAATCCTCATCACAATCAACACTTATTTAGTTCCATTGCTAGATGTCCTAAGCTTTCTTGCTTCAGTTTGCATAAGTCAGACATAGTAAAATAATATTTTTCGAACACTGGTTACTTGTATTATGTACAGAGTATCCGATTTGTGGGTTAATTGGGTTGTCTTAATAAATTTTTAGTCTTTTAACCTCGTGAATATCAGCATTCTGGAATCACGAAATATGCTCAAGCTCGAGGCATGGTTTTGAAGGTCAAAGAAGGGCATCCTCTCCCTTCTAACCTTTGCAACTTTTTCCCTCCGCCTAGAGGGGGACAGGAAAGGGAAGGCCAGATGTTTTTAACCCTTCGGAGTTGCTGTTTTGATGGTGTTGTTATTAAAAATGATTTTTTTTTATACCGACGGCTGCTTCTGCCTTTGATCAGGCCTCTTTCCTAGAGAACAGGTTCTATTTCCCAGTGCTGCATGGGGGGGGGGGGGGGGGGGTTTTTAACAAAAACCGGCAAGCAAGAGGTTACGGGAAGGGCAACAGAACTGGGAGTAGGTTTACTGATATCTCTTAGAGGGGAAAAAAAAGACATATTTCGCGTACATCAGAAATGTTTTTCGCTAGAATTTACTTGCTATTTGCATTAAATTATGCAGAAATGCCTAAATGATTTGCTTCGGATATGGATTGAGTTAGTAGAAAAATTCATATGAAAGTCAACTTACCTAAAACCGTTTGAATATCTCTTATAAAAAAAAAAAGCAAAATATTTTATACTGCCATGCAAAGAATTTCTCAGCTAATATATTGATTTATTACAATTGAATAATATTAATTATTAGTTCAGAGTTATATGCCATTACATAAAACAGAATTAGCTTACATTTTAATCTATTGCAAAATTTTGTTACACTTGGTATAATTTTGTAGGTTTGAAGTAAAGAACTATGAATTATATAAAAAAAAAGAAATCTCGCTGTACAGTTAATCATAATTTTGCTGTCTATAGATCTATTGTCATCTTAAACAGTAACTTTCGTAACATGATTTTTTTTAATAAACCATCAAGTGCATGTCTTATGCGTAACTGGGATCACAGTTTTTTTTTTATTATTTTTTAAATACGTTGTCAGAATGTCAACTGCGATACTTTATTGTTGTTGTTATTTTGCCAGTTTAATTTCCGTTTAACTGGTTATCATATAAATTACTGTTTTTAAAAATTGCTTCAGTTTTTAAAAAATAAATCTTTCAAAATAACTCTAAAATGTATGATCTAAATACTTTCGAATAAAATAGATCAGAGTGGGGGAAAAAAGAACGAAAAGCAAATGGAAAAGAATTATTTACTCTTAACGCAGTTCTGGAATATCTACTGAAACAAAAGCAGCTGAAATCGGAAATAAATATTTTGCAAACGAAGCATATGCTGTCTCACAAGTAAATCATTAGTAGTTCGTTTTTTAATTAATCAGAAACTGGTATTTATTTTCAGGCAAAAGATAAACAGCTATATTTTTCCTGCTCGAAGTATAAATGGCGATCATTTGGTGAATCGTTCGTTTTAATGATGATAGCATCCACATTCGAGCTGATCGCGTGCTGTTTGTTAGGACTTGAGTTTGTTGCTTGGCGGTGGTTTTGCTCCTTGTGAGCAACTGGCAACGAATTACGCGGAACAAAAATAGGCATCACAATTTGTGTTATAGATAAGATTAATACGAATAGAATGGATTTTCCCGAGATTAAAACTTAAATATCTTATCTGTATTTAACCATTCATCCTTCATCACAAATTTCAGATTGTAAATGCTTCTAGAAGGAATTTTTAATTAATTTCTTTACAACTGAAACTGAAGTTCAGTAGGTCTCACTAAATTATTCAGAAATCATAAAGTATAAGATTGTGGTTAGCGATTTTGGGTAGACCTTCTTTTAGGAGACTGTAAAATTTATCAGATCTATTTCTTGAATATGTTAATCTCTCACCTATAAATACAAAATTTAGTCTTTAGATTTGAATACAGTTTTGTTTGAACTCAATAATTTTATTGAAATTACAAATTGCTCCATTTACACGGATTACTTTTGTTCTTTGTGGGGGTATGCAGAAAAAGTTGAAACCCATTGGTCTTAAAATTATTATTTTTTCATATTCAGGAGGGGTTTTTTTTTTGAACAAGAAGCAATTATTTATTAGACAGAGCGTTTATGCTAAATTTTGGATCCATAAAGGGTAGTTATTTTCTAAAAATCTTCGATTTCATATTTAAAATTCTAAAGACTGTTTGTTGTTAGTTGTAGATCACCCATAATAGAATTCTGTTTCTATTTCTAAGATGGAAAATGATTCCAGCCGACTGCACTTCCTACAACAGATGATACATCAGTATGGCTCTGACGAGAAGGCGTCCGAGAGGTACACATAACCTAACAATTGTATGCACACACACCGTACCTACGCTTCAACTTCTTCAATACTTTACAGCGAAAAAAGAATATGGCCGCCCTTCTAGGAGGACGCTATATTTTTTTTTTGTCTTGGCCGAATTGGATCGGCAATTTTTCTAGTCCATCTACTGATTCCAATTTTACTTAATTTTTAAGCAGGTTGAAACGAATTTTGGAATAAATATTTTTTGGAATTAGGGGATAACAGTCTTTGCTGCTAAAAATCCCTAAACCTCGTACCTCTCAGCGATACAATTCAAGATACTTTACAGCATTATAAGATATGCTCTATACCAGGCCTTATTTTTTAATTTATATTTTAAAAAAATTAATATTTAACTTTATATATTTTAATTAAAAAATATATAAAGTTTATAGCCAAAATATTAAAATTTTTTGGCTTCATTATCTAACCGAAATGTTGGCTTGAATGTTTCACGATCCCAAATTTTCTGTTACGACCCCACTTGGGGTTGACATCCACAAGAAGCCCTGTTTGGATATCATAGGAGAAATCGTTTTCATCATTTTTCCTTAATAGCTTGCATATTTTAAAATCTTCTCAAGTTTCTTTTCTAGTGCAATTACTTGCATAACAAACCGTGGGAGGGGTTAAAAGAGGAAAAGTGGTTTATTTCCTGAAAACGGGCAATATTTTAATCATTCAGGTTGGCAATCCGAGCAATAATATGGATCCGGTAGTGGCACATTCTGAAAGTCTTCCAGCCATCCACGTTAAAACGACACGTGTGTAACACCAGTGGCCATTTTGCAGAAAACGAAATGCTGACTGGTAGCCTGGGCAATACACCAATAATCAGAATTTCCATCTCACATGATGGTCTGAAAACAGGTTGAAAAACCGGATGATATTGTTTCGAAATTCGCTCGAAGGACTTCTCAGAAGTACAGAATGTTCGACAAAGATAAGATGCCATTAATTAATGACTTTTATTTGGACCGAACAGGTGTCTAATATTTTCCGGCAAGATAATGTTGACGTTTATTGAAGATGCATGTGAAATACTTTTTTTTTTATAAGAGATCTGTTTCCAGCGTATTCTGGAAAAAGATTAATATATTTTCGTATTTTGTAAGTTATAGAAAAGACAACAGAAAAAGGCGAATCTGTGCATGCGAAATAAATTTTCTTAAGAATTTGGCATATAAAGCTCTTCTTTAAGCAGTTACGGTTATCATCATTTGTTACATACGCAAAAATTTATCAAGTACTCATATATGTATCACCACAGCTAAATGTGTGTTTAAAAATTTTTCCTGTTTATCTTTTGTGAATTTTACTGAAGTCAATACACATGACGAACCTAACCTCTTATGTGATCTAACAGTATGTTGCCTTACACTGTTCTGTGACATCACATCAGGTTACAGAATGGATTTCAAATTCAAATTGGCGCGGTACTCTCGACATGTGTAATGTGAGCATGAAATGGCTCCTATGTTTTTCATAGGAATACAAGTGCAATTTTGTTTTCTAGGGAAATATGACTTGTACTTTGCATCCCCTTGAAATGAAAACGAAATGATATTTGGCAATACATTCTCGTTGAAGGCACACTTGTCTTGTTAATGGTAAAGTAATTAACTTAAAAACTGACACACGTTCAGATTAATTAGTTACTTCAATAAATTTTTTTAATTAATTTTTACGTTCTTTTTTTATCAAGTATTACTTCATTGAAAAATCATATTTTTAAATTATAGCTTTTGGATCAATTATCATCACTACAAATAACGCATACTTTCAGGTTCAACCGCAGTTAGCCCTTGGAGATTATTTGTGCCATTTACAGACAGTACCGTCATCAGAGGTGTGTGGAAGGTGTGGTCCGCACAAGATAGCATCATCAACGGATGACTTTCACAATTTTAACTTGGAATTTTTACTTTTTCTCCTAAATTTTACTTCAGGAGCATACCTTTCTGTAAATTTCCCTTTGAAACTTACAAACACGCCAGAAAGGAGGAAAATGGGTAATTTATTTAGACAATAGTGTGTTATAACTATAAAATTTGTTCCGAGTTTTAAATATTGTTACAGTAGATTTTTAGCAGCATAACAGTGTGTTATAACTTCTAGGTATTGATTCAAACATTAGTATAGAAAAGCAGTGGCGAATCCAGGATTTGGGCGGGGGGGGGGGACTGAAGTCAAAAAAATTTTTTATTCGCGGGAAAAAATGTTTTGGGGGGGGCGTTAACTCAGAAACAAGCAGTGCTGCAAAAAAAAAAAAAAAACCTCAAGGTAATGTATTTAAAATAGAATTTTTAAAAAACAGTTTTACTTCCATGTAGCAAAAATTTTTAATTTTAATTGTATGTATTGTATTTTAGAAAATCATCGACGTATCTTTTTTTCCATGAGTGATTTCTAAAAAGTGAAAACGAAATGCTTATTAAAGCATATGGGTTTCCGTCGGGCAACGTGAAAACGAAACCAAAACCAAATAACAGTGAACGAGAAACACGCGAAGAAAAATAAATCAAGAGAGCGAAGCCATCCTAGGGCGGGAGGGAGATAAAAGTAGCATCACCTTACGCCAAAGGACTGCAGCTTTTGCAGCCCAAGCCACTGTCAAACTCAATGGGAGGAAATATTGGTTTCGTTTTCCGAAGCGTTGCTTAGATGTTGCGCAGTGAGTAAATTTTGATGCTTGCGATGGCTGTTTCTGAGCAGCTCCGACTTGTGTATCTCAAGCTTATTGATGCATTTTCTGCCTGCTTTCTTCGTTTTCGCTTTTCTTTTCCTTCGTTTTCGTTGCTAGTCAAACTTTTCAATGAGAAAAATAACTTATTAGGATTAAAAACAGAAAAACAAACTTTTAAAATAGTTCAGGGGTGCAGCAGCTCTGCAGCCCTAATGGACGAGCCGCCACTACTCATGGCTTATGTAAACCAAAACACTTCAACTTTACTGATTGACAATAATAATAATAAAGACCACTACAATACCTTCGATAATTTAATAAAAAGTACAGTGAAATAACTAGCCAAAAAATGTCTTCGACCGCGTCGACGCTACAAGCAAAAGTAGAATGACTAGAAAAGTAGGAAAATTTTCGAGCCTGTCAAGCCAGAAAGCAATGTTGTCACGTTTTTTTTTGTTTTTTTGAGAAATCAACAAACCTTCGTAGATGAATGCGAAAATCAGAAACAACCGACGCTGATTGATAGTTTGAAGAAAATACACCTGAAGGGGCTTTGTATTGCAAAGATGCGAGGTATTATGAGAGAAAACATTTTTCAAACAAAAAACTCAAGACAAAATTAACAGAATTGATCAGTAATTAAATTTAAGGACGCATGGAGAATGCTTAAAATAATTGTTATAATAAATGCGATAATGTCATAAAATTCATTAATTTAATATAAAATATTTTAAATTAAAACAGTATTCCCGGACAATGTTTTGCTTTATTCTTGTTTTCGCAGATTTCTTTTTGATGGGTAAGATATATAAAACAAATAGATAATTTACAAAATAAAGGTGATTAATTACTTTTTTAATAATATTTAATGTTTATGAGTTTAAAATCTTTTTGTGTTGTTTAAAGTATTTAAAGGTGAATCTTTATTTAACGAATTTTCATATAACGAACTTTTGGAGGGATTTAGCGACTGTATAGAGGTCCGATATCACTGCTGATTCCAATTCCATAGGTGTTTTATTTTTTGCAGTGTGTTCTGAAATGCATGTCTCAGTATGTCGCTTACATTTTGTCAGCAAAGAGCAAGAAATTACTAATAGAAGCTATGCAACGAAAAACGAGTAGTAGACCTCTCAGCTAAACATTCCAATATATTTCGTTCTGTTCTTCAGTTTTTATATTTTCTACCTTGTTTGAAGAAACAAGAGAATCAGAATATTATTACAAATCTTGAGAACTGCTTCATCATTTCGCTGTTTAGTTGCATGAGGTTTATTTTTACCATCAGAGGCGAATCCAGGGGGGGGTAGTATCGGTTTGCAGCCCCCAGAGCTGACCAGAATTCTTTATTTTATTTAAAATCACTACAGCTGTTTTTCTTAATCTCCTTTAAAAAGTGAAAACATTCGTCCTGATTTTGACAGGCTCGAAAACTTTCCCACTTTGTTATCATTCCACTGTATTTTAACGTTGTATCACCAAAAAACATGTTTTGCTAGTTATTTCAGTGTTTTTTGTTAAATTATCGAAAGTATTGTAGTTTTCTGATGATTCTATTGTCAGGTGAGTAAGTCATGTAAAGTTAAAGTGTTTTGGTTCATATAGCATAAGATTTGACATTCGTCCGACGATACAAAACTTTTATACCTCAGTCCCCCCCCCCAGACCCAACTGACTCACCACTGTTCCACCATGCTTCTAAAAGCAATGGTTGCTGAGATATCATTTATTCGTCAGCAAAGAACAGAAAACACAACTGAAGAAAACTGCAGGTTCCCATTTTTCTTTTATTATTGTCTTATTTTATTTCTTCATAGTTGTTGATAATTAACCTCAAACTGTTTAAAATTGCTTCTTATCTAGTAACTGTCAAATTACACGTCTCATAGCGGAACAAAAATCGCTTAAAAATATTAAAAACAATAAGAATTAGGAAGATCACGTTACAATTATAAAAATTCAATATTATTGCCCAACG
>BGPR01000554.1:271472-296334 GCA_013235015.1 Araneus ventricosus | reverse complement strand
ACAATTGTAAATTCAATTTGAAAGCAAGCTAATTACAAAAGCCAAACAACGAAAAAAAAAATCGTTTGCAATCAAAAAGCAAGAATTTATTGCATTAATAAATAGAATTATTTATCACATCTCAAGTCATTATATTATCATTTTACTTTTTAGTTTAAATATGTTGCATCTTGTTTTGAAAAAATTCGAGAATTTGGAATTTTGAACAGCTTTTCTTGATTTAAAATCTAGAATACTGTTGTATTCTTACAAAAGAAAGACTACAACATAAATTCGCTGATTTCAGTTCTGCATGCGTTTTATTTTTGCTGTGTGCTGCTTCTGAAAGCAATTATTAGTTCTCAGTGTATCGATTTTTATTTCGTCAGCAAAGAACAGAAAACCGCCGATGCTTCTCCAGGTCTCCTTTTTCTCTTTTTCATCGTCCTGTTTTATTTGTTAGCAGTTGTTTACAATTAGCCTCGGATTCCCAATCACCGGCACTAGGCGCAGGCGGCAGTATAAATATAAGCGCAGAGACACTGTTTACTTTTCGCTACGGATCCTAGGAATATCGATTTTGTTCAGCGGGCATGCGCAGTGCCCTTGGGGCGGGGGCGGGGGGTTGTCCGCAAGTTCGTCTGCAGCTTCGATTGATGTACGGCAGCCGGGATTTCAATAACAGAATCCTAAATGACCCGGAAGTGAAACAAGGCCACGCCGAACTGTATCTTTTCGGGGTAGCAGCAGCCATGAGTCTCTCTCCCAACTGTAAATATTAGGATTTGTTTTAATAGACAAGCCACTAGCTTCTTTATATTTCCGCATTCTGTAGCGTTTCTTTAAAAACGCAGCGTAATGTGATTTTTGATACATATATGACGGTCTCGCGTCTTTCTCTATTAAGAATAAGATTTTTCTTAAACGTTTTGCTTTCTGATTTCATTAATTTTCCTAAGTGCCTTTCTGCTTTTTTTACAAATTTAAAAGACCCTTGTAGATTAAAGAATATTTTCTATAGTTTAACGCATAAGCTTAAACAAAACCAAGAAAAGTGAGTGCTTTTTATATTGATTGGACTCACGGTCCTCTCCTCCAAGACTCTTTTGAAGCGAAGGCTTTCGAACATTTAGATTTTATTTTTTTTATCCTAGATAGTGCCATGCCAAAATGAGATAAGAACGAACCATCTGCTACTCAAAATTAAGGGTAGAAACTAATGAGATGATTAAGTGACAATTAACTTTCACACCACAGATTTATTTATGTGGGTGAGAGTTAATTTTAAAAGGAACATTGATCTTGTTGAAAGAGGTAGTTTTATTAGGCGTCCTTGTATCCATGTCGCCTCAGACGTCGTCCTCTTCATCTAATACAAAATATCCCTCGTGTAACTTCGAAATGGAATGCTAATCTAGCTACAACATAAAGAAACTAACCGACAAAATTGCCATCTGAGCTATTTGATGACAACCGACTGATAGCAATAACCAAATTCATGAAAATACATATTTAATGACATTTATTTTAGATTGTATGTAATTAAATCTGAAAATAGCCGCATAAATAGCTGTAGCCTTGAGAAATGCTCCCGAATATTTTTTTTTTTTTTTTTTGTGAACCGAAAGCTTCCACGTTACATATTTAAAAACTCTTTCGAAACTGAGACCTTTTTTTGTTTTTTTAAACGTTTGTGCAATTTTTTTGCTTCAGGCGGTGCAGGTTGCTTCAATATAGGCAGCGTTCATTTTTATTTGTCCAATTAAAAGTTCGTCATTTCGCCTCGTAGCTTCGTTTTCATTTTAAATATGCCTGAAGCAAAGGAACAATAACAATTTTTTGGTATGAAACGTGCCTTCTAAGCACATGGCTGCTTAGTAAGAAGAGGCTGTACACGAATTCTAATTGTTGGGTTAGATACAATATTTAGAACAAAGTCTGAACATATTCCAAGGAATTTTTTGGAATTTAAAGTCACATTGAATTAAAGTAACTGACTCTAAATTCGCTGAGTCATTCCACTCCTTGTCCTTTTATGCTCAAGATTTATGACAAAAACCTCAACACTCAAAATTATCGTTGTTGAATTATTATTATTTTCGTAATCAAGGAAGATATCAAAACAATATAACCAGTAGCATAGCTAAAATGAGTTATGGTAGCATCTGGCTCAATTATTTCGTTTGATATAAAAATGAATGAAATATCATTTTTATTCATTTTTAATACCAAACATTTTGTGATTTTTTTTTGTTTACAAAAAAGGGTAAGGAAATGCTAGCATCTTCACCTGGAAAATTCGAAAATTATCCAGCTATGTCTTTGAAGAAATACGGTCACTTTACAACAATGATGCATATCCTCATCATCTCTGTTACACTCTTCGTTTTTGGTTTCTAAAATTGGTAACATTAAATTGCATAGTAATAACAAAAACAAATGCATTAGGTTCAATTGAGGCAGTAAGCGACTGGCAGCGTGATTATATAGTAGTAGTGTCAAAAAAATTAAAACAAGAATTTATTACAAGGACCCATTTAAAGACTATAAAGATAACAAATTTCATATTAATCAACGTTTAAAACAGTTTTTGGAATCCTTTCAGGCTGATTTTGAATTTTCTGCCAACTGGTAAAATTATAAAATTTCGAATACAATTAAAACTGATTTGATTTAGTAATTCAGATTTTCTAATAATAAACAATGAAAAAATTTATGCGACACAAAATTGTAAAACAACAGAAGAATAAATACAAGTTATAATAGTGTGAGGCTGATAAAAAAATATATTCTTGATTCCAAAACTATGACTTCGTCCAAGCCATAATTAAATTAAACACGAAGTAATATGAATTACTTTCGAATTTTATTAGTTTCACCCATTTCCACTTAAAACAGACAGCTTTATAAAATGTTAGTTTTTGGCAAGATGTTATAAATTTTTTATACTCACTTTTGGTAACCGAACAAACTCATGCCATCTGACTAGATGTCATTCAAAACACTTTTGCTGTAATGTTTAATTTGCGAAGAGAATGTAAAATCCATGTAATGCCGAAGTCGAAAAACATTTCAGGCTTCTTATTGATCTTTTTAAAGACGCAGGCCACAATAGTCAGCTAAAAATTCCACACAGCTAGTTAAAGATAAAAACAGCACTTCTCTACCTTTCTCAGGAATGCAATCAAAAGTCGTTTGGTTTCTCATTGCAACAATATGCCCGTCGACGAAAATCGATTATTAGAGTAAAAATTGAGGTTGTTTTCAATATTAGAGGATGCTATTTTAAATACAAATTGTACTAGTAAAATGAAGAAAATCGTAGAAAATGAATGCCAGGAAATTTGTACGGATGTTTCTCAATTATTATTTTTTTCCCATTAAAATCATATATCCAGTTATTTAACTATGTTTTCTACTTTTACTACTTTTTTAAGCCTAAAAGGTCAAATGGACTTTAGGAGAACTACGATTTTTATCACATTATTTTGTGTCTGTACATGAACTATCGGTACGGAAATTTCGAGAAATATTAGGAAATGAATATATATCCCCAAGGGGCAATCAGTCACTGCTGATATAACTGAAATTCTGGCTGAAATATAATTGACTTACAGTGTTTTTCCCTACTCCCAGAAAGAAAAAAAGAATTCTAGAAAATAAACGCTGAGAACTTATTCGCCTTGCAATTTGCTATGGAAGCAAAATCACTATTCTATTAAATATTTCTAGATAGACCTACTACAAACACTCTAAAAAGGACAATTCATTTATAAAAACAAACTCCAGGTGTCGTCTACAATCGTAACGATTTTTGACCCAACGTTAGACCACGTAAACGCTGATCACGTCGTGTCAAATAAGTAAACACTAAACTCATATGTCAACAATAATATCGTTCCATCCCGTTGATTCATTGTGAAAAATATTAAGCGTCATACAGGAACATGTTTTAACTTGGTTAAAATTCGGTAGAATGCCAAACGTATACATTTCGTTTTATTACAAACAATGCGAGTATTAATATTCTCACCGTTACAAAAACAACTTTGTAACTCGGGTAATACTCGTAGTTTAAAAAGCCATAACTGCATTTTATCGTCGCGGAAAAACGTGCCATTTAAAAATGCACATAAAAGTCGTGCGAGTTTAAGAAACTTCACAGACAATTGCATAAATAAGTTTTACTTTTTATAATTTTTTTTCCGATGCAGAAAAAAAAAATCTGTTAAGACTGCATAATTTAATTAACACGAAAAAAAAAACCTGTATGACAGTGAATCACAATACTTAAGAGTCAATTCGCATGACCTCGTAGTCACATGGAAAACGTAACTACAAGTGCCATCTAACAGTACGTTGTCTTACTTTGCGCTGTGACATCACGCCCTTTTTCTTTCTACAAGATGCGTAATGAGTTCATTAAAATAGCGTAGTACATTTGACGTGTATCACTTGAGTTGAGTATCAATTGACTCCATTAAAATCCTTAAGGTTGTTGGGACTGCTTATACGGAAATACTGTGGATTACTTGCTCGGATAAAGCATACCCTTCACGACCGAACGCGTTTTTCGAATTTGGCATGAAGGTTGCTTGAGGTCTTAAAAAGTGAGGTATACATGTGAGAAGCTTTAGTTTTTTATTCCTTTTCAAGATTGTGGCCGTTTTATTGGTTTCAATGTATTGGCGAGTTTGGCAACATTAAAACAATTGAAATATTTTGGGAATGGTGAGACATTTAATTGTAATTTTGTTATTACTTACAAACGCAGACATTTGATTGTAATTTTGTGAATACTGATAAAAGCAGACTTGCATAAATAATTCACATTCGAAAAAAAATATGGTTAATCCCTTAAAGATTGCAAGGATGAGTAGAGGGCGGGCGGCCGGGCTGTGCGCAAGGACTACTGTTTACAGAACTACTAGTAATGTATTTATAACTTGAAACCTCAATCAATTTACTTAGATGATGTTTTCTCTTTGTATCATGTATCAAATTAATGCCGACGATGACAACAGAAAAAAGACTTCGTGATTATTAAATGACCCTTAAAATTACTGAAATATAAAACCCAATTTCCCTCGTTTTCCTTTCGAGGTGCCACGCACTCATAATTTTAAATTTTGGGTTGAATAGTCCTTTTTATTGTCTCGATATATACTGAGGTGGTCATAATGTAAGACAAAAAATAGCCCTATTTTGCAGCTTAAGTGTTTTGGATGCCATTCCTTGGAATATAACTTAAATCATTAACTGAAATAAAATTTAAGGCAAAAGCAGGGAAAAAATATTTTCAGAATAAAAAAAACATGCACTTTTATTATTACCTAGTGATGTGGAAAACACTATGCGTATAGAAGTGTGTGAACACGCTTGTTTATTTATTAAATAATTTATATTTGTGCAAATGCAAATGTTTGCGTAACATTTAAAAAAGAATGACATGCTGAATTCAAAGCAAAAATAAAATAAAATTCAGTATCGAAAATCTAAGAAATGCCACACTCATTTTAGAGAGAAAAAAAGGGAGGTGGGGTGGGTGACTGAGATCTAAATTTGTGTTGAAGCAAAAAAAGTTTCTGGCTCGTCTCATTTTTTTTTCTCGGTTTGTGTGGCGCAGGTCAAATATTTAGCGTCAATTACTGCTCTGTTTAGAAATAAACTTTGCACTACTAAGTAAACATTTTCTATCATTACAGTAATAAACATTGCATCTTCGAATTATGTATCGTCCTCGTCAGCTGACTATGGTTAAAAATAACGGTATTCCAAAATAGTCCTCGCCTCTCAAAACTTCTTGTTAATCTAAATTGACAGTGAACCATTATTTTATCAATAAAGTAGCCGAACTTACCTGACTTTTAGAAAGTGTCAAGTTTACTTATGTTCCAGAAAGTTTTTACAGTAGCAGTCACCTCTATATCGATGTTTTTCATTTTTTGGAGATCAAATTAATTTTTTGAAGTTATATTGTTATTTGCAAGTGGTGCAAAAAAAAAAAAAAAAACCATTGAAGAATAAATACATGCAACTTACAACTGTATATCTTATTTTTAAATCAATCCAACAATATTACATACAAAACTATCTGACAGTTAATCTTGTACAAAATTACTGCGATGTTGCATTTGAAATTCAGTTTTCGTTACAAAATAATCTTGTCTTTTTCGATCGGCATCAATAAACTGAAGATATACTTGTGTTTGGACATTTAATTTTATACGAAATGAAACGCTATCAGTTGAGCCTTTTCATTCATTTTATCAGTTCAACATCCTGTATTTACCATGTACGACCTTCAGTCTTGATTCAATGAATAAAATTTTTATTGATAACTCCGTAATTTTCTGTGTGCGTTGTGGTTATATGATTTTATTTTGTTTCATTTTTTTAACTTTGTAAGTTACAGAATATTGGAGCTTTCCTTGGCGCAAAAATAGCCGTTTGGGTAGACATCACTCTACAGGTTCTGAAATACAAAATTCTACAAGTGTACCCTTTTCCAATACAAAAAAGAAACAAAGAAAGGAATAGAGATGGTGCATACTTCGAGATGAGTTTAAGAAAATCACTTTTAATAATATTCTTGTACATTCATTTTCAGGCAACTTAACCTCTTAACTTAACAGCCCGAGAATACTCGTGCATCGAATTATCGAAATTTTAGTCTTATAAACTAAAATTGAATCATTAATTAGCTTTATAATTTGACACAAAAAATATGCAGGATCCATAAACATCTTAAGTATCCTTTGCCTTCTTAGATGAATGAAAACGACAGCCCCTTTCCAAAACAGGAGGGGTCATCTTATTAGATAGCAAAGAAAACTATTCAGTTAAGTGGTTAATAGAATGTGGAAAGTTTCGCGGCGTACCATTATGCTTACTCAAACAGTCCTGAATATGATCTTACTGGATTTAAAAGTAATCTACATATTAATACAGAATTTCATTTTAAATGTCAGTAATCAATACTCAATAAGTTAAAAATCGATATTTAAATACCGCTTATTTTTACGGTACTCTTTCAATAACCGTAACACGCATAGAAACACTACTACGTAATAATTATATCATAAAAGATTTATTTAATTCAAAATTAGCGCCATAAAATATCTGATGAAGAATACTAATGTGATTGTCAACATGCTCGATCGTACTAGAAATACAGACATATTCTAAGTTACAGCAAAAATCGTTTTTTTTTTTAATTTTAAATTTCTTGTTCAAATATGAGCAAGAATAATTGCATAAGCTATAACTATTAAATATCAGGGAATATCTATATATAGCGTCAGTTTAATTTTGGAAATCCATCACAGTAGAAAAATGGACATGCAGCCATAGCACAGCACGAGACAACGTACAGTTAGATACCACATGACAGGCGCAGTTACGATTGTCATGTGACCGTGACTACACGTGAACTGACTCCACTACAAGCAATAAGTAACACTACCCAAATTATGACTGCCTCGCAGCTGGAAATTTTAGAGGTCCTTGCGTACCGAAAATAATCGCTTTTCTGTTCCTCTTCCTGCTCACAACCTTGACGAAGTGAGCCAGCGCTTGTCGACATAATTGCTAACGGATTTGGAGTTCCGACACACAATTATGAAAAAGGTGCAATGCATGAGCTCGAGAGAGTGCGTGAACCTTGAAAGGCAAAGCATTTTACGACCGTAGCCTTTCCAAAACCTCAATTACCTGTCACAGGTTTCGCTGGCTTGTGGTTTGATTGTGAAATCTTCGCATTCGATTGTCTTACACCAGAACCCTATAGTCATTGATAACTTAAGTTGCCAGTATGGAGGAAGACATTCGGTGTATCAGTACGCGCAGTTAAATAATCCTGAATATGGTCTTAATGTGTAATTGAAAGTAATAGAAGTTTTTGAACATAATTTAGTTTTAAATACCAATATGCGATATTCTTAGCAATGAAACTCTATTTTTAAGGCGAAATTTGTTGAATTTCATTAAGTTTTTTTTCTTGTGATGCATGGAAACAAAAAAACATCTAGACATAACTACCAGTTCATTCAAAAATAATCCATTCGTTCGTATCCGCTCGTCATTTCGACTGACTGATCACTGAGTACGAGTATAACGTAAAAGAAATAAAATTATAAATATGTTCAAAATTTTCAAGTTCTTCATGCTAAAATTACATTTACACACTCATTTTTTTGTCAGTATAATGGAACTGATTACCCATTTGAATTTGATAAGCATTCTCGAATGCAGAAATTCCAGTAAGCAACATAGAGAGTTAAATTTAGTTTAGTTAAATTAATACCTCGTTTTGAAGCAACACTACGAGGGCTATTTTGAGACGGAACAAGTAATTTTGCACCGTTTTCCGATAAAGAGATCTCCAAACTTCCCCATCACATCAACGGCAAGACCTCCCTCGAAAGCTGCTTTAACTTGCACTGGGCCAAACATACGATTTTTAGGGGTATCAGGTTTCGAATCTGGAAGCCTCCAGACCGAAATCTAGACATTACCACCAGTTCATAGCAGATTACTAAAAGCTAAGTAAGGTCTCTGGGGGAAAAAAAGTAATAGAAATACAGTATTTTTTAACACCCCCAATGCTTTAGATTCCATATGATTAAATGGGTTGATCTATAAGTTTATAAAAAGGGTCATATATAAGTTTATAAGAAGTCACAAATTTACTAATAAGTTTCAAAAATATTAGCAGTCACGAAAATATTTGGCTGTTGCAATTACTACATATTTGGAAGAGGTGACAAAATCTAACACAATCAATCAGTTAGCACCTGTATGTAATAAAAGATGAAAATTCTTATTATTTGCAAACTGTCCATAGAAATGAATAATGCAAAGGTATCGAATCGATTCGCGCTGTTATTTTCTATAACATTATTATACTATTAGTAAGAAATCTTCTTCGCGATTATTTAAATAATAGTAATAATAAATTTGAACGCCTAGATACATATCTTAAAAATAACAAAATACCGAAAATTCATATCTCAGTATGGTAGGTACTTCAGGTGGTTCTAGATCAACCACCCACTCATAAGTTGTTAAAACATTTTAGCGATTTTCAGGAATTAGATAAAGGATTCCATTAAATCTAAGAAAAGGAATGGTAATTTTTAGGCGATTCGGATATTTATATATTAACTTAGCACCAAATGAATTTCAAGGTCAAATATAAGAACCAAAACACATGCAAAAGAGACGGCCAAATTGTGAATATTAGTTGTATGCCAAGAAATATCAAGTAGATCCTAAAGATACTGGTTCATTTAAGGACACCGAAAGATTAACTTCTTTAGGGTCTACTTTTACTCTCTTTCCCACAAGAACCCCACA
Source organism: Araneus ventricosus (assembly GCA_013235015.1). Taxonomy (NCBI): domain Eukaryota; kingdom Metazoa; phylum Arthropoda; class Arachnida; order Araneae; family Araneidae; genus Araneus; species Araneus ventricosus. Next base: position 286,998 of record BGPR01000554.1, on the reverse strand, counting down.
ATTCTAAGAAAAACGTACTTCGACTGCAGCATCTTCATAGAATTTTTATAAAGGCATGCTATGCTCATACTGATCGCAAATTCACTGCTACGCACATGACCGTCACAGTGAAAGCAGGCATTCTTATGAGGTAAATAACACTGCATTGTAGAAGGTAATTTGCATTATCACGCAGCGAAATCTTTTATTTGTGTAGACCGAAAATTACGAAAAACCGCAGTATTCAGGTCACAGCGGGGACCCACCCTCGTTTCTCTGATCGATCGCCTCCCATCTCCCAACCGTCTAAAGATAGAACCGCGAGCAGCAAACACACACGCACAGACGACGCGCACAAACACATCGCGTCATCCACTCACTCACTCATCCATACATGCCCCATTCTCTCAAGGACGAACACAGCTGACGCATGGTCCAAGCCTTCGCTCTCTCATTGATCCACGAGAAGAAAGAAAGCAACATTTTCCAGTCTCTCTCTCCACCACCCCCTATTCCAAGCCTTTCCTCCTCCCCCTTACTTTTGTTATTGGTCGGTCTTGTTGTCGAAAGCGCATAGCTAATGAACGGAATTTGTTGTTTGGCTGGCTTTTTCGTTTGGTGCTTGATCGAAATTTTTCTAGATACAAAGTGGAAACGTTCTTGAAATGAAATTTTTAAAAAACAAAGAACTCAAATAGAAAAGAAAGTAGATTCCTTTAGAATATCATTTTATTTATTTTTTTTCAAGTAGAGTTGCCAGTCACGAATAAAGAAAACTGGAAGACTTATTATTATGCCTTTTTATTTATTTATCGTTTGCCAGTCTGTCTGCGAAGAAGGCGAATTCAGAATTTCAACTCGAAGTAGGTCGTAAGAAGAGGAGAGGAAAATACCGACATGGATTCGCAATTACAGAAGAACGCGTTCTTAGAATCGTTTTCTCTTTCAGTGAACATACAAAGAAGATAGGGGTGAAAGTTCTGGAACATCACAATTGAAGGATGAGGATAGAAAATAAAAAAAAAAAAAATTAAAAACACACATTCGTGGCTTAGATGTCGAAAGCCGTTGAAGCATCTTAAAAACACTTCCGTGTTTCATCTGCTTGGAAAACAAAGCATAAAGGGTGTTTCTTAAAAATATTGTTCATTTGACATTTAATTTGATATGCATGATATAATAATAATAATTTCTTTATATTATTTCAAAGTCTCTTTTTCTTCAAGTCTATAATAATCTTTACTTAAATTATAGTATAAGATCTGAAATTAAAGACACTCTAATAAAGCTGTTTTTAATCGAGATAAAAAGAAAAGAAATACACATACTTGACAGAAGAAGCAAATTTTTTTCCCTTCCATGTCTCCAAGAGTATGTAACCGATAATCATAAACTGCCAAATAGGCCAATGCAATTCCTTTTGAGACAACGGCTTTTTTACGTTCTTTGAATCAAATATATTAATAGTGAATACAATCATTCGAACTTTGCTTAGATATTGAAGTAATTCGTTGAATAAAACTCAATACATTTCTGTTAAATAGTAACATAATGTGCTCCTGGGTAAGAGAATCAATAATATTACTTTTTTATAAACAAATGATCAGTTTCATGACAAATTTCAGAATTTTCTGTTATTGCTTGTAAATAATAATAAATCCAATTGACAATACTTAAAAGCTACTAGCGACCGAATTATGGGAGGATGGCGTTATGTATATTATTTATACACTTCTCCAGATTATGGAAAGAACTTGATGAAATTAATAAATTTAGTTTAAGATATAGAATTTCATTACAAGGATAATATGCATCATATTTAAAACTAAATTCTGTACTTTTAAATATGTTTGGATCATTTAACTAGACTTTATGATACACTGCATTCTATCTTTCCCCGAACTATCTACTTGAGTTGTCACTAACTATAACTGAGTATCTTTTTCAACACAACTAGGAGATGGAAGTTTAGAAAAGCATTCAATCTTGATCTACGACATAATTTGGATTTTATTTATAACTAGAACTTAGTGATGTTGGTATTCGTTGTTCAAATGCAACATGTTTTTTTTTTACATAAATTAACTGCATTTCTGATATTACTTTTGTAATATAAATATTTACTGACGAAGAGTACATATTTCAATACCGTAATATCAGTATATCCAGGGCAAGCCCTATTTACTGGTACAGAATTGTTGAAATATTACATGATTTAAAGATTAATTATTATAAATCATTCTTTTATTCAAGCACTTATTGGAATAATATATTAACATGTGAACTAACAAATCGTGCAAGTTTGCTTTTTATTAAAATATGGACGAGTTTTCTGGTTTGTTTACTTACATTAAAAATATTGACTTTATCTTTTAGTGTGCTGAACTTCCGCTTCGAAGATTTCATTGGCTTAGCATTACACCCGAATTACGTAGTAAAGGCACTTAAATATAAACAAACAAAGCAGAAAACTCGTCCATAAAGCGGTGGCGCAACTGTTTTCGCTTTTACATATTCAAAGAAGGTAAATTAAACTGTTTACACGAATTATATAAAAAAAAGACCTAATAACTCTCAACAGACATATTAGGCATTCCTTAATTTCTTACGATAAAAAAGTCAATGCAATTTGCAATACATCTAAAGACCAATTAATTATTTTGATTTATAAAATACATGGTACAAAACGCATCTCAATTAAAAATTTTAAAATCTTAAGCAAAAAACGAGAACAACCCAACTGTTTCGGGAAATATCATTTTAAAATAAGTATTAATTTGCTTAATTTTACGTTTCTCATGGCAGCATAAAACAACATGCTATCATAAAAACAAAAATCATGGTTTTTAATGCTGCCATTTTGAAAATTCACTTCTTCGAATCCTTTCACAAAAATACTATCGAAAAAAGAGAAATATTGAAGCAAATCTACTTGAAATGAAACTTGTTTACGAAAGTCTATGTTGATGCGAATAAGTACCTTATTAAACGAAATTTAGGTTTCTTAATTACAGCTTCAAGTTCCTGAAAAGTAGTAACGAACGGTATTTCTTTCCCAAGGAAACGAAACACGTGTACATCGATCGTAACACCTCTTTTAAAATCTACAGCTTCAGCCTTACGTTGTGAAAGAGAATTTTAAATTGCATTTATCTCGAATGGCAGGAAAACTATTGATCAGTGTACTAAAGCTGATTTCTTTCTCTCGTTATTATCGCCTGGTTTCATTTTTAAAAAATTAAGAATATTCTTCTTGATGCAGGTTTTAATAAAATAGATCGTTTATTGGAATCACATTTTACAGTTGCTGTCAAATCAATGAAAGTATAATTTTGAAGCTCTGTGAGTAAATATTCAAGATAATTTTTATTATTTAGATGTTCCTCTAAATAGAATTTTAAAATAAAATGGATTGGATAATTTGACATTCCCTTTTAAAATACTAAACCAAATTGTCAGTGCAATAACAAATAATATGATTATGCAAAATTTGCACGGAATGTTTAAGCCTAAACTGCAATGAAATACAATGCATGTTTAAAGATAACATAGGTAACGATCTTTAATAAATAATTCATGTCTACTCAAAGTTGTAAGGGACGAAATGGCATAGATTAATGCTTATATATGAGTGAGAGCACAGTACAAAAAAAAAATCAAGATTTAATTCATCATTTTTTTAATTAAAGTAAGTTTCATAATGCATATACTGAAAAAGTTTATTTCTGCCAACCGTGAGTTTGTAAAAGGATTTTTTAGATATAATATTAAAAAAACAAATAATAATTATAACAATCTTTTGTGAGTTTACCATTGTCAAAAAGCAATAACATAATTTTTTTCTAGTTGTAAAATTCTTTCAATAGGTAGAATCGAATCCTATTCCCCCCCCCCCTTAGAATCTGTCCTTTTATTTTAAGATTGATATTCTATCCTGTTTATCTATTTACATAAACAGAAATTTATATTCTAGAGATCAATTCAAGTTACGATCACAACATACCCGTCTTTTTACCACCGAATCTTAACACTTCCACACCCAGACGAGTGTGTTAGAGAAGACTAATCAGCTGCTTAAATTACGGCAGGAAAACAAATAAATCGAAGAGATGCTTTTAACAAACCAAGAGTTTAGCAACCTACACTTTACAGGGCCCTGTATTTCCATCTCCCTCGCTTCCCAGAATAGACTCTTCCGGATGTTGCCAGAGTGATGAAGTTACGCCATTTTTGAAATTTCGCCACGCAGCTGTGCGTGTGCGAGCTTCAGAGGACAGACAAGCATCTTGTTTACATGGAAAATCGAGTCGCCCAGAACTCACAGCATTTTTTATCCGTTTGTCGAGATATTAATTTATTGATTTTATTTTTTGAGTATTCTGTTATGTTACCTTGTTTTTTTTTTTCTCGAAACTTGCTGCGTCTTCATCAGAATCTTAAATTTGTATTTGATAATTCTCTAGGATATGAAAGTTCATTTGATATTATGCGCGTAACGCTAATAGCATAACCGAAAGTTTGTTTTCCCAAAATAATTTTTAAAAATTTTGGGACGCTTTGAACTAAAGTTATTTCTGCAGATGTTTTAAGGGAAGAATTCATCGTAACTGGAGAAATAAAGGTCAAATGGTATACAGTGCTCATGTAATATTTTCCAATGTGCTATATTGTTCTTCATTCGCATTCTTTCCTGATATGCTTTATTCTATTCAGTAACAGTGTTAGGAACAATAAACTGACGTCTGAAACAAAAATCTGTACAGGCGTACATAAATTCCAATCAAATTTGGAATTTAATGACTAGTCATTGATTTTACCAGCAGAAATGAAATACTTATCAACGATTAGTCGCATCTTATCTTTTTCAATCATGTATTGATATGAAGGTCTTTTAATTTTAAGTCGAATTATGGTCTATCGAAGAACTGTTTTTGAAAAAGAGGTGACGTCTTTCCTGAGACCCACCGGTCAGATTTTAATACTGCTCGACGAATGCTGGTCGTCTTCGTTGATTTTAGCATCTTGAAAATTGAGAAAATTATAGACGGAACAAACCAAGAAATGTTGTTCTATATATGTTTATATAAAATGTTTTCGTGGTTGTAGTCATTAAAGAGCCGAGTTATTAAGTAATTTTCTTTTATTATCCAAATATTTAAGTCATTTTTAAGGAAAGTGGCGGACATACGTGCATCTTAGTTTAAGTTTTCAAGTCAAAAGAGAATAGAAGTTCCCTGCATTTTCTCAGGTAGGGATTTAACATAAAGACACGTGATTAAAGTGAAGGGAATAATAGCTATTTTTAGTAAATTACGTAAGTGTTTTAGGGAAAAGTATGGTGTCTACAAGTCGCTGATTTTGCGATTTATGTGGGCGAGTGGAGGTAATTAGAATATTCTATAGTAATAAATATGCCAAAATGCGAGATTTAATATACCTCCAACGCGGGAAATAAAAGGAAACTGTAGTTTAAGAAAAGTGATTTTGGAATACATTAAGACTTTAAAATATATACTATTAGAATTTAAAGCAAAATTAGGCGAGATTATTACATATATATAGTAAAAACTGAGAATGATTTTTTTTTAAAGTGAAATCCAGCTAATGTTTTGTAAAAAATTTTAATATTGAATAAAAGCAAGTAAAAAACAGCTCAATGCGGAACATTTTTTTAAAACATTCCACGAAGAGTCAAAAGCTGGAACTGATCTGACTAATCCAAGAAATCTGGTCATTTTATTTCAACACTTTATCAGTGTTATTGCGAATGGCTTCCGAAAAAAGAAAATAAAAGCAGTTTTTTATATATATAATGAGTAATCAAACAATAATTTCCACATAGAAATATTTATAAACTAATTCAATCTTTAAATAAGATTAATGTCTGGTGCCAACTAATAATAAAATGATAATAATGAGACTAGTGTTCCTTAAACATCGATACTATCGAAGTCAAGTCGATAGTATCGGGTTTTCGGAACTATCGATAGTTTCAATACTATCGATTGTTTTCTCCAGGCCGATACTATCGATAGGCGCATTTTCAAACTATCGACTGGAACTATCGATAGTATCTAAACTATCGACTGGAATTATCGATAGTTTCTATACTATTGACTGAAACTATCGATAGTTTCTATACTATCGACTGGAACTATCGATAGTTTCTAAACTATCGACTGAAAATGTGCCTATCGATAGTATTGCTCGGGAGAAAACAATCGATAGTTTTGAAACTATCGATAGTTCATTCTATAGTTTTGGAAAACTATCGACTGCACTATCGATAGCTGAACTATCGATGTTTAAGGAACACTAAATGAGACAAGAAAATCTGCGTTATCTGAGTTGCCATTCTTGTTATATTAACTCTCCAATCTTTTTTCATATGATGGAAGAGCTAGGCTTCTTAATGTCGCCGGGTATATTTAATGTGCTTTAGAATTTGTAAAAGGATGAAAAGGTTTCATTTATCATTTCATATTATTTTTAAACATCTTCGTATTATTTTTTAAATCATTTTTAGCAAGTTTAATAGTTTTTATTCGAAGCTTTTTAATCTTTTTTTTTATTTGAGAATAGTAACGCGGGTAAATATTTTAAGAAATGCAGCAGTGGTGTGAATTTTGTTATTGATATGAATTATGTTATTGATTCTCTTGGATGTATATATAAATTGTTCGTTATTGACCTTTAAAAGTAAGAAAAGATATTTTCTAGTTCGCCTTTTATCTCCATTTCAATTTCACTTCCAGCATGTAAAGTTCCAATACTGGAAATCCTAATTCGGAGATGACAATCTATGTACGAGAGGATGTAGCTTTAATATTAGGGTTATTAATTTAACTGTTACAATTTAATTAGATTTACTAAACTTTTTTGTTTGCTGATACATATACCTTTAAAAATGAAGTTGGTAAAATAAGAGTACTACAGTAGAGTCCCGCTAATCCGGACCCCGTTCTTCCTCACATCCGGTTAATCCAGACGGCATTTTTTGACGGGATGTTTTGTTTTCTGAATCCTATATCAGTTCGTAGGTTAAAAACTTAGGTCTCGCACAGTAGTAGTATCAAAACTAAAATTAAGTTGTAGGGAAAGTTGTACGCATTTAAGAAAAAAAAAACACCATCGATTTGTATAGTTTTACGCATCTAAAACTTGTATTACGTGCATTTTAAGGCAAACTCCGTTTAATCCGGACTTTCGGTGATCCGGAGAGGATACGGTCCCATCTAGTCCGGATTAGCGGGACTCTTCAGCATTATTTTATTTCATCCTCTTTTTTTTGTAATTGTAAAAATGTTCCTTCAACGTTGAGATTCTGAAACTTCTCCATTTGTGATGCTATTTTGGGTATTAAAAGCTTTGGACATATCGTTTCAATTAAAACTAAACAATTTTTTTTTTTAGTTTTTTTAAATCTAGTTGATGCTTTCAAATGTTTTTGCTTACAGATGTCGCTGAATCTGAGGAAGCAATAGGCGTAGGTAGGCCCAGTGGGAAATTGCACGACCCTGATACTTATTCTTCTGCGTGAACCCACTTCCTCAGTTTAAGAAGCACTGTTTTAAAGAATTAATTATCTGCATGCTACTTGTAGGGGGTCACACAAAGAAATAAGTGGTAGAAGTGATCTGAAGAAATTTATTATGTTTGCCTTTTAAAAGATATGCTTTCAGAATATTCCTTTCCCCCTTCAATTGTTATACATATGTTACGATATTTTGGTTAAAAATGATAAGAGAAAAGTTTATCGTATTTATATTTAGGCGCTAAAATCGACACGCTATGCTTCTATTTAACTTCCAGATATCTGAAAATATCTGGCAGCTCTTGAATCTTATTTGATTAGAACACTCTTTTCAAATTTCCGCAAGCAAGTGTTATTCAAACAAAAAATTTTGGAAAGTAGAATTTTGAATTCTCATTTAATAAAATAACAATAAAAACTGTGTTTTCACCTTGAATCTAGCACACAACTTAAAATGCACTACGAACACGTGTTCTCATAACTTTTTATTTTATTTGTTCCTATACTTTTTTTTCCCTACTCGTTGTTTTCGAACGGAATTAAGGTTCAGCCGTCCTTGGCACTACACTCTTCGGAATTTTTTTTATCTCTCTGATATTTATTTTTTAACATTCTTTTTCTTTCTGCTTCAGCTTTCGCTTCGAAGGTTGAGGGCCACTGCCAACGCAAGAAGCTCTACTCTCACAAGGTAAACAAACAGGCCTTTCCTACCCTTTCCACCGGGGTGTCTCCATCCCACCTTGCACTTCTCCCTCCCCCTCCTCAACCCGGCCCGAAGCCACATCATCCGGCTTTCCATCTTCCCCCTCAAGGTCAAAGGAACGCTTTCTTGCGGAGAGTCGGTGAGGAATGCAATTAGTTGGAACCTGAGCCCATCCGTCCAGATTCAGCCCCCAGCGTCTACGCCGGATCATTAGAGGGGCTTCTCCCGACATCTGTCGCCCCCCTCCTCACTTTTTTTTGACGTAAACAGGAAAGTACATTCGCCCAAGGCCTCCCTCTGATAAGTAGGTTTCTAAAAGGAGAAGAGTCGTTCGGGAACAATTGGACATTATGTAACATTTGCGGAAAGCTTTATTGATGGCGGAACAGGTCATTCATCGCACTTTTCTGACGCGATGTTCGTAAGACCCCCCGGAGTAGTGGATTACTGGTAGTTGGCTAACTCCAAATCCTGTGTGATGAGGTTGAACTTCGAGAGTTAATTTTGTAGGTAAAGCTTTCTAGAGGTTGTGAAAGGAAAGGCATATGGCCCTTAATTATTTTATCTCGAATGTCTTTAATTTCTCCTTGGTGAAATCGATTTTGTTGATGCAAAACGGCTTTTCGTTTAATATTGTGAGATGACCAATTAGCAAGTATTTGGCAGTGCTCTCCCTTCGACATTCTCATATTCTTCCACGTAATGATGTCACTCGTAAACTGTGGTAAAAAAATGTTTCTGTCAAGTTTTTAAGAAAGAAAACGTTCTGGATTGGCACCAATAAAAACCCTCTAAAATCTCCCAAATCACCCTTTCCACTGAGGATTTGTCACTGCTGTTTTCTTTTGATATCGTTGTTTTGATATTTTTTCGGAGACAATTTCGGAAATTTTCAAGGACCATCTGCTGAATTTCATCCGTCTCGCACTTTCAGTTTATGAGTAATTATTGTGTTCACATATATGGAAGTCAACATAATCCCAACAATGTTTATCTTTCTTTCGACTCAAGGAGGCCTAAGGCGTCGAAATTCAGCCAAATCTCGCGATGGTTTTTTTTTTCCTTTTAATAGTTACGATACTTTCTCTATTTATAATATTTATATGAGAAAGTAAAATTATTCTGATATTTAATGTTGATCAAGATAACTGCTCTCTTCAGAAAGTGACTAAAGGTAAAACAATAAGATTTTCTGAACTTCATAGATAATAGTGAATCAAGCTGGGACAAAGAGTCAGAAACCGGGTTCAGTCCATTACGCACTACAATTGATGACCATGTTCTAGATATGGAAAAAGCTAATAAAGCTAATTTCTTACAAAATAATCTTTTAAAATGAGATTTAGTCAACTTTTTTATTAATTGTTTCTTAATTAAATTTAGTGTTTAATATGAATTATTCACTTATGCGCAAAAAACGGAACAACCCGGGCCAAATTTTAAGCCGGTAGAAAGAATCAAAAAAGGAAAAAAGAAAAGAAATTGTTTCAGTTTCTAAAAAGAAAAAAAAAATCTGGGACTGTCTGGCCACTTCAGCAAAGACTACGGTTATTTGAATCGATTATTTTTAAGTACACAGATAATCAACTAATATCTGCCACCTCCAGAAAATGGGCTAGATCAATTTCTATGGTAACAGATGATCATAGATTTTATGTCACAAGCAATTCTGTTAGATCGACAGTATGTTCGAAATTCATTTGTCATCAGATATTATAGTCAGTGTTTAGGTAAATGGACGAGGCCTCAACCACTGCATTGGCTGCTCGAATATATGTTTACATCTACTAGTGAAGATAATGAAAAACGAACAAAGACAACTAAAACGAACAAAATAATTTTAAACAATTTTTCCCTATGATAAATGTAATTTTTATGAACAAATATAATTTATTTTTTATTAATTATTAATCAGTTTGATTCTGTAAATATGTATTATAAGTTGTTTTGAAGTTAAACGTAATAGTTGAATCCTTTTTACTTTCTCGTATACGAAGTATACAAAGAGAAAGTATTGTAATAGTCAAAAAATTCGAACTCGAGATTTTGACCAATCTCCACGTTTTAGACCTCCCTGAGTCCGAAAAACACAATTTTGGAATTATGCCTGTCTGTGTGTGTGTGTGTCTGTCTGTCTGTCTGTGAACACGATAACTCGAAAACTATTAGAGCTACGGGGATGAAATTTGGTATGTAGTCTTTACACATAATTTGTAGGTTTCTATCAAATTTTGGACAAAATCCGTCAACGGGAAGTCTGTATGTCCGAAGTCATGCGAACACTATAACTCAAAAACTTGAATAGCTAGATGGATAAAATTTGGTACACAGTTTTGTCGTCATGAATGTAGGCGCGTATAAAATTTTGGGCCAAATCCGTCAACGGGTTGACTGTCTGTCGGTCTGTATAATCGCGTACTTGTTAAGCATTCGTTTCAAAACTGATCTCCATGCGCATGCGTACTTAGCAATCTCTGGTACCAAGCGGGAGGATTACGTCACTTTGTCCTTGAGACGGAGTTTGTGATAGATATGTTTTATCTCCTGTTTTGTTTTCGCTCTCTCGTATAATAGCGGATCTTGCTGGAGTGTGATGGAAAATAAATATTGCTGAGTTTTAATACATAGGCATCTCTTTTAATATGATTCTTCACTTAAATATTTTACAATCACTATAATCTGCAATGAAGAACCTTCTGATATTCGTTGCATTCTGGATTACAGTAGGTTCGATTTTTTTTTATCCACGTAAGGGGAGGGGAAATGACAAATTTTTGAGCAGTATACGAGAAAGTTTAGGGGAGGCCACTCCCACTAGTTTCTGATTCATTCATGTTTGATGTTTTCAATTCTTTCTGTCAAGGGCCGCGGTGGCCTGGGGAACAGGTCTCTGATTCGGTCCCGGAGAGTTCCAGTATTTTTCCAGGAGAATTTTTTCAGGAAAGATGACAGTATCGAAATACAGGACTCTTCGATCGTAAAGTTTATCTTCCATATGTATATACCTTCATACCAGCTACCTGCATTAATTTCCCTACACACTAGTCAAGAATAAAAATTTTTAGAAAGATGTTCTTTGAACGAATGTTCTATAAAACATCAGAAATGACGCTTGCAGGAGTAGATACTTTTATTTTAAAGGGTGACTAATTTTTCCAAGAAATGTCGAGAAGCAAGAAAGTCAACAAAAAGTTTAAAACAAAAATGGCAAGGAAAATACATCATTTTGCAGTATTTCACTTGTCTCTGCTACGATAAGGCTGGGAAGTTCTTGGCAATAATAACCGAAGCTTAAAATAAAAGTCTGCGTCTTATTTACTATGTTTTACTGTTCTAACTATTGTCCTGTCCATCCCTTTTCTTCACATTCTGATATAGTTTTTGCGATACAAATTTAATTTTTCATCTTACTCTATCATTCTCCTAACTTATTTATTTGTAAACGCGATTAAAATTTTCGTCACTTATTAGGCGTTTCATGCATTTGGATTTTTCCTTATCATAATTTCCGGAGCTTCTCCTTTACATTGAAAAACTCTTTTATATGAAAGAACTAAAATTTACATTAGAGACCAATTTCTCTCTTTTAATTCTGGGAATCCACGCGGGCAAGAACTGCTGAGCTATGTAAACACAATCCTTCTTCTCTTTAACTATCTGTTCGTTTGAATTCCATTCATATGGGCTGATTCTCGTGTCCCAATGTTAATTAATGTATTATTTCGTTTGTGTTATGTATTACCATTCCGCAGGCAGGGAAAACAATTCTATTGGTACAGCGCTTGTACCGTCTGTAAAGAAATGGTTAATAGAATTGTGCTCGACAGTTTTTCTATTAGCTTGGAACTGAGATTGTTGAATCGTAAAGTGAATTTCGGAAGAAGACAGTAGGAATTGTAAATTTAAATGTTATGACTTGACTGCGTAAGCGTGTAATGCTTTTAGTCAAGAAAACAAGACTCATAAATTAGTCAAAAGAAGAGATATTACTGAGAAAAGCTACAAACAAAGTTTGTGACTAATAGAATACCGAAAATGTAGTCACTTGCAAAATCTCACCGGCATTATTAAAATTCCTATAGCCTTTTATGGAATTTCATTTTAGCTGTCAGGTTTAGGTTTATAGAGGAAAACTTTCATCATCATTGGTAGGTTCTCGTAGAAGTTACTACAATGATAAATAATGAATAAACATTAAAAAAACTTTTTACTCTCGAAACTAAACTACTAAAACTATTTTACGCTGGATAAATTTCATAACTCTCCAAGGTATGCATTGGCGTTCTTAAATTTCAAGTTTAATACCGTTTCCTTTAAAATTATATTTAGAAGGGACTCTATGCAGGAAAAACTATTTTAGTTACGGAAGGAAATGCGAACGTACTATCTTCTGTATAAGAAAGGCAACTTTTGAATTTTTGCTAATTTTTACAAAATCAGTATTCATTTGAAAGGGAAAAAACAAGTTTCTTAATTATGTCAACCAAGCACTGCTAAATATTAATCCTACAGATTAAATGAATTACACTCTTTTCAGATATGTTTCACGAGCTAATCAGTTTAGTTTATTTAGATGAATACCCCGTTTTGTTAGATGAATGGTATACAAATACCAGAGGTACAAGTTGAGTTACTTGAAAACAAGCACATTATTAAAAATCCTAACATTATCCATAACGTACCTCCAGGAACTAAAAAAACGGTTCCGACAGAAAAGTTAGAGAGAGAGAGCAAAAAATATATAAAGTATTATTTTAAGGTAATATCCTGCATTTTTAGCTACATTTTAGAGCATTAAAGTAAGGTTAGCAAATGCAATAACAATACTTCAAGTAAAGGATATTAGAATTATCAAAGGTAATACAAAAACAAAACATTATTGTAGAAATGAATTTTTGTATAGATATAACCCTTATCATCATTATCAATACATTACTTAACATAAAGCTTAACTTCTTTCTGTGTCATAAATGTTGTAATGTTAGTTTCGGAGACAATCCTTTTTGCTCAAATTCCCCCCGCCCCATCTTTTTAATTCATATCTATTATTTTATATTCTCTCCGTCTAACTTTAGCTATCAGTTATTTTCATTTTTTTTTTTCTTGTCCAAAATTAAAAGTAAAATTTCAAAAAATTGAGGCTTCCGTTATTTATCTATTAATATAACAAATATAATATTGTAAAATATTATATCTGCTAGTAGTTCTGTGAACAGTAAACCTCGTTTCCCCCCAAATAAAAAAAAAATCTAAGATTTTCTCATCAAAATTTGACACTCGAGGAGATACACTGATGTACAAAAGTTCACAATTCTTAAGGTGCGACAAATTTGGAGTTAATATTGAAGCAATGGTTCGCTATCAGTTGTGGAGAGCCGTGGGACATACAGTAGTCAGAGCTCACAATTTACAGTGAAAATCTTGTCACGATGTCATTTAGGGGGGTGCGACCAGAAAGCGATGAAAACGAAGATGAGACCCGCTTCATTCCGTCAATTAATATATATGTTACGGTCAATGTGATAAATCGGTTATTATATATATAACCAAGGTTATTATATATAATAACTTATCGCTCACAATGACCGTAACAAATATCTGGTCCTTTGTTGTATATTAAGCCTGATAACTAAAAATATCGATAGTACGTTATGATTTTGACACCAAGTACGAGTATACAAGTAAATCACAAAATAACGCTGAAGGGAGTTGATCGTTTCTTTCTAAACAACTGTCTTTTGCCATATGGGGCAAAAGGTAATAATTATTTCCCTCAATTTTCATTGTTTCTATCATGCTTTTTTGGTGAGTTAAAGAAGCTAACTAAACTTTTTTGTAAAAAAGCTAACACTACAGTAAACACTAAATAAGCTTTCTTTTTTTTTCTACGTACTTGTAAATAAACTTATTCGAGAAAGCAGGAAACAAAATCAAATATATCCTAACTTACCATTTTTAATTAGGACATGTTGCAGTTGTATATTCATGTATTAAAAATGTATGGCCAACTATCTAATCAAAGTTTTCCCAAATCTCATTTTGTCTTTTCTTAATTTCATATAAAATGGAAATCGGATAATTATAATTGGACAATGAAGGACAATAATTACAAAATTTAAAGGTATCAGTGAAGGACACGTATTAAGAAAACACATCTGTTCCAAAAGCAGAGTATACAGTGTTTCAATATGTGTTTAAAAATAATAGGGAAAAAAGTTAAATAATATTGATTTAGTTTGACTACATTTCCACTAGGTACTTATAAACTACTAATAATGAAGTATTGATGCAGACTTTGAAAGAAACTTCACTTGAAAACAACTTTATCTTCTTCTCTTGCACGACGATGCAAGTTTGTGGTAATCCGGTCACTGCACGATTTTCTGATAAATTATGCAGCAGATAGAGTCACACGCATGTGACACACAGGGAATTTCCTTTCGACTGATATGACTGATCAAAGGTAAAGTCCTTACCGCGCCTGAGAAAATCAATAGCAGACAGTTTAAAAATGTTTTTCACAAATAATGGGGAAAAATGACACATTCGAAAGAACTTTGTGTATGCAATCAGTACAAGAGAGTCAAATGACAGAATCTAAATATTAATAGCATAAGAATTGTAAAATAAATAACGAGTGACAAAGGGTGCTTTTAGGAATAATTAGAAACTCAGTTTGTCTGTACCTCCGAGGCACAACTAAAAATATCTTAAAGTGGCATGATAACAATGGTTTGCAAATAACGGGTCCGCCTCAATCCAGGAATTTATGGACTACAGATCTGCATCAAAACTGAACCAAATCTGTCTAATTTAAGGCTGTCTGTCTATACGCGTATATGTTAATCCAATAATTCACCGAATTCATCAAAGGGAAGAGACTGTCTATTTGTGAGTGAGTATGCGAACACGACAACTCAAAAGAGCAATACGCTAACTGGATGAAATTCGGCACGAGGGGTTTACATCGAAATTGTAGAAGATAATGAAAATTTCGAACAATATTTGTCAACGGGAAGAGAATTTTTTTTTTTAAACATCACGCTTTCAAAAATAAACAAAACATTGCCAAACTTACAAAGATTACTTTAGTTTGTTCTTTTTATGTGGAAATGTACGAGGAAATAGAGGGAAGAACATTCGTAATTTTTGTACTTTTTATCTTTTATAGACTGATAAGAAGCTGCAGAATTTACAAAAGCGTTGAACAAAATAAAAAACAGTAAACAAAAAAACAAACAACCCCGCCCCCCTAAATTGATTTAACATTCGTCGGTCAGTTTTCTTCCCTTTTTTCAACTTAATCCAAA
>BGPR01000554.1:105022-271462 GCA_013235015.1 Araneus ventricosus | reverse complement strand
GGTAGAAGGATATACATGAGGCAATAGCAAATTTTGTCTACAGCTGCATTAAATACTTCACCAGATATTTGCGTAGAACAGCGGAAAAGAACGTCTGCAACAGATGTTAGCAACTCTATTACGAAACACAACAGAACAGAATTTGCGTTTCTTCCACTACTGATTGGTATTTTAATATTGGGCAAACAGATGGCGGACACTGACTAGAACGAATTACGTCAGACGATGAACTTTTCCATTGTTAGCTTTTTACTCGCTTTGAACGTGGAGAAGCAATAAAATTTTACAAGGTCGCTTCCTAATGCTTTAATCTTATGCCTTTGAGAACTTTTATCAGCGCTTTAACTTCTTTTTTCATTTCAAGCTGTCAATAAAAGTGAAGAAGTCTTCATTATTCATCAATCTTTCATGTTTTCTTTTATAATCATGCTTGTGTATTTTTGCGAAGTATCTCCTCATATGTTGGCATGTTAGGCACACTTTATCAAAAGGGCAACGATCTGAATCCGGTTCTGTGTAGTTTGTTGAGTAATAAACTCTTTTATCTTGAGGTGTAGTTCATAAAAACAGTTCCACTGTTCAAGATATTTTACAACGGTTTTGATATTATTATTTGACACTATAGCTTTTAATAATGCTATTTGATATTGCTCATGGAGAAAAGAAAAGGAAAACTAGGCACCAATCTTCATACAAACCATTCCAGTAATTTTTTAGAGCTTTCTTAGATTTGATGTAATGATATCAAGCGTTAAATATTCGATAAAAATGCATTGCATCTATTATATCAACACGTATTGTATTACATAATATTAATATGCATTCAGAATTATGCACTTAAAAATGGTCGGTCTCATATATACATTATATATATATACTATGATCAAAAGCATCCGGACACTTTCGGATTCACACATTTTTAAGAATTTCTCCAGAAAGGCTAGAGCAACTGCGCTTGAACTTCGACCATGTGATGAATAGGCTTCAACTCACATTTTACGGTGACGATTCGGTCACTAGGGCACTTAGGAGAGCGAAATTGATAAAGACGATAAAGGATTTCAGTTTACCCTGTTTTACAGAAAGCTGATAATGATCTGCAATAGTTATGATTAATATGCTCATTGTTTAAATGCATTTTCGTAAAAATGGCACGCATATTCTGGAAGATATAAAGGTTTTCTTTAAAAAATCTCAAATTTTTCCGCATGTTTTTTGCTTATAAAATGCAGAGTTTTCAACCAAATTATACGAAACTGAGAGAATACTGGACAATATATTAGTGATGCATTGTATTAAAATTTGAAATAAATATTTTGAATATTAGAGGAAATATGAGTATTTGTTGTAAATAATTTCTTACTGCTCATGTGCGAGACGTAGCGTAATTTTTCTTTCATAACTTCAAAGCCAGATATATAGGGCAATTTATATAAAAATTCTAGTTTGCCAGTTCTGCCACCCTGTAGCTACGCCATTGCATATACAAAAATAATAGCAACGCCACAAGCAACATTTTCAAATTCCATTAAAACTATACTGATTTCTTGTCATGTTTACTAAAAAAGCAGTAAATAGCAGCATGATTTATTAATTTAAATTAATTGATAAAAATAATTGCTGCATGATATGCTTCAAATTTTCCCATTTCAGCTATCAAGCGCAGCGTTGTTCAATTCTGTCATGGAATATATTTCGATATAATACTAAACATTCCGTGCTAAGAAGTACAAGGTATAAAAACAGATTATGTGCATTCTGCAATGTAAAACTGCTGAAGATTTGATTCTGCATTCTATTCCTACAAATGATTATTAAACATAGCAACAGTACTTTTTGCGCATTTTAATCATTTATAAGTCGCCTATCATTTCTTGCGGAAAACGACGGTAGGGAAAAAAAATCTTTATTGCTTTTAATCTAATGTCTTATAGCTCATGAGTTGAGATTAACTTCGAATTTCTTTCCATTTCATTTTACTTAGAAGAGGTAATGATTCCATTCCAACCATTAAAAAATCGTTATTTTGAAGAAAACAATTGATATTTTATATGTTTTCCCATAAATTATGTCACATTTGAGAACATATACAAAGAGTTATAAGGAATGTAAATATGATGATCTAATATGTTAGAAACATATTTGGACGGGAAATCGAAAACAAGAAAGGTAAAACATATTTATTGGCTTTAATATCGAATGATTGAAAAGAAATTTCAGGGTTATCATTATATAAAGTTTAATGAATTTAAAATGATATTCAGCATTTCTTTTCCTTGTCAATGCATTCCCCCCACATCCCAATGAGATTTCTCTTTGGCATTTACAAAAAAATAAAACGCGCTTTATATCACTTTAAATATTCTGTCAAAAAAAAAAAAACTACCTGAAATTGTTTCTAAATCGGGATTTTCGTATGTTGCGCCACAAGTATGTCACTCATAACTTGTAATCGAAAATGATTGTGCCTGTACCTAATGCAAATAAGCATTCTCGAATGGCATCAATAAAAAGATTCTAAACGCACGCAAAATTACCTTTGCCACTGTCGCTTTGGAGTTGTTACTTTATGATTTCGTAATCTTAATGTCTTCTAGCGACAACTTGGGAAAGTATTGATCGAAGAAAATCTAGAACTAAAGAGAGCGGGGGGGGGGGGGGAGTAAAAAATGTCAACTTGATTGGTTAGCTATTTTTTGATTTGCCTTCCGTAATTTTTTAAAAATTTATTCTTGATAATAGCCATGGTAACTTGCAAACAAATAAATGCATTTTAAATTTTCACAAGACGTATTGGCAACGTAAAGGTATAAATCACAATATTATGTATATGATAAATACAGTCAATGGGAATGGTTATGTTAAAAATCCTTTGTAAATATGGCCTTTACTTGTGTAGTTTTAAAAACGGTGCAAAAAATAGAGAATCCATTTAGAAAACACTTCTTCCCGTTGACGGATTTGGACCAAAATCTGATACCAATATAGAATTTTGATGTTATATTCACATGGACAGACAGACTTAACTCGGATTTAAAGTGGCCTAAAATGTCGAAATTTTTTGACGATAATAGCTACTAATGCTTTCTCTATGTATACTTCTTACACAAGAAAATCGGAAATAATTTTTTATAATGACGGTAAATATAGTTATGAAAATCAAATATGAAACAAGAAAAACGCTGCTACAATTTTCTCCGTTTGCCTTATGAAATCCAAAAAATGCTCTTCAGGAGAAATGCGGTTTGTATCTTTGTATTAAATATTACTTCGAGAACCTGAGTGAAACTGGTATTATAAACTGAAAAACCAGTTTTTGGGTGTTATCAATGTATTCGTAAAAAATGGGTAATTTTTTTAAAGTGCTAAGATCTCTAGGCATGGAATCTGCTGCAACATCTCTAGTAATGGGTTGATAGGTTATGTGGCAAAAAGACCTTTCACCGAGTCTTGGATAGCGAGTACTCTTCGGAAGATTTGGTTCTATTGCTCATGGCAAGGTCAGTTCGATTCATTGCCCCAAAGAGCAACACCTATCTGGGTTAAATGGGTTTAGAAATTTCATTGGTCCAAAATGAAGATTCCACACAAAGAGTACAGGTTTTAGAAACACCTAGAAATTTATCAAGGATATCCTTTCTTCTTCGTTTATTTATTTATTTTTTAAATTATTTTTTGTGCTGTTGACACTTAGAGGCATCGAAACTTGGTATCAAGGCTTTCTTTCACTTTTTCTCTTTCCAGTGCATGCAGCGAGTGGTTGCTAAACGATATAGTGAAAGCGAAAAGGTGACATTCAGGCCTACCTGGAAGTTGTGTGAGTCTTTCCTAAGGTAAATAACAACTTCAGTTGTTACTTGTCGACTTGTTTTTCTATGAATTAGTCTATAATATAGTTTAGTATTCCCTTACTTATAGAATAATAAAACAAAAATTTAATATTTCTCATTCCATTTTAAATGCTTCGGACTTCGTGTCCAGTACGATGGACATCTGCTTTAATTTTGCCATTGTCCGAAAATATCACATTTTATATATAACAACTTTATATACTTTACTTGAATGAAATGTACAGAAAAATTAATTAAATTCGTCGTTGATAGTCTTAGATATGATAAAAAATATGAAAGCAAAAGGCACAAAAGGGGAAAAAACCCTGCAATAATTGGCTCAAAATTTCGAATGACGAGACTAATAGTTTCGCATAAAATATTTTGCCTATTTTAAAAGCACTAATAGAGAATTTTCAAATTTAACTATTCAACCTATGCCATCTGTGAAAAAAAAAATTAGTCGATAATTTAATTTAGATGAAAAAGAAGAAAGTTGGAATTTTTCTCCTTGCATACGATACTTAAAAAATGTATGAATCCATAATTTCAGCATTGAATTTTATTTGTGTTGTTGTTGATGATATTTTGTTATAACTATAGTATGAAATCTTGAATATTTTTATTTAACCAACGTTATGTTCTAAGCATTCTTTTATGTATTTATTTATTTAATTTAATAAATAGTAAAAAGTATATAGCAATACGAAGTAATGTGCTATTATTAGATTATTTTATTAGCAATAATGTTTATTTTATTTTATTATTTTTTTAGTATTTTATAAATTCGTTGTAACTATTGCATAAATGGAATGAAATTGAATAGATTGTTGCTTTGAAAGGAAAAAGTAAAGGTAAGTGATTTCTTGCTAATTTCTGATTATTTAAGACTAAAGGAACTTATTATTTAATTTTATTTCATTATCATAAATTATTTGATTCCCTTCGTTTATATTACTTCTCATTCATATACTATTTCGTTAAATAACTACAGTATGTCGATATGAGAAAAATAAGAGTATAGTAATAATAAAATTTCAAGTTTAAACCGTTGTATTCTTATTTTCATATCTATAAATTTAGTTTTCTTGGTGATCAATCTTTTTATGGAAATCTTTTACAGAACTTTGACTGCAATTATCTATAATTAATGACAATTAAATATTGGAAAATTATTATTAATAATTTTTTTTATATTTTCAAAATAGTAATTATTCATATTTATGCGTTAATACTAATGTATGAACTTATATAAAATGTATTAATTCTAAATAGTACTACGCTGTTCTTAAAAATACCATTACAATCAATGTATATGCATAAAAAATTCAGTACAATAACCTGCAAAGAATGTAAATATCTCCTCCGTCATACAAGATCTACTATATTTTATATTAAATATTTATTTACAAATAAAGCAAGTTGTTGAATGTTAATTATAGTAACTATTTGATAATTTAATTTACTTACAATAATTTCTTCATATAAATTTTGCATTTATTCTCTTTGGTACTAATTAACGGACAAATATGCGAAAACTATCTCGAATGTTGGCTTGGAAGGATCTGTTTTGTGCGGGTAAGTGATTTTTTTTCACATAGAAGAGGTAAATTTTCTTCTATTTATTATTTCCTAGTCATTTTTTTGTTATTTTGTTATTATTAATATACAGTTATGGGGATATTACGCATTTTATAGTTTTGGAAAAAATCGACCAGAATAAAATAAAACATATTAACTGAAAATTAATAAATTCTCAAAACTTTTCTAAAAAAAACAACAACCCTATTTTTAATTCATTTATGTTTGAGAATATGAACCTTTTCGAAAATATTGCAATGCTACTAATATGCTCGAGATGATGGAATAGATTTTAGATCCTTAACTTTGGTAACAAAAGTCAAGGTAAAAACTAGCATATCAAGGCACAAACGCTAGCAACTTTTTAATCATCAAACTAATGTTGGAAATTATTAAAAATAGAAAAATATATAGTGCATTAAACAAGTTGTAATACATCTGTTAGAAACTTTTTTCGCGCAGAATATTGTTTTTTAAAAATTTGGAAAACTTTTGCAACTATGCTCTTTTTCATGTTTTATTTCGGGAATATACAATTATTAACCATTTATTGTTACTTTTTATTTCCAGTTTTTGAGAGGATTTGCCGTCTTCAGAAGCACATTGTTGAATGAGCATTAATGAGCTGAGTTGATAACAGGAGTGTTCGAAATGTCGACATGCCATCCTAGTAAGTAATAATGTATTGTTTTTGAAATTTGTATTATTTATTGACTTTCGAAAAGTTATTTATATAATGTACTCAACTTAAAATGACATTAATATGACATCTTTCGGAGTCGGATTGGTCTGATCACAAAATTAAAGGAATGGATTGAGAAAAACTCGCTTGGACATCTTTGAAAGACCAAAAGTTTATGCTTGTAGCGAAAATAGCCACGGCCGCTTGATTTTCCACCCCAATTGAAGGAGAAATTCACTTTTCTCTCCACACAGTGACGAATCCAGGGGGGGCTATGGGGCTGCAGCCTCCCCCCCCAGAGCTAGACCAGAATTCTTTATTTTATTTTAAATCACTGCAGCTGTTTTTTTTCTTAATCTCCCGTTAAAAAAAATTGACATTTCTTCCTGGTTTTTGACAGGCTCGAAAATTTTCCCACTTTTGTAGTCATTCCACTCGTATTTGTAGCGTTGACGTGGTCAAAAACATGTTTTTGCTAGTTATTTATTGTGTTTTTTTCATTAAATTATCGAAAATATTGTAGTTTCCTTTACGATTCTTATTGTCAGGTGAGTAAAATGTGTAAAGTTAAAATGTTTTGGTTTACATAAGCCATAAGGTTTGACATCCATGACGAAACAAAAATTTTTATACCTCAGCCCCCCTGCCAACCCAAATCCTGGATTCGCCACTGTCTCCACATTATGAAAGGGATGATCGTATGAATGGATGAATGAATGAATGTTGAAAGAATGCCGAGTGAGATATCTTATGTGAACTAATACAATATTCCTTTGCAGATCAAAATCCCCATTCAGTAAATTAATATTTAGGTTTATATCAAAATTCTAGTTAGGCCAAACGGTAATCAACTGTAATTATCGGAGATGGAGAACCCGTCAGTTCATGTGCTCCCAGAAAAAACATGTATCCCTGACGCGAAAAGCATGGTTAATATCGATTTGATTCCCGGTGTTTTTTGAGTGCATGCACTTTTTGTTCCCCTTTCTTCCTTTCAGTTGAACTGCGGCCATTCTTGCCACTTGGAGGGGCTCGAGTTGTCGTCTATGGGTAAAAATTCCGTTCCAAACAAAAGTGGTCATTGAGAGGGGCAGTGGCGAATCCAGGATTTGGGTCTGGGGGGGGGGGGGCTGAGGTATAAAAAGTTTTGTATCGTCGTGACGAATGTCAAATCTTATGGCTTATGAATGCCAAAACACTTTAAATTTACAGACTTTACTCACCTGACAATAAGAGAATCATCAAGAACACTACAATACTTTCGATAATTTAACAAAAAACACAATGAAATAACTAGCAAAAACATGCTTTTGAACGTATAAACGTTGCAAATACGAGTGCGCTTCCGTTTCCATTCTGAAGTCATGCATGCTAGCTGGTGAATAAAAAATCCCGGAAGGTTGCATGTCATGACTTGCCGACATTGAAATTTATCGATTATCTACTAATGCCTGACACCTTGAAAATGAACACTTTGTAAAGTGGCAGATGTGTATGCTTCCTGTTATTATCAAATCAGTCTTCTACAGCTTATCGAAAAGAACAGCACTTCTGCAATAAAACGATTTATATTAAGGTCCCAGCGTCTCCTTTGTAGGTTATCAATCATACAATCAAATGCTAATGATGGTGATTGATTGCTACTGACCTTTACAAAAGTGTCATAGTATACAAGTGTTACAACGTCGATTCCAAATCCAGCAATTGACTAATGCAATGCAATGACCAAAAGACGAGTCGTTATTTTGAATTAATTCTGTGATACAGCTATCTGTAGCGTTTCGTGTAATGGTAATTTACCTCAGTTTCTGATGTTTGTACTGTCATTAGTGGAATAATAGTAAAGCTGTGCATTTCTATTCTGAACTGTGATAAGAATTGCATTTAATAATATTTCGAAGTAATGCTAATAATTTATGTTTTTTTTTTCTCCTAAACTGTGCATAATTTCATGTTTGTACTTTATTTTTGAATACAAATAGTATTTTATTTTTTAGGAAAGCATTATTTGCAGCAATTTACTCAGTCTGAAGTTTCAGTGAATTTCCAACGAAGTAATTTATCTTTAATCAGGTATGAAAAATCATTCGAAAATTTAAAATTTGATCGTTAATTTAATTTACTATGTATGAAAATTTATCGTTAATATAAATTCCTTACATTTACTTATGTTAGATTTATTTTGATTTTTAAAGCAACGTTTTGCGTACTGAAGAAAGACAACTTGTAATCCCCAGTTATTCAGAGACGTTTTATCATGAACCTGAACAGAACTTCAGAAGTCAAAAAAATTGGAACAGAATCAAGTTATGGAACAACAATGGGTTTTCCCGTCCATCAAACTATCAGGAAATTGTGTAAGTGCATAAACAGAATATATTTACTTAGACTTACAGCGACGATCTACTTGCTTATTTTGCAGCTGATATTATAATGTAGCAAAAGGTCTCTCTGTGGTGTATGGTGTAAACAGTCCAACACGCAGGATAATGGAGAATGAAGGTTTATTTACAAATATGCAGGAAAACACGTAGTACAGGTACAGGAAACAATAGTCCTTGCACAGATTACCAATGTAAATAGACAGCAATTCACAGGTAATGACAGTTCAGCACTTTGATATCTAACAACACAAACAGTCAGCAAATAACTAGTAACGACAATAACAGCTCAGCTCACCAGCTGATTAGCTCACACAGCGGATAGAACTCCGAAGACGTTCACGCTTCAAAGCGAAGTAATCAGTCGATCTAAGACGCTGCTCTGGTCTAGGCGCCGTCCTTAAATATTCTCTCCGACAGGCCGTGACGTCACATGGTGTTTTCTCGTGTATTCCCTTTCCTAGTAGAAATATCGAGAAATAAGACTTGCATTGCTGGGAAGCGGCTTTCCATGTTTGTAACAATAACTATCCTATGTTTACGGGTTTTTTTCCCAGAAATTATCCTAATAACAGCATAATTTTGCCAAGTTTATTGTTCTTTAGTCGTTTGCTTTTCTTAAATGACTTATGAAATATCAAATCAAATTTTATTCTTATATAATAGTAAATGGAGTTAATTCATGTGACGTCACGGTCATGTGACAAACATTACGCATGCCATTTAACATCGAACAGCATATAAGTCCACACTTTTCCAGTTCCAAAATGTGCAACGGATTCCATAATTATATTGGCGCAGGGCATTTCATGTGTATCGCTGCAGAATGAGTTTAATCCCGGCGTCATCCCTTAAGATTGTGGCATGCAGCCCCAGGTGGTACATACGCTTCTGAAATGGACGTTATGTGTGCTCATGTGATGCATTTTAAGTGCGTTGCGCCAATTTTATTTTGGAATCCACTGCACATCTTTCAGAAGAAAGAAGGGTGTGACGTTACAGCGCAGTATTATGCAACGAATCGTTTGATGTTAGATAACAAATGCAGTAACTTTTGTCATGTAAGGTGATTTCTTCGCTGTGGTTTCTTTTATATACTGTGACGCAAGTAGATATAAACAAAAGACCTATCTATTTACGATATAGGAAAGTTATTTTTGAGAAAAACATGAAATAAAAATGAAAAAGATATTATTACATTTCAAAATATAGCTCACGAGATTTCTTAATATTATTGCAACAGTGGGTAATTAAATAAAATTGCTTTGTTCTTGAACACGTGGATTTCTGTACTTTTCTCTCAGCTGTATTTATTTAACGAATACTCAGATATTTACAGTACTCTGTAAAAAACTGTTTACGCGTTACAAATTCCAAACACGGTAAAAATAGCATTGAACAGCTGAAAGTTCGGAATGATACAATCCTGGTTTATGGACTCATCACAAAGAAGGCAACTAAACTTTCCATTGGTATCATAAAAAGAGGTTTGATTGTTGTTGAATAAAATGCTTTAGTTCTCGTCTGCAATCTAATCAAGTTTCTTGCATTTGTTTAGATTAATTCATAAGCTTAATCTGTGTGTAGCTCCTACAGTATCCCGAACGAATATGACTACATTGTTTTATAAACATTTGAGAAAAAAATCTGTACGATTTAAAGAAATCAGAAGTAATTTCTCTTTCTCCGAGGCACACCCAGAGTCATAAAGTATGAAATGGCAGTATTGCAGTGGCGTAGCGACCGGAAGGCAAAGACGCCCCTGGCGCCAGTTTTAAACGGCGTCATTGAGTCAAAACATTGCTGCGTTTATGTCATTTTTTAAAGAGAAATATGATGAGGGAGAATAAGAATAATACCATGCCCCGGCTGCATTTATGCTTGCTAAGTCACAGATGGCGACTAGGGTAAAAAATATATATATATAATTTCCCGGGCTCCACTTGCCCTCTTTACTGTCGCTACGCCACTGCAGTAATGGGTCTAATTCTCATTATGTAACAGTCACATGGCAAATGTAACTGCGCTTGTTTTCTACAGTGGCGTAGCTAAAGGGCGCGGAGGGAGCGTTCCAGTCTGGCAGCACTTCGAAAGAGGCGGCAAAAACGGATATGCAAGAAACAATTTTAAAATTTAGAAGAGCAGTGACGCTAATTGCCGATA
The DNA here is from genome assembly GCA_013235015.1 of Araneus ventricosus. NCBI lineage: Eukaryota > Metazoa > Arthropoda > Arachnida > Araneae > Araneidae > Araneus > Araneus ventricosus. The sequence continues at coordinate 260,825 of BGPR01000554.1, read as the reverse complement.
TGTGAAAGAAGGATTGGTGGTGGACGGGCGATTTCACAACCTGTTTGCAGAGAGCGTCAAACAACGAATTACGTTACTAATAAAATATTTTTTTTCTGGAATTTCTTTATTTTTAGGTTTATGTGCCCTAGGTAACTTGTAAAGGAAGGGCGACGTGGTGCCCGGGTTGGCAGAAGCTCCAGCTACATCACTTGTAATCTAACTGCACATTATCTTACACTGTGATTTAAAATCACGCCCTTTTTCCTCCTGCAAGATGGTCAAAGAATTCCGAAATTAAACCGATGAGGTGTATTTTATGCTTATCACTTGAGTACCAACTGGTTGCATTCTACACGAGAAACACTAATTTTATTTTTCGTGCAATAAAAACATAACTCGTTGAAAGCACCATTTTCAAAATTTACGATTCCAAAATACGAATGAACAGAACATCAGATACCTTTATAATGATTACTGGTCTTAATAATAACGAAAAACAATGCACATAAAAAAAGCAACTAATTAGGAAAACATTGCATTGCTTATGAAGCAAAGGAGATAACAGAAAAGCTGATGTTAATGAATTTTAATTATCGTTGCTTTTTAACAAACTTTTTTCTTTCTTATGCTTAAAAAAGAGAGAGACAAAATGTCTTTTTGTTTGATAAAGAAAATAATGATAAATAAATAATCGAGAAAGAATGATGTCAACAGAGTGAACTGACGACTTTAATACACCTGAGTCACTTTGAGAGTTTACAGACATTTCCAGGAAATCTTTCTTGAACGGAACATATGCCTTCTATGCAAATAATGAATATAATTCAGAGTTTAACTTTACTGAATGCGTTTTGAAGATGTGGAAACCAATAACCCACATCATTGTGTGTTTTTCAGTGGTTGAATGATTTTCAATACAAACATTGTTTTTTCTCTCTATTAAAATCTATATCCTCAAATTGTCACGTATAGCAATTTCTTTCACTCCTTTTGTTTTCCCTTCTTTTCTCTCATTTAAATTATTGATAATTTACTCACAAATTGAACTATTCTCAGTTTTACGAAATGATATAATCCGATATGAAAGAATATGCTGCGGATTGGGTAAAGAATAAATTTTGCATAAAAATGCATGATTTTTGGTTTAAGAGAGTGGATATCACACTAAAGCAAGAAGTATAATTTCAATGCAAAGCGGCAAATACAAATAATTGTTTTTGTAGTCAGTGATCACTAAAGTTTGCAGTATGTAGGAAGCTACGTGCCACCGTAGAACCTGTGAATGACAGAATACTTGTTTCTACATGTATAGAAACAGCCTCATGAAATTAAATAAGCTGCATTTTGTAGATAGAGCTTCACTACAATGAATATCGATTATTTGTATCTAAAAACTAAATTCTGTTAATTCTGTGTTAAATATTTAGAATCATATTCAGAATTACTTAATTGCGTGTAATGATATATCGCAGTTATCTTTTCCTGATTGTTGTCAACTTGAACTGTCTCTGATTATAAATCACAGAGGAAATTTTCTTCCTACTAATGAGGAAACTGACGGGATTGAAAGGAAAATGATCGCGAAATCCTACAATTAAAATGTCATTGTCACGAAGAAAAATGAGCGGGCAAAATCAATAATATATACTTTTTATGTTTTGATTTCGTTTTCAAAACTTTATTTTATGTTATTGTGGGCTTTTTTTTTCATTTTGTTAAAGTCATGATGCCACGAGCAGTGCCGTGAGGGTACTGCTGGTTGAAAATAAGAATCATTTGGAGTTCCAAATAAATCGGTTTCCTTGTTTGAAATGTTCGAAAGCAATAAAAAGTTATGGAATTTCCTCGTGATTTCTATTTTTAAAAAAATCAGCATTCTGCATTAAAATGCAACTTCGAAAAATTGTAATTGGTGGCATGAGAATTCCACCAATAAGAAATATAGGGCTTTTTAATTAGAATCGTTTTTGGTTGCATCGTGTATCGGTATTATATTAAAGTTGTGAATAGTTTATGCAGCAAAGAGCTGTTAGAAGCAGTGGCGAATCCAGGGAGGGGGCTATGGGGCTGCAGCCCGCCCCCCCAGAGCTAGCAGAATTCTTGATTTTATTTAAAATCACTGCAACTGTTTGCTCTTAATTTCCCTTTTTTAAAAAAATAATAGAAACGTGACAACATTGCTTTCTGGTTTGACAGGCTCAAAAATTTTCCAACTTTTTTAGTCATTCCACTTGTACTTGTAGCGTTGACGCAGTCGAAAACATTTTTTGTCTAGTTATTTCAGTGTATTTTTTAATTAAATTATCGAAAGTAATGTATTTTTCTTTATGATTTTTACTGTCAGGTGAGAAAAGTCTGTAAAGTTAAAGTATTTTGGTTTACATGAGCCATGAGGTTTGATATTCGTCACGACGATACAAAATTTTTATGACCTCAGCCCCTCCCAGACCCGAATCCTGGATTCGCCACTGGTTAGAAGATACGTATTTCTCGGTTTATTTTGTTATCCTTCAAATCTAAATATTTTTTTAGGTGAAAATATTTAAAAAATGAATACTTAATTTGTTTTCATATAGTTAAATTAACACAATAAAATGCAATAATTTTAAATTGTTATATGATATCTTAGTTTTGTTACATAATATATATAAGGTTGCCATAATTACCAGGCTTTGATACGGGACGTCTAAGTGCTAAATAATTAAACATAAAAAAGTGGGCAGGTAATGGTTTATTTTATGATAAAATATCAATGAAGTTTAAGCAATCTAATAAAATGAGCACGTAGAATAATAAAAAAGATACAAGGCTAATCGTTTTCAGCCCAGTCATATTTTAAAGTTGAGTTTAGTTTCTTAAATATATAATTTTACCCTTTCACATAACTATAAAATTGGAAGCAAGTCATTTTAGAATTAAAATAAATAAAAATTTCTTCACTCCTCTTCAATTGTCTCAAAATGGGAAAAAAAGGGACAAACAGAAATACGGGACTGAGTAATGAAATACGGTGACAGTCCCGTATATACGGGACGTATGGCAACCCTAAATATACAGTTTTTTTTTGTATTTTATAAACCTAGAATGCAACCGAGTTGTTAGTAAATGTAAGAAATTTTTAGTTGTAAGTATAACTGGAAGAAAAACTTTGATTTTTGGGGGGATTTTTTTTATCCCTCAGGAAATGCATGAAGGGGTCGAGACAAAAAAATACAGTAAATAATAATAAAACTAAGTATTTGAAGATCAATAATTTTCCTTATACTATACAATGTATCATTTATTTCTTTGCATAGAGTAAAACTGCACAAAATATTTCCGAACGTCAAACCCTTTTTACCTGTCCTTTGTTTACAGGCGTCATTTCGAAAAGGTAAAAAAAAATAATAAACACCAGCCGACAAAAAAACAAAGTGAGAGCTAATCTGTTTCTCTCGAATGCAATTATTCTTCTGCCCCATCTGAAAGGAAGCCAGCAGTTCCTCCCTCCTCTGACGCAGAATAGACCCGGTCCACAGTAAGAGCAAAAGATATTTTCGGCTCACGTTCGCTTCTCCGGCTATCAATGTTGCCAGCTGACTTCAGTGGTTTTAAGAGCGGGTTGCCATATCAATGTCAGTTATCGCAGTTTTGGAGAAGGAGTTCGTCACCTAATAATTTTGCGTTTATATATTACTTGTGAAGTAAATAATACCATTTTAAGCTTTTGCTCGGGAATTATAACATTTTAGTATTAATTTATTGCGGAAAACCCGGTTTCCTAACTTTTTATGTAATTTTTGGCGAATCGTAAAACATGTACCATTTGGAATCTTTGATTAACGTTGGGAATCTTGAGATTAATGTTGGGTTTTGAATTTTATGTAAAGATAAATTTCATCGCGTACATACTATTTTTTCCCGCGACATCATAAACGTTCAAGAAACGGAATGCATTGCATTTATACACATTTTGGAAATTTCGAAAGTGTTGTATCGATTTCTTCAAGATAAGACTGAAATCTGTTACATTTTAAGAATTGCATTGCTCCTGCTTTAGAATAAACAGAATTAGATACTTTGTATGCCTGAAACTTAGTAAGTCCATTAGCGGTAAAAGCCACACCCTTGACAAACCGATTAGAGTGAGTCAAAGCACATTCAGACACAAAACATTTAAAGAGACAAAAGTTGCTTATGTTTTTGAAAAATCTTATTATTTCTTTTATTTTCTATGCTACATCTTTTACTACATTTTCTTTTTACTACATCAGATCATATTTTTTTCTATTTACTACATCTTATATAAATAAATTAGCTCATAAGTAATTGTTAGATATATAGTTTGTTTTTAAAAAAGTGGGAAGCAAGAACATACATAACAAGTGTACGAATACATATTGTGCTTTTTGAAACAAAATAAGATTTGAAATTCATTTTAAAAAAGTAATCTGCACCATTTAATAAACAGGAACATTAAATATTCAGATTGATCACATTCCACATCTTTTAATGAATTCAAATTCTGATTCTTTGCATTAAAATTTGCTTTGATATCATTTACTGGAACACATAACCGTAAGTGTTTCAAGTTTCCTAACAAACTTAAGAATATAACAGTCATCAATAAAAATGCGATAACATATAAACAAATATCATTAAATGATATTCATGCATTAGGAAAAAAAAACAAACAATAATCCATAAATGTTACGGAAATCACTTGAAGTGAGATGCATTGCCAAGATGTGGACTAAGTAGTATTAATTACGAACTATTGTTGAAAGTACGTTTCGCGTTTTATCCTAGACAAATTCGATAAAATGTTGCTGGCTTTTAGAATTCAAACTGGTTTCTAACCTGGACACCTCATCTGCAATTACGTTACAAAAGGGGTAAACACTTTCCTCGTATCTACAGTTTTTAGGTAAACAGTGTAGCAAACTCAAGGGTTACAATGCCAAAAAAGAATGAAGTATCTGGAGCGAATAAAAAAGTAGTTAAACAGAGATTAGATAAAACGAAAAAAAAAGTTTCATCAGAATATTTCCGTGATTGCTTGCGAGTCGCAAAAATAAACAACAACAAAAAAGAGAAATCTGAATTAAAATCCTGTGCGTGAGTGTGACCTTCACATTTTTTCGCCCCTCCGACACGAAAGTGCGCCGTTCTCCCCCCTCAGCGGCATCGCCACAGTAGACCCTTCCAAACCTGCCTGTCATGTCTGCGGTGATCACGGACTAGTTCATTGACTTGGCGTAGAACCTAGAGGATGGTACGCCAAATGGATGACTCTACAACTCCAGTATGGAGTTCTCGCTTCAAGACAACACTGTGATCAAGAGTAGCTGAGTTTTGGAAAAAAAAATTTTAACGCGTTTTCTGATTGTTGGGGAGGTTGAAGATGTGTTGATGCATCAAGCGTTTCGTAGGAAATTTTGCTAGATTTTTGAAGAAATATGATCATGATTTTCCGATAGTAAAGAGTATGACGTGGCCGTTCTTTCTCTTCTGCCATGTAGTTTCCGTCGCACGCAAGGGTTGAAGCATTTTTTCATTTTACCTTTTTTTTTCTATTGGACCTTGGGTAAAATTTGGTCGCCGTTGCTGACATCTTGGACAGAGAAATATGTCGCACCGGACGTACTAGAGCAGCATGCGGCTGGCTCTAGGAAGTGTACTGGAAGTGTACTGTGTTTACCAGAGATAGCGATCACCCTCACTTTGGAATTCCACATTCCTGATTAACCTGTGCAGCTTGGAATAAGTGTTTTTTCTAAGAAATATATATATATTTTATGTTTTTTATTCGCATGTGTGTGTGTCCGAAAACGGGAGACGACGTATATTTTTGGCGATGAGTAGTGTCAAGGCACTATCAGTAGGACATATATCCACTCCTATGTATATGGTCATGGAGAGGTAAGGAATACAAATTTATCATATTAACCTGAAACGCATATGGCGCTGTATATTCATGTGTTGTTTTTTTTTTATTTATGATTTGATTTCAATATGTGTAGTAATCTTCCGTTTAGAAATGCATTCACTTGAAAGAAAATCAAGTTTTTAAGGTTTAAATCATTGCGTCCGTATAATCACTAATGGCTGTATTTAAATGAAGACGTTCACATTATTGTGATGTGTATCTGAAATCCTTCATTTAAATTGCGGAGGACTAACGAAAACAAATCGGAAATCATAATTTCTTGGCAGATCAAGAAACGGTGGAATTGATTGTTATTACGAGTATATACGTTGACAGATTGCGTGAAAATTGCATGTAATTTGTTTGTTAATTACTTGAAATTTATAAGCAAAGTGCAGTAAAATTACTATCGATTAGCACGCTATTCCCTTTAGTTAGTTGTAAGCAGTTTTCTTCGCAGTGTCAAAAGAATATTTAATATCATTATTAAGAATTTCTAAATAAATTAGTCTCTCATAGTTAAAAAATTAATTTTTTGGGGGGTGTCTTCTATGAGGGGAGGAGAAATTGATTATATGTTAAGATAGGGGTGTGCTGTTTCTGTGTAAAATCGGTATTCACAGTAAGTGTTAGATAGCCAAAATTTTGTTTTCTATACGCGCAATATGTACCAACAATTTCGTTTTAAGTAATACCGATTTTGCAGTTATAATTCGGTAACATGAATTTGAAACATCTGAAATCGATCGGTAGTTTGTATCTGGAATAGTAAATAATTAGTAAAAATAAAAAATAATAACATCGATTGCATATAAGTGACCGTTAAAAAATACATATTGATTGAAAATATTGATAGCGAATTTTATAGGCAAAAGGATTGAATTCCATGTGGAGGGTTTTCTAAATTTCACATGACTTTATAAATGATTTTATTTCACTTTTTCCAAGATATAAAGAGAATTAAATGAATAATGTGAAATGCAAAAGCAAGTACAAAAAAATTATTTAAAAAAATGGAATTCTATTATCTTGTTATGCTTGACGGTCATTTATTTATTATGAAATACGCTGGGAAATAATTTTAAACGACTCTGAAATAATTATCGAGTTTGTGCGAAAACAATAGGGGAAACAAGTTGAATTTTTAAATTATCCCATTTAAATGCATGTAAATTGTGGAAAACAAATTTTATTTTGGCGAGCAAAGGCAATTGTTTAAAATTAGTAGTTCTCATTGTTGAACAAATTTGCTGTGAATTGTTATTGAATTATCCGTAGTTAGGGTTAACTCAGCTTTTTACCAATGCTATCGGGTGCGACAAAAGAATTTTTTTTGGATAAGATTTTAAATTTTCGAATTGAAAAGTAAAATATATAAAAAATTATTTTATTTAAGATAATAGGATATATCAATTTTATTTACAAATGTCTTTTTAAATGCTGAAACGTAAACGCTGTAGATTTAAATTTTTACTGATATTTTTTTTGTTACTACCGGATTAGACTTTAAAGATTTTCGTAGAACACCGAGAAAAGATTGTAGAGCATTTATTATTATTTTTTAAATGAGAAAATGTACTAAGCTGATATCGATATATCGTCGTCCGAATCGAACGTAGTGCGAAGCATGTCATATGATCGAACTTCCTTTGTTTCTTGTGTACATTATACAAATTAGTTTAATATTTTTATATGAAAACCAGCACATAATTACTTTCCTATTGCCAAAATTTTGTTTATAACTGTACAGTAAGTGTTACTCTGGTTCTTTTTACCAACGTTTTGAATAGAGATATGTGAAAATTTGGCATACAGTTTGGTTACAGTTTGCAAATCGGAATTACGGTTAAAAGAACAACTGATAAATGAAATCAAGAGATGACCTATTATGTAAGCAGATAATGCGTCGTGTTAAAGGAAGATGAATCAAACCGGGGAATTCTTACCAGAAAATTCGATGAACTGTTCTAACATCGGAAATTAATGTTACAACGGAATTGTTATTCCAAGGTTGTGCGCTGCAAATTGTTTCCAATTATACCAGGATATAAGGAGGTCCCACCCATCTTCATCAGCCCACTCGAGCCACCAGGTTGTGGGTGAATTATTTCCTAAATAGTTGATTTGTCATTCAGCAAGCGTTGCCATTTTTCTCAGAAACGACCCACCGTGGTCATTTAGAGTGTTTTTTAACGTGGCCGTTCCCATAGCGACGGGTACTCTGAACTCTTTCACGCGCTTACTGAAGTAAGAAAAATAATTCTTTTGGAACTTGAAATAAATCTGGAAATTTCCTGTTTATCATCTGAGTAATTTTCATTATCCAAAAGCCCCATGACTTTTGAAATGAAACCGCGCTTTCATGTGATATTCGATTTTAATATGAATTTTGTATAGCGAGAGCTGTTTCTGGATCAAAGCATTTACTGTGGATTAATTTCATCGGGTTTAGGGTGTGAGTGTGGTTACATTAGTATATAAAAATGTTTGAATATTGGTGAAATGTTAATTTTATTTTGACCGTTATGCTTGAGGGCATAGTACCTTTCAATTAAAAAAATTAAACAACATACTTTGCTTATTCTGCAAAAATGTGCCAAAATTGAGCCGACGCTTTTGAAAAAATAGAAGGAAAAAAAAAAGATATCCCGGGAAATAAAATTAAATTTGAAAAGTATAATTTACGTTAAAATTTGAATTGCTTCACCAAACTAGGTTAAATAATCGTTAAATTTGGAGAGCAACTCTCTAATATTATTTCTCATTATATATATATTAAAAATTGAAAGTTCAATTATGCGAACCATTTATTTTGTGCGAAGTTTTTACAGTTAAAGTGATAGGAAAAGGTTTTTTTTTCCATTTAGTTGGCAAAAACGTTCCCCCTCTTTTTTTCGTAATAACGAAATTGTCGTGAAGGGACGCATGTATACGCCATATTGAATACCAAGTTTTTCTATCGAGTATTAGGGTTTGATATACAAGGAAATCGTCGAATGACAAAATTTCAGAGTAGTTTAATACATAATGTTCCTGCAGTTAAGAAATGAAAGAATCATCTATGGAATCGGAGTTGGACTATGTAAAAAAAAATAATAATTAAAATGTGGGGCTATCATTACATATATATTCACAATGTTTCAGTTAAAGGATTGTTAGATTTATATATGTAACAAATTATCCCTCGAGACTTCTGTTGTTATTTTATAAATCTCGGAAAGTACTGCATCGCTGTTTGAGTCAGATGAACTTCTTATTCTTTGCTTATGTAAAGCAACATTGAAAAACATGATTTCTTAAAAATCGTCATCAAGAATTTTCGTAGGACGCATATTTTTCATCTCTATCGTCGACCACATCGGTGTACGATTTCAGTTCACGAACTTCTTGGCTAGGCTTTCAGGTTACCCACTGTTATAGCTGTTCTATTCCGGGCTTAAAAAAGTTCTCTATCCACCCCTCACATATGCCGGATGTAGAAATATCTTGCATCATTACCAGGACTAACGTTGAAACGTTTTCCTACGGCCCTCCGCGCGTCTCTCCCCTAGACTTCTTTTTTCAAGAAGTAAACACAGTTCTTTTTTGGCTTCGTTACAACATTTCCACAGCTCGACTATGTCTGTGAGCTTCGACCTTGACTATACCCAAATAGAAATTCATTATAATAATAATAAAAAAAAAATCTATTCATTCTTGTCTTGGCTCATACGTGTATATGCGTTGGGAAGAGGACGATCAGTTGTTAGTTACCGAGAAATGCATTTAGAAGTGCGAGGGAAATTTAAATCGTGATCTATAAAACAAAAGAAGCAGTTTTTAAAAAAATTTATTTGATTTTCTTTTTGCGGATTGTAATCGCTCTATTGAGAGATAAATCATATTTTGTATAGAACAGATTCTTTTGAGATCCTTGTATGTAACGATTCCTAAGAACTGCTCCTTATTTTATATTTTCTTGAAATATTTGAAACTTTTCCCACACATAATTGTTGATGTTGTGTTTATAAGAATGGAATCGGAGATAACAGGCTTTGAAATTTGGTTGCTGTAGTTCGATTGTTAGCAGTTCGGTAACTAGGATTAACCTAGTTGATTTTCAGTTATTTATTAATGAATGTTGATTTTTAATTTTTTCTGTTCTGGCACACAATGCTTTAAGTTGGGTAGGTTATTTTAATTTTCCTTTTCGGACACTTAAACTAAATTTTTGTATTATAATTCAGCCTGATTTTTGAGGGGCAGTTAAAAATGGCTCTTATTTTTTAAGCGTTCGACATATATATTATATAGTATATTTAAAGTCTTAACCCCCCCTCTTTTGTTATAATAGAACCAAACAAAAATTTGCTGGTGGTAAAAAAATATCGATAATCGTTTCTTGGCGAGGGGGAAAAAAAAGGGAAATCCTTTATTCAAATAATACAGACATAAGTGTTCATTCATTCACCATAAAATTAAAAAGTGCTGAGGAATTAGATGTCTTCAAAATGCAAATGCTTGCGGGGAATTAATTTACTGGCATTAGGTTGAAGTTGCATATAGGTCATGGAGGAGATATTTTTTAAGAGGTTTATGTTTTTATCAAAGAAATGGTATGCTACGAATTGAAAACATGGTCCAATATAAAATTAACAACAGTTGAGGCTAATTAAAAATGATTAAAAATCTTTATCATCTTTCCAAATATTTTGTTTATGAATACAAATGTATAGTGAAAAATGAAATACAAGATTATATATATATATTGTTATTTGTAAAAAAATTTTTTTTTTATATGTATCTATAATTAACAAATTAGGAAGAAAAACGTATTTTACATTTTTTGCGCTATGCTATATCAAATGCAATTACTGTTCTAGAATTTATATCTTCTATAAAGTTATTCGACTTACAAATTTCTTGAGAGAATTAATTTAAAGGTTGGGGCAGGATAGAAACAGCTGAATTGAGCCATTATATTATTGTTATAAAAAATACGCAAATATATGACTAGGTATGATCCTATCGGTTATTTGGTTTATGAATCAATAGTAGTTGAGTGAACGATTGAATGATGAAGCAAGTTCACATATTGGAAAGGACTGACCTTGGGACGACCTCTAATATTATCCGCAGTAACAACTGTCGCCGAGTTATCGAATGATAGCGATTCCAAATTGTTCAACCAGCGCGGAAATGAAGTTGTTGTCTGACTGAATTGTTTTCCTGTTTCGTAGATATTTATGTATTCCGCGTGACGTTCATTATTTATAGACTTCATTGCATATCATTCGTACTAATGGTATTATATTTTAGGATTGAATGATGGGGTTTTTCTCTTGTATTGAGCAAATTTTATCATGGTATGTTTATACCTTTATCTTAATTTTCATATAAATCGGAATTGTATTTTAATTGACTAAAGTGATGTGTAATTTAATCAATGTAGGTTGGAATTCTCTCTGGTGTCCTGCTGAAGGAAATGTCGATAAATAAGTATTATTCTATTCTGCATTTTAACGGTCCAGTTACATTGCTAACTTAATTAAAGAAAACGAAAGGAGGGGAAAAGAGTGAAAAAAAAACAGCCTTGAGAGCAGCCAGACATGTGTTGAAGGTTTCCGAAGCGAGCGCAAGCTTGACTTTGACATTGGCATCAGCACGCGCAATCACCGAGTCGTTTAAACTATAATTTTTAACACTTTCGTTCCTTTTTAATGCCTGCAAATGCATTCACGTTGCTGACAAACGTTTTCGCAAAAAGTCCTTGGCCAGTTTAGAGAGGTCTCCTCTTTTTTTCTTTTTTGTCTTTTCCCGACCTTTATCTCTGTAACCCTTTTCCGCCCTAATCGAGTTGGGAGTTGTTACTCAACCCTCTCGGCTTCTTTGTCCTTTCTCTCCCCCTTCTCCCTTCTCCGTCCTCCCTACATGACCTACAATGTGTTTGCTTTATGAAAAGAACGCTTCGTCTAGTTTATTTTACTGTTAGTTCTTTTTCCTTTTTATTTTTATGTGTGTGTGTATGTGCTGAACAATTTTTGGACTTGCTTGGGGAAATATCTTGTAACACAAGCTAGTCTTTTAAAACTTATTTCTTTTTGAGCATGTTTGACTCTACTTGAATCTGTTGCGTAATTTGAATCTAAATATGCGAGTTTTGAGTGTTAAAATTTGCCATGGCTGTCTTATATTACCGTCTCTCTCCCCTCCCCGTTACAACGTATTCTGCTTATCTTTTATGGTGTCCGGATAAATTAATTTTTATAATTCGTCTGTTTTAACTCAGCTCGATTTGATTTAAAATATCCGGTTTAAAGAGCTTTTTGTTTGTCCACCCTGATAAAAAAAATTCCACCATTTTATCTTCCATGCATTGCCTACAAGTTAATTTCTTCTATATTGGAATATGTTGTTCGTTTGAAGGTAAATGTTTTTTTTTTTTTTTTCAAAGTTGAGTTTCATTCTTGTAGAATATCTTTTAATTTTGGTTTGTAAAATGTAATATATTTTTGAAATGTAAAATTTGCGCGTTTCCGAGAATTTAATTGTTAAAGATTATTTTCTGCAGGTTTTTCTGCTATGGATTACTTTTCTTGTTAGTTGAGGTTGCAATTGAGAATTATCAGTTTCTCCCAAAGCAAATGAATTTGTTGGTTTTAGATTTTAATTTGAATTTTGCACGTTATTAAACCGTCAGAGTATAAATTACTTTATGCATGCAAACTTTGGCCTTCTGTCTTTTGATTCTTCCTTTTTACATCTTTTTATTGACTAAAATTTGACTATATATAGGGGAAAGTGGGGTAAAACTGGGTAGCTAAGGTTCGAAGGCCTGTTGGAGCTAAAATATTCGACATAAGAACATGTCAAATTTTATTAAAATATTGTTTATCGGAGTACAATATATTTTCCAAAAAAGTCAGTTTCATTACTTTTTACATGAATGATTTTTTTTTTTATAAAAAAAGTCGAACTACCCGGGGATGAAACTGGGTACACATGTTAACGGGAATGTTATTGGAAATTAGGATAACTCGATTTTCAGTGGAAAAGTTGCAATCATTTTATTTTATACGACAATTCAAGAATATTAATTACAAAATTCACACGTAAAGTAGTTGTCTTCTTTCTCCGCGTCACTACAGCTTTCGTGTGTTCAGCTAAGGCGGTTTTTGCATTGGATTAACCCTTCTTCTTTATTTCAATTAGAAAATACATAATTAAAATATAAACAATCAGCGTCTGATGTGTTTTTATCGTCTTAATTGAAAGGAATCATCAATACTGACTGACCGGTCTTACGCCACTTGGAGTACCCAGTTTTACCCCGAGAGAAGAGGTTATAAAAAACGAAAAAGAACCTCGCAATCATTGGAGTAAATACTTATTGTTTAATAGGGTCTGAATCCGTAGTAAACGTATAATAAGCTGGATTAAATGGAGTTTTTATTACAGTAATAATTTTTAAGCAAGGATAGCTTAAAATCAAACGAACATTAGAGAGTTGACGGCTTAAAACAAATAAACATTCACAGAATCAGTGAATTCAACAACTGCAACACGTCACTATGACTCTTCCTTTTTCTGTACTTGTAGAGTGTAATTCAGTATCTGTCTGGTAGATAGGAAAAATAATAGCGCCAGAATCAAGGGTATCCGGTTTTACCCCAAATTATTTTTTTTAACTCATCTATATTTCGTTTGTATTTTGAATCAACTAAGGTGACATATCCTCAATATTACTATCATGAATTCAAAACTGTGGTTTAAGATACTAGTATTCACTGCTAACAGCGATTGCGTATGAATTTAATATTCTACATTCAGCAGTCGACTGTTTTCATTCTTCCTGCAATTGCATGAAATATGATGCTTTCTCAGATGAGGTGTGTACAGGTTTCATTTTTAACTAGCTACAGCGCAGTCTCTTATCACAAACAGCTCAAATTCGGTAACATGTTTTCAATGTTTACTTGTCTTTCTCTGTGATAAGATAAGCATACCAGCCCAACAAAAGCTTTATGATCCGCTGATGCTGCGCATTCTCCGATTGATCACGGTGGCCTTTGACCAGCACATATTACTCAACTGGCTGTAGTTTTATGCATAGGTGTCGCACAGGCATATTAGGACGCAATCGAGTAAAAGTTTTGTCATTTATACATGCTTATATGATAGGTTTGTTTGTTCAAACTTACACATACTTTGTTTGTGACGATTGTGTAAACTTTTTATTATTTGAAAGCATACCACTCGTTGCAAAATACGTATAATGGCTAAGATGTTGATTAGTTGACTGAATTTACAATTATTCTGAATCTGTTGACTGAAATTACAATTACGCCATAATGCACGCAGTTTTAATGGGATTTTTCTTTTTATTAGTATACAGATTCCGTATGAGAATGGTACCTATTGCAATAGTTCTCATGACATGACTTTAACTATTACTTTGAACCGGCCGGGTGCTATGTTGTAGGGAGGATAAAAATCCAAATCGGAGTGGAATTTGCTGATGGAAGTTGATATTTTCATTTCCCCATAACTTTCTTACAATTGGAGATAGAAAGATATTTCAAATTATGCGAATTATTGCCTCACCATAACAAGTTAGGGCTGTTGCTTACAAGTTAGGGGCTGAATTTGAACCCCTAACTTCGACTATGTTTAATTCTTCACCATAACGAACAACTTTCGCAGTGAAAGTTTTTCGATAGCTGCAATTGCTAACTTAGGGGCTGAATTTGAACCCCTAACTTCGACTACTTTTAACATATTATTTATAACCTGGGTCTTATCTGTAAATTGCGTGGTGCGTTGTCATGCGGCATACATGATGCAAAAATCAGTCAAAACGCTCTGCAAGACGGACTGTTGCACTTAGAGCTACAAAATTTGGCTCGTAGTATAAATTATTGTCACCAAGAGAGTTTTTCAAAATTTTAAGTAATATTTTAATTAAAAATTAATCTAAACGTTAGCGTCTCCCCCCCCCCCCCCAATAACTTCGGAGCGTATTATTGCACATAATTAGCTTTTCAGCGATACCAATGTTATATCCGTGCAATTTATTTCTCTAATTTTAATACATTTTAAAATATATTTTACAACAAAATTTTTCATTATTTTAATTACTGCGTTTATACACACGCGAATTTCGACGATATTGATGATTTTTTATGTGCATGTTATCGTTGTTATAATTAACAGTACATTTTAAAAAAATAATTTAAAGATAGACGAAACATACTAGTTTGAAACTTGAAGTTTTAATCTCCATTATTTTAACCTATGCTTGTGACACCTTGACGGAAGGTATGTCTCTTCCACTCCTTTTTTCAACCCCATAGCTCCAACCCTTATGAAATATCTCGGGGCAAACGGAATCTACCTTTGCATTTCTTCTGGCCAACAGAAATTTTTAGAAGATAAGAAACAAATATATTTTTGAAGGTTTTCATATGTATCAACATACCTAGTGCTCATAATTTCGTATAACCCATTTCTAATGAACCCATTGTGTGATATTCGTGGTTTGCGACGTTCATGTAATTTCTTTTCTCTCCTACTATTCGACTGTTTTAATTCGTGCCACATGCTAACAAATACCATTGAGAGAGAGAACAACAAACCACCCTTCCATTAATATATAATAATAAAACCACCACTTATTACAGAATATTTTCGTTGTAATCGTCTCAGGCTGGATTTGAATTTCATTATAAAGAAATATGTAAGAATTAAGAAACAGGGTTTTGTAAATCAGAGTTAATGAATTAAATCAGCTCTTAAGACTTTGGTTAGGTACTTTTTTAGGTCAAATATGAATAGAAATGAGTCCATTATTGCAGAAATCTTGGATATTTATGAAAATATACATGATATACGCTGATTGTAGAATGCATTGTAAAAGTTAATTGCAATATGGTTTTTGAAGTTTAATTTACATTTTAATGTGGCAGGAATTTTCTAGAAGTCATGCAGTGACAGTTTAACTCGTTAACAATTTTATTGTTTTTGGTTTTATTAAGTTCCTTCTGCAATATTTCCAGATAACAGTAACGTCGTTTAAAATTTTCATATATACAGGGTTTCTTAAACTTTTTCCATTAGCGACCTTATTTCACGCAGAAAAGTTTGGAACGATCCGAAAGTTGCAAATAAATTATTAACTATTGATAACTAAAGAGCGAATAACTTTTAACAAAAATATCTTAAGACGCGGTAATTTTTTTTAGTTTTTCTTCTTACAAATGTTGAAGAATCTGTAACGAGTACACCCCGTGAGAATATTCGTGACCCCGGAATTTTTCTATGCGACCCCACATGTGGCAACTCGCCACACAACGCTGACAATTCATTTAAACATCGTTTTTTCCCCTCCTTGAAATGTTTTGTGTTCAACATTTTCTTTCTCGTGTATCTTTTCGTTATGAGAAAACCAGTCACGAATGGTACTTATTGCAGCATCTTACGTAAGGACCTGTTTGAAACACGTGAAAGGTCTTACATGCGATTTGCGGAATAAACCTAGTATCTTCATCCCTCAACAGATAAGAAACCAAAGCAGCACCATCATTTATAACGAAGGTGCAACACTCTCATTTGAAAAAGGGCATACATACTCGACAAAAAGCCAGTTGCCCAATATATTTATTTTTTCAATAGATATCCACACTTCCTTAATTTTTTTTCTAGGTTAAAAACAAGGCTTCTCATTGGGATGTGTGAAATGACCTCTTTACCCTTGGCCGCTCACCTCCGAGTTTCTTCTGCAGAAAAAGAGGGAAAAAAAATTCATCACGCATAGGTAGGGGAGACTCTCAATTACTTTATCGTTCCTCTGGATATACTGGAGGCCATGGAAGGAATGAACTGGGATTTGTGGAGGGGGTGAATGGAAGGAGGTGGGATCACTGAGCAAACATGGCAGCCAGCAAAAAAAGAACCGGCGCCGGGATGGTGCCTGCGCCTAACCCTGTGGAGAATCTTAGGCTGTCCTGTTCAGCAGGTTTGGCAGGTAGATGGGAGAAGGGGAGGGGGGAATTAAATAACGAAGTCTGTAAGAGTGGAGAGGGAGGGGGAAATAAAGTAATAATAAAAATAGAAGTAAACGACTCGAAGGAAAGGTCGCGCTGGAATGGGAAGGTGCCTCAGTCGAAATGATAACAGTAATAAAAGGAAAAAACGAAAAAATGGCGGGGAGGATGGGAATGGGGGAAAAGTAGAGGGGGAGGGTGAAGACCTGTAACCGGTTTGAACCAGAAAACGCATTCAAAAGTCAAAAAAGAAAAAAAGAGGAACAAATAATAATGAAATAAAAAAAAGCAGATGAGACGAGTAAATATGTTAAGCTGAGTGTTTTTCTTTTCTTCCGGAGTCGGAAGTAAAGCAAAGCGAGTTATGTGTGTCTGGCTAAGACCATAATTATCGTTATGGACTGGTTTTCGCTGGAGTTGTATTTTCTGTTTTTCCTCGATTTCTTTTCTTTCTTTATTGCCTTTTTTTCGCATTGATTCAGATGATTGGTATTCGATATGAAATGTTTGTCGTCTTCTATTTTATATGAAATCGATGTAATTTCGTTGTGATTGTTTTTCTTTCTTACACAGATGCATTTCCTGATGATTTCAAAGCATAAAGGTATTAAATCTGTAATTATTTGCTGTTTTGCAAAGATGAATGAGAATGAGAGGGAAATTTTTCTCATGCTTTCAAATGTCTTAGCTGATAGTTTTTCTTGCATGAGTAAAATTTCGTTTTTTATACATATAATCAATTTGTTTTATATGTTGGAAATAACACGTATCACGGCCATTGCTTGACGAAAAAGATATTTCCAAAATATTCGAAGCCTCTAAGTGAAACTTAAATGAAATCATTAAACAGAAACCTTTCTAAATGGATTTCACATATTCTTTTCTCGAGATATGTGTCTATGTAGATGTTTTATTGATGGATTGTTCCAAAAGATTTAAGAATCTGCTAAGATTATCTGTTATGTGCTGGCAACTATTATTTTTGAATTCTTTTCATTAAAATAAGAGAATCAAATTTACGAACACCTATACACCAGTCCTGCATTAATTTTCAAAAACAAACGAGTAAGGTAAGGTAAAAAGGCGTAGCCATCATCACTTATAATAGATGGTTTGAAGTTGCCGATTAACTGGCACGATGTTTCGAAAATGTGAAATAAATATATGCTAATCTATTTAACCCTTTAACTGCGGGTGTGGTTTATAAACCATATATGTAAGAATGTTCCCGCATTTTAAGGGTTAAGTATGTTAAATTTTGTTTCCAGAGATTGGTACTATATTTATTATTAACTTATGCTTTGCGATTGACGTTGTTCCATTGTTGATTGCTACTTTCAAATGATATGACATTAGGAAAAATATAAAAATACTGTTATTTTAAAATAACATTTAAGAAAAGCAATAACATTTCCGACCTTTCAACAGGCAGCATTTTTTTTCATGCCTTCTATTCTTTTAATTTTTTTTTCAATTCTTTGTTGTAATTGCGCATTAAATCCTTTCATCATATTGGTTTGAGAATAAAAACCTTACCTATTTTATCTTTAATACTCATCTTTTGTCTCCGCAAACAGTTTTTTTTCCCAAAGTCTTCCGCCATTAATTGTTTCTTATTCTGCAGCAGACGCTTTTAACTTGGAAAGCATAACCGGAACAAAGCAGCTTTAGACGTTGTGGAATTCTGCAACAGATCGATATCTTTATTCGTGGAATTTACTACGCTAGAGTCTTCCTGCCATTGGCTTATTTGCCATTTTCGATTAAGTTTGCAGATATTTTTTACAGCACGAATAATTGATGGCGTCGTCGCTTGAAGTGCTTGGTCTATGGATGTTAATTTTATCCAACACTTCGCTTAAGTGACTCTTAATGACTGTTAATTCATGTTTTTGAACCTTTTACGAAGTGGTGAGATTTTTTTAGATCAAAGTTTTGAAGTTAATTGTTTGAGAATTGTCGTAAAGTGCATTTAATTCCATGGAAAAAGTTACTTTTAATGAAAGACCGTTTATTATGTAACAGTTAAAGTTTGTACAGTAATGATTTCATTTGTCTTCATCGTGCTGTTTGCTAAAACGAACTTGAATAAAAATAGCTTCGAGTTTGGGAAACAGTATTAAAAGAATTGTTTGTTGATAAAATGTAAATGAGAGATTAAGTTTTGCGTATATTTTGTATTTGAAAATAAAAATATAAACATTAAAAAATAGCTCATTGGGAGAAGTTATTGATAAATAACAATTTTTTTTTCTTTATTATAATTCATCATTTTATTGCTTACTTTCCGATAGTGTTTATTAGGCCGAGATATTTGGCTAGGTGACGATATCTTGCTAATTAATTAATCAACATTTATTTCTAATGTTTGTAATTTTTGTCACCACGATGCCATTTTCACATAGCATGAGTTGTTGATCCTAAATTTTTCATGCCGATTCGGACAGCATCTTTGTGGAAGTTTATTCGTACTTGCAGTATCTACAACATCCAATATCTTCAATGAGGTCGGTATAATGTTCTGAAGTTCAATTTGAATTCATTATATTTCTTATATCTCGGTTGAATGTTTGCAACGCCGAAACAACCTTGTCATTGACATTCGACTTGCAAATGAAATATAATAGAATGAATATTAACTAAACAAAACTCGGATTAATCAGGGCAATTCTTAATTGAAATTATTAGGATTCGTATGAAAAACCGAATTCATCGTATTATATAGTACGAAGGGAGTTCTTAAACCGGATTTTCATTTAGTAGTGTTTTAGTATTAAGTGAAAGATACAATATTTCAGGTTGTTGGTGCAGCATTTCGGGGTTTTTCAATTTTTCCAAAATATTATGCATTCTGTGGGAAATTTTTCAGTATTATTTACGCAAAATCGTTGTATTAACTTTGTTCCTTAATTAATATTCCTTAGAAAGCGGCCTTTGTATGATTAACTATAATCAGATAATTCCACGCGCTTTAAAAAACTAAAAATTCCACCTTTTCCAACACCTTTATAATTCTATTTCCTTTGTGTGATTGTGGTGGGCTGATAGATACTCTAAAATTTGTTGAACTTACAGGTGCAAGAACAGGGTTTAAATTAACTTGACGAAAAAGACTTCCAAAAACTATCTTGTTTTTCAATTCATCTATTTGGGACATCTCGAAAGCGAAGACCTTTACCGGGTCGGTTGCCAAAGGCGTAAAGCGTTTTGGCATGTGCACTTGGTGTTAAATATAGTTTTGGAGAATTGGCCGTCATTTTTTTTTTCAAAGTAGATTCCTTGAAGGAAAACAAAATTGAAAAGCCTAAAAGAAACTCGTTGTGATAATTAATTGCAGTGTGCATGAGACGGTGAGGCGCCTACAGAGTAACTTTGAAACGAGTTGGAGGAAATGCATTTTAGTACGTAGTAGCTTTTAATGTATTTGTGGAAAGTTACAAACTAGGTAGAGTTTTCAGAAGTCCATTTTTAACTAGAATTTATAAGATATATGTTCTCTGTTATATAGATGTTTGTATATTCTACTGTAGTGCGACAAATAACTCTAAAAATATAACTGATTGCGATGTTTATTTAAAACTTGTCCTCGCATTATTTGTTACTTTGCTAAAAACATTTCTTTAGTTTCATTTGTACGCGCTTTATTCAGTTGCGCCAATGCGAGTTGATTTCTTGAATAGAACTTTGTCCCAGATCCATAATTTTTGAAATGTTGTGTGACGGCATCCGTAGTTAATTTCATTCTCCTGTCCATTCATTTTTTTTTAGGTACAAATTTCTCAGTGGTTAACTTCAAGCACATTTTTGAAGTATTCACTGTTGCAGTAATAAACGATGCATTCCAATCGATGACGAAATGAAATCTCATCCTACACTCCTTGTTCAGCCTTATGTTAAAGTATACGACACCCTTTGTCTTGCGAATTGAGTTTTCCCCGCAAAAGATCTCCTCAATAGCAATAAACAAATCATCCTGTATCCAGATAAGTCACTCCCATCACCTCTATTAGAATCAACAATCTATTGTTCTCAATTCAGGTTCCTTAAGTTCCTCTCGTCAAGGTTATGCCATATATTTCCTATTTAACTTTTTATTGAAGAAAATGAATAAAAAAGGGCATGTATATCTCGAGTGTAGGATTGGGGAAAATGGGGCATTGTTTACCAGTATCACGGGACAAACAAATCGAGGTCACTGCATATTAGGTGGGGATAGATTCTCGAAGCAGACGGGTTAAGGACGTAAAGTTAATAAATTCTTGTCTGGACGTTCAGTTCTTGATGAGACCGGAGCAGAACAAACAATAATGCGCCTGGCGTATTGATGACGCATTCGGAAGTGTGGTAGAAGTATGTTTTTCTTGTTTATCTTGCGAGGTTTCTCAACCATGGTTGAAAAGGCGGAAATTCAGTCATGTGATTCGATGAGAGATGTGCCAGTGTGTGTTTTGGGAATGAAATCTTTTAGGATAAGAGGAACGCTCTCCTGATAATGATGCGTTGGATAATATGCAATCTGAATTACATAAATCAAGGTTCTATCTTTTTATAAGTTTCCTATTGAAAAAAATGTCAAGGCTGTTTTTTTGGAGTGGATGAGATAAGATTATTTTTGTACGCCCTGACAAAATTAAAAGAAATTATTTCCCTTTTTTCAACTATACTAAAATGGATTCTTCGTAAATTAAAGCTTCGAGAACTTCAGATAAGCCCTATTTTCGACACGTGTCTCTGATGTTCGTTGGATGAAAGACGAGTGACCTGGCGTAACACCTGTTACTAAAAATATATTTAATAGCTAGTTTGAACAGATTGTAGTGAGTGTTTTAAATTTATTTAAAACACCTGTTTCTTGAGATGTTTTAAAACCGTATTTCAGTTTCAAAGTGTATCAAATACAAAAATGTTTTCTCTCTGAATTGAAAGTTTTCTGTACGTGAAGATTTAATTCTATTTTCAACCATAAGTTTGTCAGTCCAAGGCAGTGGTGTAGTCGTAAATTGAGCAGTGCCGGAACTCTCTGACCTGCAAAATAAAGAGAGTAGGGGGGGGGGGGATTACTTCATTATAAAAAAACTTTTTACATTTGAAATTTATAATTATTTTATATAGGTATTGAAATTGTTAAACAATAAAACGCCAACACTTTACAGTTATTATTTTATTTTTGATCAAACATTAAAATAATGCGTACTGTATAAAAAGCATGAATACAATAAACATTTTAAAGAATAATTTTTTTAAAAAATTATGTTGATTTCATGTTATACTAAAATTAAGTAAGTAAATTAAGTAATAAAATCATGACATTGATAAATAATATAGAAAATGTCATGAGTTTTCTGAATCGAAACATAAAATACAATGAAATGTTTGCAACCTTAATGTTTTTAATATCTTCTCGCCACCATTTGCCGCTTTATTACTTTTATTAATTTAAATATTTATCATATTTTCGAGGATAAGGATTAGACAAAGACCGCGTTGTTTTAAGAAGGTATCTTACAATTTTTTTCTTATTTATTTCTCGCAAAGAATCCGGCGTGTTCCGGCGAATTAAAAAATTAGAAAGCAGTGCCGTTACTACACCCCTGGTTCTAGATATAAACTTAATAAAGGAATGAACATGAACGATATTCAAACTAATAATCGAGTTTCAAATGAGTACTGTTGGAATATGTGGCTAACTTTCTGAATTTTCCTGAATAGTTGTATTGCCATCTTTGTCTGAAGCAGTGAAGGCTTCTATTCAAATACAAATAAATCATTCTTATATATTTTTAGTAGCTGATATGATTTGTATTTCCAGGAGTAAATTCAAAGCATAACATTTGATGCTGAGTATTTTCAATAAAATCTGGGAATTTATAAGGAACAGAACTGTTAAGGTATAGATAGAAATGTAGAAAACCCCAACATGGAAGTGCAATATAAACATTGAGATTATAAATTCTTGTGTAAATTCAATTTGAAAACTGTCGATGCGTAGTACTTGTATATTTTCTGTTATATTCAGGATTGGAATTCTTAGTATGAGTTCTAAAGCACAGAAAAAAATCTTGTACATTATGTATAAAAAACACTCACAAATTATTATTTAATGTACCTACATAGAAGCTGTAGTTATGAATTCGAAATTCCTTTTGCTAAAGATTGTTATTTAACCCTTACGCCCCTGAATCAGTTTAAATTTCATGTCTTTTAAAGTGATGGTGCCTATATTATATCATCAGGGATGAAAGAGTTAAAATACGGTATGGTTCTTTAGCACGATTTATCATCTAACAAATGATTGTGATTACAAATCAACCTATAGATTTAGAACACTCATTTAAAAGAATTCATCAAAATGTTCATTCTCCAGGTAATAATTGCAAATAGGAATTCCACAATCAGTACCTGCTTTTATTTTTTATTTCATTTATTTTTTTCAATTCATAACCCAGTGAAAATTATAGGAGTGTATACTGTATAAAAAGCAAAGTCATTCCCAAGAGACGCTAATACCACAAATGAATCACGCATGAATCCATTCAATTTGAGTCATCAATCTCGCACATCTATTTATCAGCTCTGCAAAGCGTTTAGTTAGTTATCTGGCCATCTCTCCCTCCTTCCCTCGTCCATCCAAAGGTACGTGTTGTGGAAGTGAGAGGAAAAAATGGGAAATGCCTAGCACACCATCTACCTGCACAAGGGCAATGTCCTGTAACTAGAACAGTGAAACTACTGGTCCGGAACAAAAGATAGTAATGTGCCTTTTTTTTTTTCTTTCTTTTCTTTCTCCCTTCCTGCTGTTTTCCGTCATTAAATTTGCAAATCTGTGATCTCGCGATGTGCATACTATTCTAATTTCACCTTTGTGTGGTGCTCTGAATTTCCCAAAATGGTCACTTGCAATAATGCACCTAGTAATAATTAAATTGGGATGAAATTCGCATTTTCTCATCATATGGCAGTGGTGCTGTATACAAGCATTTTTCTTCTAAAACGAAAGATTTTAACTAATATTAACCCTTTGAAAGGCTGTGGGAAGTATACTTCCCACCTAATTCATCAATTTTTAAAGGTACAAGGCAGGCTATTTTCAAGTTCTCAACAAACTTTTCGATGAAAGGAAATCCTAGACGTTTCAATTTCTTATCTCAAACCGTAACAAAGTGTCTTGACTTTTTAATTAATTATTAATTAATAAAATTAATTAACAAAAAATAATGTCATCCAATAAGCTAAATGAATTTATTTTCTTAAATTAACCTCAACCTCAAAGTTATTTTATTATACCATTACTAGAAAAAAAATGGCCCTTGATAGGGTTAAGAGTGAAGGAATTTTACCTACAGTTTTTGGGTTATTAATCATTAGTTATTATGCGTGAAATATAGATTTCTGTAAATGCGAGGTAATGGTATTTGACTTATTCAAACTTCCAATTATCCGCTTGTGGCTGATACGTGACTGCATTCCATAATTATGCTTAGAGAAATTAAATTAGTTTTTTTATAAGAACATCACATATTTGTTCATATTTTATCTTTAAGCGACAGTGGCGAATCCAAGGACGGGGGTGCTATTTGTTTGCGTCCTCCCCCAGGGCTCAACTAAAATTCTTGATTTTTTTTCAAATTACTACACTTGTTTGTTCTTAATCTCTCTCTCTTTTTTAAAAATAAAACTTGGCAACATTGCTTTCTGGCTTGACGGAATCGTAAAATTTTTCCGCTTTTGTAGTCCATTCCGCTCGTACTTGTAGCGTTAACGCGGACGAAAACATTTTTTGGCTGGTTATTTCATTGTGTTTTTATTAAATTATCGAAAGTATTGTAGTGTCCTTTGCGATTCTTATTGTCAGGTGGATGAATAAAGTTAAAGTGTTTTGACTTGCATAAGCCATGAGGTCACGACGATATACAATTTTTATGACCTCAGACCCTCCCAGACCAAAATCCTGGATTCGCCACTGTTTGGAAATAAACCATTATTTTGTATAATAAAGGGATGATGTCTAGATCTACGTCTTGACTTTTGGTTAGGTCTAATAGTAATTTTAGGTGACGTCACAATCATGTGATAAATGTAACTGCGCATATCGTCTAACGACCAATTGCCCGTTGTGTTACGCAAAGCTGTAGCTTCATGACTTTTACCTCCTGCAAGATGTGCAGTAGATATCAAAATTAAAACGTCCCGACTCCCTGGATGTATATCATGTAAACAAAGCATGGATATGTTATTAAAATTTTGATTTTCTTTCTGTTTTATGCTAATCTATTAACTGATTAATAAAATCTTAAAATAGTTGACATAGACGTGTTGATAACATCAAGGCTAATACTTATAATTTATGGTTGTCAGTAAATTTACAATAATAAGCAAATAGGTACATGAAATACAACATAGCTTTAGTAAGAACTCGCAGCCCCCCGGGCGGGTTCGCGGCTAGCACCCACTTTGCTCAGCACTGCCCCTGCCACCTCGCTGCTTCGAGGCTCTCAGCCACTACTTTTTTTACTTCCATTTTCACTTACTTTTTAATACTGCGTGAAGATCAGTGGAACAGACCATAAAACCATAGTAGATTTTATATTCTTTGTAGACAACAGATTCCTTTAAAATTGTAAAATCTTCCAATAAACCTCATCTAGTTGTAATGTTTTGTATAAATTTTTCACGAATTTCGACATGAAGGTCCTCAGATCCATATATGCATGCAGAATGATATCGCCCAAAATAAACAGTTTCTATCATCTACAATATGAATTTTACAATATTTTTGACACGCCATTGTGATGAAACTGTAGGGATTTATATTTATCAAAAATATGGTAAAACTTTCAGACAGTTCTCCAGCGCCAACCACTCGACAGATTTCGATAATTTTTATTTCATATGAAAGCTTATGACGTCTAATTATGTTATCAAGAGTCGCCTGTCCCATACCACCTTCCATTTTCGAACGAAATTGAAAAAATACTTCTCCTCTGTACATTGTCTTTGGGTAAACATTGTAGAAATCCCCCAGTCCCAACCATCAGACCGATTTCGACAATATTTATTTCATATGAAAATTTAGGACGTCTAGATATGTCATCAAGGGTCGCCTGCCCCCCCCCCCCCAACGAAATTGAAAAAACATTTCTCCACCATACATTCTCTATATTTTTTTTTCGATTTCGTTCGAAAATGGGGGGCAGGCGATCCTTGATGGCACTTCTAAACGTCACAAGCTTTCATATGAAATAAAAATAAAAAAAAATTGTCGATATCCGTCGGGTGGTCGTGGCTGGCGAACTGTCGAAAGGTTTTTCCCCATAGAGAATGTATAGTGGAGAAATGTTTTCTCGATTTCGTTCGAAAATGGGGGTGGGGGGGGCCCGACGACCCTTCATGACATATCTAGACGTCATAATCTTTCATCTGAAATAAATATTGTCGAAATCCGTCGAGTGGTTGGGGCCGGCGAACTGTCTGAAAGTTTTACCATATTATTTTAAATATATAGATGATCAAAATGTTCGCTGTTGAAGTTTTAAATTTCTCATCTGCAAACCTTCCTTTTGCTCGCATACTGCCCCTACCCTGCACCCAAACAATCGATATCCACGTGCCTGCATTTTTATTTTTTTCTTGCCCTGCTTTCTTCTTCCCTGAAATCGAACAAGCTTTCACTTAGTGGCGATATCTCTTTGACACTGCCGTAAAATCAATATCCCGGGAGTATTGCAGAAATCGGAGCTTGTAGGCGTAATTTTTGTTCTGTCGGAATTGTACGATTGCACAGAAATTATTATAATTTTTTATATAATTTGAATGGATCGATTGTTAAAGATAATATTTTAATGTGCAGAAGAATTGGAAAGGTTAGAATAGAGCCAGCAACATAGTTTGGGATAAATGAATATTTAAATGTAAATATTGTAGCAACTTAATTTTTTGAAATTAGTTTTTATTTGATAATAGTTTTATCATTGGAGTAAACTGATGAAAATCGAGACGGAAAATCCACTTATTTTGTAATGGTTCACAAAATAAGTTTATTTCCGAATTATTACCAGATTAATTAAAACTTACTATAATAGCCCGAAAAATGCTTTTTCAATTCTAATTCGAGCTTTCCCCGAGTTATGGAAGAAAATTACAAAGAATTATCGCGAATTTAATGTATTGAACCAATGTAGAATGAATGAAATAATTTAAAAAAGAAATCATCTCTGACAAGGAATAATGTGCGATACAATCAAAGAACTCCTATGAGTAATTATAACCGACTTACACTGGTGGACAAAATGCTAAGGAATATTTTTAAGATGAGAATAATTAGGACTTGATATGGATACAATGGTTCGCAATCAGTTACAGAGAATCTTGGCATATGCACTTGTCAGAACTTGACATTTTACAGTAAAGATTTGGTCACGAGGGCATTTAGGTGGTCGACCAGAAAGTGAAGAAGACGAAAAAGTATTTTGGCCCACCCCATTTCACAGAAAGCTGATAATTATTTGAAACACTCATCAATGGTTTTGTTTGATGTACATAATATTGACATGCATTTTTGTAAAAATAGAAAGAATATTCGAAGAAATATAAAGGTCTCTTAAAAAATTCCCAAATTTTTCGTCATGTTTTTTGCTTATAGCATGCAGAATTTTCCACCAAATTGTACGACACTTACAGAATATTTGACAATATGTAAAAGAAGAACCATTGTATCAAAATTTGAATTAAATAATTTGAATATTAGAGAAAATATGTTGTAAATAAGTTCTTTCATTTTCAAAATATTTTATTCAAATTTTGGTGCAATGCTTTTTTTACATATTGTCAAATATTCTGTAAGTTTCGTACAATTTGGTCCAAAACTCTGCATTTTATAAGCAAAAAACATGCGGAAAAATTTAGGATTTAAAAAAAAAAAACTATATCGTCTCGAATATTCATGCCATTTTTACGAAAATACATGTCAATATTATGGACATCAAACAAAACCATTGACTAAAGTTTCAACAAATTATCAGCTTCCTGTGAAACAGGGTGGGCCAAAATAATTTTCGTCTTCATCAATTTGTGGACGGCTCCCTAAATTTCACAGTGACCGACTCTTTGCTGTAAAATTTGAGCTACGACGATTGTATGTCCCACGATTCTCCGCAACTGTTTGCGAATCAATGTATTCCTATTAAAACCAAAATTTTCGAAATCTTAAAAATGGTCCTTAGCATTTGTCTACCAGTGTGTAATTAAAATAATCATTCTATACATTGTTACAACTTTACGATGCTTAAGTGTGGCACATCTGCTGTATATAATTTTCATATAGTACTTGCCATGATGATATAATGGAAGTGTAGGTATAATAATTACCTATTCAATTGCTGAAATGCCACTCTTCGAATGTTTAGCTGTTTATCGACAGTTTTGTGTCAAACACGACACGTTTTTGTTAAGGATAAACATTTTTCTATTATCATTTTCCTTAAACGTTTAAAATGAAATATAGAAATTAAATTGTCAGAAAATTAATTGCATGAATGCCAAAATGACTCGACTAAGCCCTTTAACATGTGATTAAAGTGAGATTTAGGTTGCTTGAAAACAGTTTTGAAATATATATATATTTTAATCACAGTACAAAAAAAAACTGAAATACGAGTATCCAGTAAACCCTGCATTTAAGGGACTAATTGGAGCGAAAGGATGACCGTTTTTAACAGTCAAATTATGAATGAACCCCTCTAATCGTCCGACTGGTTTTTTCCGTTTTTCATGTTCAGTTCAAATTCACTTCATATTTATACGTATATTTTCTGAAAATTTCTGTGATGAAATATTCCTAAGATTTCAGAAATTAGATAAAGTTAGGTTTATTCGGTACAAAAGCCAATTTTCCAGAAATTAACCTATAAGATTAAGGTAAGTGGCCGCTTAGAGGGTTAAAATAGAATATTCAGCTTGATAATGATACATACTGTATTGATAATAAAGAAAATTCTTATTTATGCGTATCAGAAGGGTGAAAAAAAGCACGAAGGTTATTAAAAGGATGTAGGAAATAGAAATTTAAGAACACTAGTCAAAATCTGTTGTTTCAAGGTCCGTTAAATCGAGAATATAATTTTTTTTTTTTTGCCTTTTACACTTTCTTCTCTCAAGCTATTGAATTATAAGGAGTACGCAAAAGTGAGAAAGCAAAGTGAAACAGAAGTGAGGGATATCAAGAGCATGTACAATCGTCCGAATGATACAAATACTTTTGAAAGCTTTTATAATTTTACTGTGTTTTCATTTCCATTAAAATATTGGCAGGGTATTTTATCTTATATTTCGTAGAATACTATGTGTATTTTTAAAATTATTTTAAGCGTTTTTCGAATCGAGTTTTTTTATAATTCATTTTTAAGAACTTTGGTTTATCGCCCTATACTCCTAACTAGCTTACAAAAGTCTTTGGACAATTAAAGAAAACTGATAAAAGCTCACATTTTTTAAAAATAGATTTTACCTTTAAAAAAAATGCTGGAGAACCCAAAATCCCCGAAAAATATTCACAAAATGATATATTTTAAAATGCCAAAAAGCTTTTTCAATAGCTTGGGTAAATTTACGACCGTAAAACTAACACTTGCTTTGAAAATAGATGGTCATGGCAAAAGAAAATCCTAGCACAAGCGGATTATTCCATTTTTTCATTTTTGGCCATTGTGTCTTTAATGAAATAGCGATGAATCGAATTTAAGTACGCTTTTATATAATGCACCGGATACTATTATCTTTTAAAAGTACACTAACCCGAAATATAACTGAGAAAATTGTAGATGTATGTAGAAGTAATTAACTGCGCTTTCCGAATGATCCATTGAAATTTTTTTAGTCAGTTTGAATGTGAAGGTAATGAAATTCATTATTTTCGTTGGCAAGTATTTTTACTATTTATAATAACTAACAAACAAGTGATTAATATCATGAACTTATTTTCTGAAATGAATCTAATTTTATTTTAGATCCGTAAAGTCTTTGTAAGCAAACGATTTTTAAACCGTCACTCTGCGGTTTAAAAATCAAACTGCCGCCACTAGTGTTCCTTAAACATCGATAGCTCAATTATCGATAGTGCAGTCGATTCTCAAACTACCAGCTGAACTATCGATAGTGTCGATAATTTTTTCCCCGGCGATACTATCGATAGGTGTTCTACCAGTCGATAGTTTAGAAACTATCGATAGTTCTAGTCGATAGTTTTAAAACTATCGACTGAATATGCGCCCGAGAGAAAACTATCGATAGTTTTGAGAAAGTCGATACTATCGATTGTTTCTGTCGATAGTTCCGAAAACCTGATACTATCGACTTGGCTTCGATAGTATCGATAGTCTAGCGATGTTTAAGGAACACTAGCCGCCGTATTGAAATATTATAATGAAATTGCGAAGTTCGAAAAAATATTTCAGATAATACTTTTTTGAAATATATTGATGTATTTTAAAGCATATAGAAGTACGGCATTAATCATTGTTTATAAATTTCTTTGAAAGGTTATCGACAGTTGATAAGTATAATGGCTAAAATTCTGATGGTATATTATTCTTTGTATTTAGCCTGTATTTTGCAATTCTTGTCATTTTTATTGTTCATGAAATGATTGAATTGTAAATAAAGAGTTTATTTCAAAAAATCAATATTTGGTTTATATATTCCATTGCAAAAGAGACCTTTTGAAAATTTCAAATTTATTTTGTGTAGCCCATTTCTTTATTATTTTATCATGAAATTCCGAATTATCATTTAATGTTCTAAATAAAAATATCAGGAAACTCAATAATATGTCGAATTAATATTTATTAAATAATTGTTTTGGATGTGATTTTTTATCAGTTTTCCCAATAAGTTACATATATTTTTTTTGAGTTATTTTGATGTATGACATATTTTTAAATCAGAATTATCGCGATATATAACTGCATTTTATTCTGCTATTGTTCTATTATTATGTACTTCTACTTAATTACTGAAGATTTCACCTCGTTATATACATCACCTAACACAAATAATTGTTTAAATATTTGATTTTTAGTTTTAAGAATCTTTGAAATAACGTTGGTAATGAGTCAATTATCATGTTATGTCTTGCAAAAGAGTAATGTTCCTAAATACGTGGAAAAAATTAATTTAGACCTAAAAAATTTATCGAATTCCTTTGTTTTAACATTATATTTCATGATTTTACGTATAATTTTTTGTTTTGCTTCAGAATGATTAAATATTGATTTGCATGTTAAACCAGCCGTGTTTAATTGTCAAGCGAAGACCAGCTGCAGTAATATCAGCATTAATTGAAAAAGAATGTTAACACTCGTAATTCGAAATGACATAAAACTCATAAGTTAAAAAGTAAAGTTTTAATTGTGCTTTTCTTAAAATATTATCCTTGCATGGACATCAAAAATTTTTTGATGATACACTTCGAAGAAGACCCTAAATAATTTTAATTGTACAAGCATGCTTTTTTGAATACATTGAACAAAAAATGTAAGTAGCTGAAATGCTAAACATAATAACATTCCGATTTCATATTACAAACATCTTTTTCACAATATTTCTTCTTTTTTTTTAATGAAAGGGAAAAATAAAAGTTCTTACCTTATGAATTGGAATCATTCATTTCACATCAGTCCTTCAAACTCCTCAAAAATTGGAACAGAAAAATTAAATACCTTCCAGTTCATATTGGCGCGTTTTACTTGTCGAAACTTGATTAGTACGAACATTATTATAGAAACTGATGATGAATATTGAGAGTTTTTGACGTGAAGTAGTTGTTGCCATATATGAGACTAAAGTGGTCACAATATTTGTTAAAATATTAGTTATTGTGCATAATATAATATAATTTTATTTTTTTATTTTCCATGCCGAAAGCATTTTCTAAACCAAATTAATTCTTGTCCTTATATATATAATTTATTTTGATATTGAAAAAGTAAAACTAAATTTAAGTATGTAGTTTTATATTTTGGGTAGTAGAAAGAAAACGTCTTATGGACGAGTTTTTCTGCTTTGTTTGAAGTGCCTGAACTACTAATTTCGGTGTAATTCTAACGGGTCTATTCTGGTACCCTGGTTGGAGTTGGGGAGATGTCACTTTCCCGTTGTTAACGTGCGGAAAAGTGACGTCTCAAAGCGGAAGTCCAACATACAAGCAGATAAAGTCAAGGTTTTTAATGTAGTAAACAAACCAGAAAATTCGTTCACAGCCTGAATGATATTAATTTGATTTTTAGAAAAAAAAATAAATCAGAATGCGATTAAAATGACAGGTTTTTAATATTTTTAAACCAATTTTGAGGAAAGGTATTTCTCTTAAGGCGAGACATGTTCTAAAGATATTATAATTTCGCATTCTTTTTTGTAATTTATGTCAGTGTATAAGGGAAGTTCAAAAGTACATTGAGTAAAAATGAAGAATTATCTACAGTCTTAAATTACGTATTTTTGGACAGACATTTCCACAAGATTTATATTTTAATTCTGTATTATATATAATACAAATTTTCTCAATAACATATAAATTTTAAAAGTTACGAACTGCTAGCTGTACAAATACTTATGTCCATCTTATTCAATTATCTATGGATGAAAAATATAGTCCATCAAAAGATCATAGGGTTTAGAAATATAAGTAAAAATGATTTTAGTCATTATTTTTGTATTAAAACTACTAATTTCTTAACAGTTGTTATTAGTATTTTAAAATTCTTTATATCAAATTTGCATCAAAATTCATTATATCAAGAAAACATCCTAGAGAAAGGACGTCAATATTTCCTTGGCAAAGTATATTTTAAAATCTTAATTAACATTAAGAAGAAATCTGGGTGTTTAATTTTTCATTAATTTTCTAACGAAAATATTAAAAGCATATCTAACATTCTTAGTCGAATATTCTTACAGGATGTAACTCACTGACTGATTCAACTCCCTTTTCCTCCAAGCGATTTTTATTCATTTCACTTAAAATCTCTCCCCTAAGTCTTCTGCTGAGTCTATTGACGGTTGACCTTGAGAACAGACGATTGTGGTGCGGGGGAAGGTCTTGGACGGCGCTCACGTGGCAGAGTTTCATCACGGCGAGGCGCATGGTTTCTGCGTCGCAGGGGCTGAAACAGGGCAATCGAAAATCGATGTAAAATTCTCTCTCCTTCGCCACTCTTCCTTCTCCCCTCCTGTTCTCGATCAATCAGCCCCGGACGCCCTTGTCTGTCTGGAATTACGTGAATGGAATGGTCTTTTGCTCTTCGTCCATCTCTTTCCCGTGGAACTTGTAAACAATGCATTCGGGGGCGTCTTCTGCCCCTCCCCGTGTACGAATCGGCATCGGTTTGTTATTAATTGCTGTGTGCTAGATTTTTAGCTTTCAGGTGGGGTGCTGTATTGTATGGTTTTCCATGGAGTGTCATGATGTTAAGCATTTCATATGATTTATCAAGAATATTCTTAATATATTCGTAAGAATATTCTGAGGGTGGTCTTCGATTTCGTTAGACGAATTATGGTCAGTGACAACTTGAGTATGGCAAAAGCTGTTAATGTTTCTTTATTCCTCCAATTAAGTAGTCCTAAATATGATGACTTAGGTTTCGTTAGACGATTTAGAATCGATGGCATCGTAAGAGCGACAGGCAGGTATGGGATCTTAAGTTGGCAAAAACTTTTGATGTATCATTATACTCAATGTTAAGGCTTGGTGCATTCATCTAATTTGTATCAGTTATGTCATTAGCGACAAAATGATGGAGAAGCGATTAGCAGCTTGAGGTACATTTGTAGTGGCTGGGTAATGTACGCATACCTCCCGCCGGTCTGATAAGTATTGATCGACACCTTTGATCAGCATTTCGCCCAGCGGTGGAAGGGTAATCGGAACTATGTGTTCTCTATCCAGCTGCTATCAATGCATTTCACGCCGGTGATCGCTTTTCAAGATTTTGCCGCTAATGACTTGTCAGACAGGTAAACGGATGTGTGCATTGGGTCTCCTAAATATATCATATTATATTTAGAAGTACTTGTATCTATTTGAACCGAATTTAATTTTAAATAATAGTTCTCAATATTCTGTGTAATGAAACTGTATTAAAATTTTTTGTAGCTCTTTGTTTAGTTCTGAGACGCGTACGAACACGTTTTATGTTAGCCACCTACATTTCATCTCTGCGTACTGTCGAGTTGTCACTATATGTTGTTATTGGATTTAATTTGCTGATTCTCCATTCATCTTTTTGACCTGTCCTTTGTGTCTGAATTCTTGTGATGTCAGTGAATTCAAAAAAGTGGCATCGTAATTAAAAAGAAATACTGTTACACCCAGTGCTGTAGTTTTTATAAGGTAAAAACTTACGAGCGTTATCATCGATTCGGCGTATACCTATCTACTGCCTACATTACCTATCTACTGCTGACAACCTTTGTCTTGCAAGATTAAATTATCTGATGACTTATCTGTAAACGGTTCAAATGTTTTAAAGGTCGGTTACTGCCCTATAGAAAAAAATGATTTCTGTGTCTTAATTGTGGAGGCAAAGTTCATGTTCCTATTTTAGCTCCATATGTTGCTTATTTGACTAACATTTCTAAATTTTTGAGATTTAATAATGCTACACTGACAATAATGAGGTAGTCATGAGACGGGTGTTATGTTGTACATAGCTACAGTTAATTCACTGCCAAATAAACATATGAACTATATAAGACTTTTATGTGTTCTGAACAAGTTCTCTGTATCATTACAATAGTTTATAAGTGGTAGAAAAAAATGACTTTTCGTTTTCATTAAAATTTCGAAATCGGGTACTCATTGAGTTATGATGTTGCTTAGATTTTGGATCCCATAGCGTTTTTGATCTGCATTTGAGAGGTAAGTTATGTTGAAAGCAACTGGAAGAAAAAAACTGCAAAATCATATTCACCAGAAAATAAAATATGGCTACGCGCTAGCAGCATATATTCCAGATGACAGAGACAATAGAGAAAGTAACTGGGAAGTTACCTTTTTGCATATTTTAATGCACGTCTTCTGAAACTACGTTAGTTCATTTACGACCGCATTATAATACCCATTTCATTTTTTGGCTATCGCAAGTATGCATATACAGAAAAATTTCAATATATAAAGATTATCAAAATATATGGGAACTCGATATTCTTTTATATACGTATGTAATGATTTGGATTTTTAACCGTCATTAAATTAAAACTTTTAAACGGCAACTAATTTTTAATTATCTACGAATTACTTCTACTTCACTCACTTCTATTTTAACTTAGACTAGCAAGGAGTCGCACTATTTCCTGAGCCTCAAATTCGATATTTTTCCCGTTTCGAAACTATTTAAGCTCTCCGTGTGGTCTCCACACCGTCGTTTTATAAGCTTTTATTCAACTTGACTGTCGTGACCTCACGTCTTGAGATCGATTTCTTACCCACTTCCAATCGAGCTACAACTTTGAAATTTAGCACAGTGGTGGGTTTCCGGTGACAATACAATATTATGCAAAAAAAAATTGCAATCTATACCTATTTTAAACCTAAGAAAATATCTTAAAATTTTAGCCCCATATTTGGGTGATAAAGTTTGGAAGGTGGTAACCTCATGTTACATAGGGTTGTAACACCACCACGAAGGTAACAGAGAATACGCTATACTTCCGGCGCTGCACCGATGAATGACGTAATAGCTCGTATTTCGACTGGATTTCGAGGCTACCACTTTTGGATGATTTTACACCGGAAAGGGGTGTCAACCAATGAGTCATATGGGCGCATTTCCAGAGTTCTTTGTTAGATCAGTAAAATGTAAACATCACCCTTCCATTCTTCACTTTTCCCCTATTTTGATGAAAATAACTCTGCCCCGCGCATGCGCAAAAGCGTGGAGGGTTTCCAAATCCGTTGCTAAACAATACGCGTCTTGGGTTTACTTTCTATTAGAATACGCCAACAACCAGAAGTAGATTTTTTTTTTTTTTTACTTCGTTTGCGCCAAAGGTTCAATGTGATGGCAAGTATTTGAAATTTATATATTATATGTTTGAAATATTGATAGACTACATAAATTTAAGCATTTGTAAAATGTTCAAAAACTTTACAATGAACGATATAATTTACTTTGCTGTGATAATAATTGTAAGTTATCACGTAATATATTACGGATTTATATTTCAGAAAGTTAATGTCATTAAATCATTTTAAAACTGTAATTGTACATATGTATATAATAATTTTAATATGTTTTATATTGGATAATTCTGTAAATAAATTTGCTTTATTATGCCTAACATGTCGTGTGTATTCGTGTCAGCCATGACTAAAAAGTAGAAAATAAAATAAATAAATAAACAAAATTAAGGTATAGGCTTTTATTTATGCGAAAAAATGAAGGCAAAAGTTGAAAATAATTTTTCTGATTACAATATTCGAATAAAAGCGTGGGCGCCTTATATAGCACCTTATATTTTGTGTATAATGTCTTTAACAAATGCAATATTGCTAGAAGGTAAAGGTGCCCACGCTTTTATTCGAACCATGCATTTTATTGCAATCAGAAAAATTATTTTCAACTTTTGCGTTCATTTTTTCGCATGAATAAAAGCTTATTACCTTAATTTTTTTGATTTATTTATTAACCACGTAATTCTTCCTAGTAATACACGTGCTTGAGCGTAGAATTTCACTCATGGCCATGGAGGAGTTTTATCATTATTACAAGATTGATATATATATATATTTGATAATTCACCTAATTTCATCTAAGTATGCCTAAAGTGAAAATAAACTGTTTTTCGTTCTAAAACGACTGCATTTTCCTTGAATATGCCTGTACAACATCTCTTGAAATATCGTTTAATGCAGTGTACGCAAACTATTTTCATTTCCGACCCCTAACTTTGTGAAAATTTTTGGGGTTGCGACCACGTTTTTTGAAGAAAAGCCTTATATTTTTTATTGTCAAATAAATTCCTTTGAATTTAGCGACCCACAAAAATTTTCTCGCGACCTCCAGAGGGGTCGGGACCCACGGTTTGCGCACCACTGGTTTAATGTATATGCATAAAGAATATCAAGTAAGCATCTAAAGATAAATAAAATTCTGTTATTTGTTAATATAATTGAAATGTTTTAAACCGAACTAATTTTAATGATCTTTCTTTACTAATATTGAATTTGATATATACCGCCCCATTTGGGATCCAAACACGCATTCCTCGTGTAGCTTAACATATTAAAAAAGGATTCACAAGTTTCTCTCGGATTTTGATACCTTCATCTAAAGCAGACATTGTTTGGTTTTTCGATGTTTGACTTATACTGAAATGTTTGCGGCATGTGGAGATCGTGGTTCAAGTACTTCTTGTCCACGGTTACGAGAAATGGATATTTTCGTGCCGAGATATCAATAGTACTTCAAGAGATTTTTCAAGATTTCGATCTAACGATGTCAATCAATCATTCCTCGGAAATAGGAACGGCGATCACGTTGTTGTAGCTGTCGCTTTATTTTCGTCCTATTTTCCAAAATGCAGTATCAGAAACGTGTTTACATTCTCTTAGTTTAAACTTTCGAAAGCAGAAAAATGGCTGTGCAGTTAAGGTCATTCTTTATATCATCTGTTTCTTGTGCTATAGATGTTCAATTCTCTCCTGTTTATATTTCATAATAGGTTGAGAGACATGACTTCTATAAACATGAAAGTATTGGAATGACGTTAACTGACGATATTGCAGACGTTGCGTTGGCGCATCATAGCATTGTAAAATAGAACCAGACAAAAACAGCAGCAAAATTGGAGGTACCAAACATCGGTATGCATACATTGGGAGATTCGTGGTATGGTATGCCTAGAGAGTTCGAAATTCGCAATTAATAACCTTTAAATTTTCGCTGTTGAGTGCATAAATCTTTTGTAACTTACCAACATGTACTCTGAACTGTCCAGGTTGATTTCTTGACTAGGTTTCCCTAGATGATTTTTGTTTTCTGATTTATCGTATTTCAATAATAGATAAACCCAAATGAAATTATTAATATTGAAAGAAAAATTTATCAAATATTATGGAACTAATGTTAGTTTGTAAGAAGTTGCATGCTGTCAAATAGAAAGATCTGTAGCAAGGTACCTTTTATTGAGTACCATCAAAACTCCTATGTTAGAATTCTTTAATTTATAAATTTAACTCGTCAATAATCAATTTTCACTGGGCTGTAAAATTTTATGTGGTATCATTTCTTTTGGATACCCCCCCCCCTCCCCAACCGATTTTCTAAATTTCCAAATTACATTGGTGACATTGGAGTAAAATGGACACCTGATCGGCGGGATATTTGGGCGTTAAATATGTTTATAACTAAATAAACAACTGAATGAAGGGGACTTCATTTATTATTCATTTTGGTTCATTACCCGCTGTGACGAGATAAACAACAAGGCCAGTGTGCTGTATTGAATTTCATACTACTTGCAACTTATTAATAATCTCGGGGTTATTTTTTAAGCTGTTAAACGAACGCCATTTCAAGTAGATAAAAGGGTTGAAGCAATTAAAGAGGACATGCAAATGTAGCTGTTCGTTAGCAGCGTCGTCCTAGCTCTTACACATACTTAGATCTCCATGATAGTGTAGGCGTATACTTGTTTTGTGTGGGTTTAAAGAACTTAACGAGAGATACTTGGAATATTGCCCAGAAATTTGTGTGCTGACAGTGGCGTGGCTCTGCTTCCATGCAAAAAAGGAGGAAAACAGTTTTAACCTTGTAGAAAAATATTCCGTCTGTTAGCCACGATTACAACATTGTCCTAAATGCCTCGCTGGCTTTTTTTAAACGTTCCGCTGTCTTGTATACGCCTTTTCATGTTACTTTTCCTTGCATTCGATCTTCCTTGAACTTTCTTATTTTCATTCTTTATTTTTTCCCCCTTTTTATTTCATTGCGGACTCGTCTTGTTTTGCGGAAATTTGTTATTATTCGTTCGTCTCGGCAATTTAGTTAAGAAAATGGATGGATTGTGCTGTTCTTTTTTGTGCTTAACTGCGGAAACTCGTCATCGGTTTAAAGCACTGCCGTGATTATAGGATTTAGTCATGCGTACAGTGGCGTCGTAAATGTAACTGATCACTAGTGACTTTAATAGTGGATTTAAAGAAAGTCCCGTTGCAAAATTTTAGTGCAAAATTTGAATCCTGGGTATAAACGTTCAGATAACCACATTTTTCTTGGTAATCAGATTTATAAGGTCAAATAATGGTTTGATTATCATGTTTTGATTTTTATTCCGCGTTTTATAATTTGAGAAACAGAAAATATGATAAGAAAATCAGGTATAATGGAAGACTACTGTTACAGTTATCATCTATTAATAACTAAAAACGGTTTTTAAACTTGGTATAATATCTGTAAATGTTACCTGAATTGATAATGATCTTGTATTTTTTTTTTAAATTTTCAACCGTCACATAACTGTGTTTTAAATACTATATCGAATCTTTTTATTTTTCATGTCAAATGATACAGGTATAGTACTTTTAGCATATTTAACTGTAAAGGTGATATTGAATTTAAATATTAAGGAAACAAATATATCCTTAAAATCAGTCATGAATTTTTATTCAATAGGAATTGAGTACTTATTGCGTTGTAGATATGTTTATATAGACTGGCCTTATTATGAGAAACGAAGCTTCACATAAAATAAAAAAATTGCGGACTTTAATATAAATATTTTTTTTACCCCTTGCATTGAAGTGTTTGGAAAATATCAAAAGTCGGTACGGTTCCGTGTTTGAAAAAACAAGTTCCTGATTTGATAAAGTGAATTTAAAATATTTATGAAATTCAAAGACTAAAACTCGATTCGTGTTACATTGAAGGGAGTAGTACTATTTTGATTTACTCTCTCTCACCCCCCCCCGTTAAAAAAATCAAGCATAATAATAAACATATCCGAACTCAAATGACAGGGAAATATCAACAGTTAGTGCTATTTTAACTAAGTTTATCGAAAGTGAAAGTAAACCATTTCTATTTTGAATTTGATTACTTTAAGAGGAAGTGTTTCCGAATGAATGTGAAAAGTTATCTTGAGGCGTGTATGAGTGCAGGGGAGGACTTTTATCTTTGATTTCTTCCTTTTGTCGAAGTTAGATGCATCAATCTCATTTGTATTACTTAAAAATATTTATAAATTTTCTTTATACAGAAACGCTGGTGTTTTATTTACTCGCATTCTCTCCCATCTGAAAATCTTTCGATTGGACAGAATTATAATGGGGGAAAAGATATTTTCAACTGAATTTTTCAAATATATGCGTTTACATTTTTAATTTCATAACTTGTAACAGTTTCGAATATTTTATAAATTGTTTGAGAATGCCACACAAACGCATTTCCTCTGTTAGTAGCATCAAGTAATTCTACAGTGTGGCCAGTAATTAACGCGCTGATGTTAAAAATTAATTTCTCGAAAACTACTGATTCAAAAAATTTTATTTAAATTCTAAAACAAAGTACAATACATGGGAATTAGTTGATTTCATGTTCGATGTGTCTTCCATCTATAGCTATAATATGGCGCCAACGAAGAGCGAAATTCTGCATCACTCGCTGAAGAGTCGAAGTTTCAATGCTTTTAATAACTGTCTGAATCGCAGTTTTCAGGTCTTCGATGCTCTATTGGTTTCCAGCGTAAACTTTGTCTTTGATATAACCCCACAAAAATGAATCGCAGGGGTTCAGGTCAGGAGAATTGGGTGGCCAATCAATGCCCATATTTTTCGATTTTGGGTACCCTAAAGCCACAATCTGCTCAAAAGTGCTCTTCAAGCAGATCAAACACTTCATTGGTACGATGAGGTGTTGCGCCGTCTTGCATGAATCACATGCTTTCGGAATCCGGCTCACTTTGAATTGCTGGAATGAACTGATTTCTCAACGCTTCCACGTATTGTGTAGAATTGACTGTCTGTTCGAAAACCAAACGGTCACTCGTCGGTGGTATAGGGACTTCTCAATTGCGAAGTGGGGATTCTCGGTGCCCCAAATGCGCCAATTCTGCCTATTCACATACCCATCGAGATGAAAATGGGCCTCATCGCTACATCAGAGCATATTGACATCAAATTGATCATTGTCAATCATCTCGACGATAGTGTTCGCGAATTCCAAACGTTGTTCCACTGATCGCTGACTCAATCGCTGATGAATTTGAATCTTGTTCGGGAACAGCTGCAGATCAGCCACGACAATCTGTCTGACACTTTCCCGTTTGATTCCCACTTGTGCAGCTTTTCTGATCGATGCTCGGGGACTTCTCTCAAAAACTTGGAGTGTTCTCTCAATCTTTTCAGGCGTTTTGACGCTCAGCGGTCGTCCCACATTGCCAAATATGTCGTCGCAAACACTACCTGTTCTCTCGAACTTTTGAATCAAACGATTGATTTTCGACACACTCGGACCTGTTGTCTTAAGCTTAAACTCAGTCGCAAACTTTCTGTGAGTCACAATTGGGCTGTTGTTGTTCGAACAATGAAAATGCGCTCAGAAACGCTATATCTCGACATTTTCACTGAAAAATAAACAACAAAAGGCAACTCAATGAGACTGCGCAAAAAAAAATCCGCCAACGCACTGAATCTAACCGCCAAGTTTGAACTTGATACGCCAAACGGTTTTCGAAAAATTGACATTTCTTTTCAACGCGTTAATTACTGGTCACACTGTATAAGAACTAATTTAAAATATCGTTACCATTTTTTGTTGAATTTTTGAGTATATCGTTATCAAAATTCTGTCTATTTTAATTATCGACAATTTCTGAAACTCTTCAGAAAGTGTTAATGTGAAATTTTAAATTGTGGCCTTCCTCATTAATGCTTATGTTTTCTATATATTTTACATTTCGTTGTTTATTTAGCTTAACCCATTTTGCTTACTATATTAATTCCTTGGTAAAATTTGTTCTTTGGTCTCTAAGAGTAAATAAAATAAAGCAAAATCAATAAAACATTGAATTACTGTAATTCTCGTTTTCAAAAATATTTTGATCTGATTGTTTTATACTATTAAAAATATCTCAAAGTTCTAATGGATTCGATATTAACATAATATGGTAGTTAGATCTGATTTCGGCTTTGCAGGTTTATAGTTATTTTTGGTGCAAGAAGAAAAAATGGACTGCTTGCCTAAATTTTTGTTTCAGTTTTTCAGTACCTAATGATGTTTTTACATCATCTTTATATTTGGTTGGGGTTGATATCTTGGATAATTTTTCGGTATATTCCCCGTTTGAATTATGTGTTGGGAAACGTACATTTTTATTATTTTTGACGAATACTGAATAATTAGAGGGAAGTCATTTCTTTGTTCGAATGCTTTTTCTGTAGTTGAATATTTATATCTTCCTTAAATAGCATAATTTAAAGTGCAGTCGACTGCTGTATAACGCGACGAAAAAATTACGATCAGTATTCATAAAGCACAATAAACAATTCCATATTATGCATTAGGTAAATTTAAGATTTGTACGTAGTTTTTGATTTTTTTTGTTTGGAAAAGCAAAAGCACTTACCTGTTGTTTATATATAAGCAGTGAAGCAGACAGATTTTTTTTTTTTAAAAAAAGTAACATCTCGCTAGCAATATGCGACTTACAGTTCAGATGTTTGAACTGATATAAATTCATCCTATAATGAATGCATGTCCCGTATAGCGCGATTTTCTATTATGCGAAACGTGTCCTCTGCGTTGTACGGTAGTGAACTTTAATTACGTAATTGAAAATTTCGAAGTCTTTCAAAAGTGTATGGGAAATTTATTTATAAAATTCCGTTTATACTGTAGTTTGTAAAATCTCACTTTGTAAAGGGGTTCGTCAAATGTCGTGTTTCAGTTTGTTTTGAAGATAAAGTAAAAATCGTGTAATTCCGTTTGAACTGTAAAATAAAATGAATTCTGTCGATATAACTCTGTTCTGTATATTCTGATGAATTATCATTTCAGAAATTGTAAAATTTAGTTTATTGACTAAATCCTTGAAATATTTTTACGCTTTCGTTTTAAGTGTATAGATCATATCTAAATACTTAGAATAGGCATGGATTTTGTTGTCTTTTAAATCTTATTCATTTTAGCGAACTAATTCATTTTATGAATTTTGCATTCATTTCATCGGAATGAATTTGTATGTTAAACGTGTACAAGACTGTTACTTACAGCTTCTACTGTTGGCAATCATAAACGAACTAATTTTTGCAACTATTGATGGAGTTTTATCTGTTGGCTGTTGCAACTTGGCGTTTTGATTGACGTGTGTAAGGCCTATACGAACCCGTTCATTGCAAAAATACTCACTTCCTAGTTTCTTAAAATAGCTGGGATAAAACGGGGAGGTTGTTAAAAATTGCCCCAGGAGTCTTTTTCGACCTGTATGTACCAGTTCCTGTTCCCATAGAGTAATTTAGAATCCACCATTTAATACTTCTTTCTTATTCCAGTGAAAGTGAAATATAAAGTAATGATCACAGATAAATGGAAATAATAAATTATTAAAATGTAGTTGTTCTTCTGAGCATGATTCAGGAATTGCAAATAAAGGACAGTTTGTACTTGAAAATAAAATATCTTTTTTAAAAATCCGAAATTTTTTATGTATTGACTAATACTTTGTCGATCGAATATCGACGAATTGGGTTAGACATCTGTTTTTACCCTTAAATTTTTGAAGAATTATCTAACTATTGGGGAAATAATAGACTGAATAAATAGTTTGATGGTTGTCTAAAACTGATTGTTGTGATTAGAACCGTCTAAAATAAGTTAACTGCCCAAGAACAA
Organism: Araneus ventricosus; assembly: GCA_013235015.1. Classification (NCBI taxonomy): domain Eukaryota; kingdom Metazoa; phylum Arthropoda; class Arachnida; order Araneae; family Araneidae; genus Araneus; species Araneus ventricosus. Next base: position 217,032 of record BGPR01000554.1, on the reverse strand, counting down.
ATAAGTGGTTTTGCGATTGCTCAAAGTACATTCTTTTTTACGCAGCCACCAAACCATTTATTTTTAATAAAACTGTTTTAAATAAATAATATGACAGGTAATTACGATTCCATAGTGATTTTCCCGGCAGCACAAGTTGTAGGAAATGATATTGTACTGCATTATATGACGATGTTCAATGGCAAACGATGTTTTACAGTATTATTCAATATTGTGCCTAGAATTTTAACTTTGGTTACATTCGTTGTCTTTTTTGTGTCATTATATTTAGTGAAATGCATTGTGTTGATATCCAACTACGTATTCTCAGATGATGTCTTTGACTGATTTTATTGCAGCAATGTCTATGAGAAGTCACTTTTACTAATGGCTAGGCGATCCATGGACCTAATTTTGATATTCATTAGAAAATTTAGACACTTACCGTTTTTGTTTTTCTTTGTCTGTATGAATATTTATAGGCTTTTAATTTCCTTATATTGGGTTAAATTACTTTTTTGTCAACTGAAATGATTAGTGCATTACATATCGTATCTTTGTGACCTACGAATATCAGCGTAAATTTGTACTCTAATGATGCTTTGTTGGAATTGCACTTTCGAGAAAACCTTGAACATCAATTAGTAATTCATCGCGTTTTCAAGGTAAGATTACACTCTTAATACGAAATTTAGTTATCGCACGTTCATATAGCAGACTAATCGTATTTATGTAGTTGCGCAAGAATGTAGTATTTATTAAAAATTAAGCAGTTTCATATTAAATAGTTATTGCAGTTGACGTCTTTAAAAAATAACTGTGTATTAAATAGCATCGTTTAATGAATTCTACGGTTATTTTTCTTATTGATTATATTTAATGAACTTAATTTGTTTCCGCACATCTGTGTAAGAAATCTCGAAATCTATTGCATCTTTTACAATCAGCCTTCGATAAATCATCATACTGTAGATGGAACAGCCTTGGTGATTTATAACGAAAATTATTGTATTATATTATAATGTGTAATTAATGTACAATATAATAATTTCAAATGTAGAGAACAAATATATTGAAGAGAATTATTTGATTCTTTACATAATCCAGAAACAATATGTTAAGAACCGCTCTTATGCTGTACTCCTTGAACTTTGATATAATAAGTCGTGCACTTTATCACTAGCATTGATTAAAGCTGGGCGGATAGGCGGAAAGCTCTACTTCCTGTTCTTATGTTTCGTGACATCGTTAATTAACATGGGACCATCTGCTTTTTCCTTTGTCATTGTAAAAATGCTGGCGACCGTATTAACGAGCAGGCGTTCACTTACTCCGAATGAATTAAAATCTTAATGCAATCTTGATTTAATTAAGGTTCTGTATTGCAAAATAAATTTTATAATTGGACAAGTTACTTTTATTAGTTCCATTCATGAAATTTTACCCTACTATGGGCGCTTTTTTTTGGTCAAAAAGTAAATAAATTTCCTTTACTCCGGGAGGTAGTTATAGCATCTACGTCATACGTTTACTTGCAGTTTACTTGTGTTATAAATATTATTTACGTGATTGCTGTTGAGTATCAATTAATGATTACTATAAGAACAAGCGATCTGGGGGGGGGGGGGAATAGGAGAAAATTTTGAAATATATTTATACACCATATAACGAAGTTTTGTTAGGGTTAGCGTATGGATTTTTCATTCGAAATTCTTTCATTTTAGGTTAAATTACCCCATTTGTTTTTTCAACAATTTTAGTAACGGGGATGATTTGTACAACAAAATCGATTTAACCTGGCTAATGCTCTTCCAAAGCAGAGCAACTAATTTTATTGTTGAAAATTCCAAATTTTTGGTTTGACTTTTTCAATAGTCGTAAGAGTTATATAGTTCATAGATTTGTTTTACATGTGCTCTTTGCATGTGTTTTGCACTTTTGTTTATAGGATCATAATTTGAATTTTGTTTGATTAATAAATTTTTAGTTTTTGAATTGCATTTTTGATATGATAAATTCAATATGATTAGAATTGAGCAGTAGTGCTCTGCTGTTATTATCTGTATGTTAAAATTAATGTTTATTCTGCTAAAACCTAATTAATTTTTCAATTGAATATATGATGGATATTAAAGTAAAAATTGTCTGCTTGAAATGTATATATACTTGTCTGGGCTAAAATGATTAAAATTTGTTAGTAATACTCCCTGTGCTTGTGTATATCGACACATAAAAAAAAAAATTCATATTCATTTCTAAATCTCAAATACTTTATGTGGTTTTGTTCCTTACAATCGTTTTTTTTTTTTTAATATTCATAACTTTGCCTTTTGGAAATTATGAGGTAAAGTTGTCAGCTGGAACATTTTTTTTATTAATAAAAAATAAACATGTTCCCTGTCCATGGATCACATCCGATTTATAATAGTTTTATCATATCTTTTTTGAACTTGAACAATGAACACATTAATGTAAATAAACGTTTGTCATTGGAGTCGATTCATATTCAAGATATATACATTAAATGCCCTGCGCCAATTTAATTTTGATTCCACTGGGAATATTAAATGAGAAAAAAAGTTCGTGGCGTCATATAACAGCTTAAGACAGCGTGCAATTTAGTGACATGCTCACAGTTATTTTTGTCATGTGTATATGACGTCATGTTGATTGACTTTATTAGCTCACTCTTAAGCGAATATTGCTTGTTGATAATTTATAAATTCATCCCGATTTTGTAGACAGGTAAAAAGAATTTTATCGATTGTTATTTTTAATACTTGTTGGTATTTTTTATATGTGGTATAAACTTCGTTGCGTAGTGCTTTTGAAGTTCTATAATTTTATCATTTTCCATTATTTGTTAGATAATTTTACAAATAGTATTCTCTTTTTGCGATAAAGACACACACACCAAAAAAAAAAAAAAATGCAAGGGGAAAGCGTAGTGTGCAGAAAAAAATTTGTCCAGAACTGTAACACTGGAGGTTCTAGAGCTTATTGGTCGAGATGGCGCAGATGGTCATCTCTGTCCTGAATTGTTGATTTGCACGCAAGAAAGCAAACTGAACTAGCGAGTGGAAATTCTGTTTATTTCTTTTTCGAATTTGTGACCCCTATTGCTCGAGGTCGGAAGTATTGAGAGGAAGCAAAATAACCTGCTTTCGGGACAGAGAGACCTTTTCATCTGTCTCTCCCCTCCCCTTTTTGTGAGTTCCACCTTCAGCGGTGAGGGGAAGTTGTTCCACCTGGACATCCTTTTCCTGCGCTGCTGCTGAAGGAAATTCCGAATATTATCGTGAAGGACAACTTGCCCTTCAGAACGGTATGTTTACATTTGGAAAGAGGTTTAAAGCTTCTTTCTTAAGGTTTTTCTTTAAAATACTTATGAATGAGTATAATAATAAATTGCTGTTAATCGGATTTTTTTTTTTGCCTGTATATTTTCCAACTGGTTCAGTTGCTTTAATGGCATCAGGCACAGGGGCATGGGGCGACGTTTTGTCAATATATCTATTCTTAGAACAGTTCTACTTGGAAAAATGCATTACTTAATTTGATATATTTACTCTTTTATTATTGTTCCTAGGCAACTTCAAATACCCTTTATGTACGCCTAATAAATTAAACTCTTGAAAATTTCCCAAAAATCATGGTAAAAATAACGGAAAACGTAAATTTCAGGAAATTCAAGTGGCAAAAGAATACAAAAAAAAAATTAATCAATAATTTGTTTTTAATTTGTTGCAAAACAAGCTGGCCACAGTTTTCTGAAAAAGAAAATATGGTAATAATTTTTAATAGTAATTATTAGAGGAAGGCCTGATGTTCTTTTCAATGTCGCATGTTATATTTGTTTGCAAGAACAATTCTTTGGCCCACCTGAAGTTGCATAATAGCATGTGTGCTTATACAATATGTTGATGATTAGTTCATCTAAAATAACTGAATTAAGGCATTTACAAATGTTTGCTTGAAACTGTGGCGTATATGTAAATCTTTGTATAAATTATCTTATTAGAATTATGTTTTGCTATGTACACTAACTCTAGAGATATTTTTACGGAATCGTTCAAGTTGATTTTCTGGTTATTTTGATGTTTAGTTGAGCAAAATACTGCCCATATTCCATTTAACGATGGTTTGTTTTGCCAACATAGAAATACTCGATCAAGCTCAAAGTGACAAGCAAACAAGACAAAAAAAGTCAAGCAATTAGGATTCAGAATTCATTTATTTCACTTTCTTTCCTCCGCCTTCTCTCAGAAACAATTATTTTTCTATTCATTCAACATGAAGGATAAAAATGCAGAGCTGTTATTGAAGAATCAGACTCAAAAACCTGCAGATTTAGACATATCTTATCTTTCAAACTGACCGCCAGTTTCGATACAATAAATGTCGCCTACGTCTTCAGGGAGGAAGGGGAGGGGGTTAATACTATCTCAGATGCAGACTTAGGACTACAGATTTTGAATGCTTCGTTAGAAACGTACATTATACTTCAAATTCTATTTTTTTCGTTTAAATATATATAAAATTACTGTATGATTCTAGTATTTCAGAAAAAACATAAACAGTGCGATATACCTACTGGCTGGTTTCTTGTAGTGTGAGTGATAATAGCATTATGAATTATTATATTGCTACCGTGTAACGCTACCGCTAAGACATGAAACTGGCAGTACAGTGAAACTTCGATTAAACATCACTCGGTTTAACCGTCAGTTTCTGTTATCCGTCATCGTCTAAAAAGCAAAATGTAACGTAAGTAACGTTTTACCATACATTTCTATACATTACTACTCTTGTATTGAAGTTTATATTGATCGTTTTGTAAAATTAAATGCAACGTGTATGTATTATTCACTTTTATGGATTTCATTTTCATTTTCGTCCCGAAACAACAGTGAAATCACGTTACTGTACACGTGTATTAAGAGATTTCTGTTATCCGTCTGTTCGGTTATCCGTCACATCCCCAGTCCCGACGGTTAATCGTTCTACTGTAATACATTTTAAAATTAAATGGAATATTTGTAGTTCTAAGAATAAAATTAATTTCATTATGCGTGGATTGGAGTGATTAACGCATATAGCATTGCTTCCTTTTTTTGCTAATAAGTATTTATATCAAAAAATAATTACACAGAAAGTCTGGTGCCATATCAGCAATTGGTTTATTACAGTAATTCTGCTATTTTATTTTCTAAAATTAAAGTTCAGTAATAGTTAGTGTTTTCATAGCTTTAGGATTGAATATCTAAAAAATTTATTTGGTGCCGGAAAAAATTGCGAAGTACAAAGATACTCGTATTTATATCTTCATAGCTTTAGATTATTTAAATTTAAATGGGATGGCACTTCTGATAATTTGACATCATTGGACGTGACAGTGATAATTCGAGTATTGGTATTGATAAATAATACAAGATTCTTTCCACGAATTCAACTATATATTAGTGAGGTTCTGACTAGAATTACGGATGCGTGCTTGTTTTACTTACCATTATATACAGTATGACCTTTTAATTGTGTCACTGTCTCTTTTTAATTTCAAAAATATGTGTCTCTTTTTAATTTCAAAAATATGTGGGAAAAACTGTATTTCGTAACAAAACTTTTTCCGTTACCTTTCACGATGGCTTTGGAAATAGGAAATGCCGATCGTCGTAATCGAGGTCTTTCCACGAAAATGTTTATGAAAATATTTCCTTTCCTTGATAGTTAAACATCCGGTTTGGGCGGTTGTTATAACCTTTAACTAAATTATTAGAGTGTAAAAAAAAGTTAGGTTTCTTCCTGGTTTTCTGTTGAAGGAAAACGAAAACTAGTTAGTTCTGCGGTGCATCCTTATCTAAAATGATACTTTCGTTAAGATCGATTCTTGGCTTCCATTTCTCAACATTTTCCTAATTCATTGCAGGAAAATCACTGATAAATTTATTTTTCACATTTGGTTATATTTTGAATGAAATAGAAAAATTACCTATTATCATTTTTATCATAATTTATTCAAAATTCACTAACCATTTGTAATTTAAAGGGCCATTATATTTTTTTGGCAATATATACGCTGTTAAAATGCTTACTGTACTGAGATTTTATGGTTTACGGAACGTTTTATAAACATGGATATATTTTGTAATAATATGGATAAATTATATTTTTTCATGATTTCCTCTATATTCAGTAACCATTTGTAATTGAAAGAGCCGTGATCTATATATGCGTTGTTAAAATGCTTATTGTATTACGATTTTATGGTTTACTAAACATTTTATAAACGTGGCGGCGGCAAAGTTCATTCTTCAGGAAGCCAGAGAACATGAGTCTAATTTAATATGTCGTAATAGACTAATTATTTAAATAGAAATTTTTTACATCTTGGAGCATTTAAGGCAATCGGCAAAGTTGCAAGATTCAAGTTAATTGCTTGAAATACTGTCAAAATTTTCGTTACATAGATCATTTTGGGCTGTTTTATTTGAATCAAATATTCACTTTTAAAATAATTTACGATTTTATTTAATGTAGTACCAGATCTACAATTTAAGTGAGATCCATTGTTTTGTTGGGAATTTATCAATTTTGTGGAATTACTTTTTATTCACTAAAGCCATACTATTCTTGATGTTAAATTTTGGGCTTGTGGAGGAGTATATTGAGGTAATCGATTCAGCTAGCACAGCAATTGGAATTTTAAATGAAAATTAAAATCTAAGGCATTGATTTGACATGAAACGAATATTATGCATTATATAAATTAATATATATACGAATATTTGAAATTAATATATTAGATAAATTGGAATTCTTTTAAAAATAAAAGGCTTAAATAAACAGTGTATAGTCTGTGTATTTAAACAGCTTTGTACCTCATATATTGCGCATGCTTAAAATCATTTCTCAGGGCAATTATGTTTTCACAGCCTCAGTTAATTTTTGATGTTATAGTCACAATTAGATCCTTTTGTCAAAATTACATCCGTACTGCCCCTCTGGTGCTGTGAAAAGCAACTGTAAGCACAAGTAAACCTCGCCGTCGTATTGTGATTTGCGTTTAGTCAGCTGGCGCCAATAAGAGGGGAATGACGTCACTAGTCCCGCCTCCTGGGGAGTCCTCGAATCGTAGCAACGCCTCGTGTTGGAAGGAATATTGCATGAATGGTTGGAAATTCGGAACATCTTCCTAATTTATACATTGAAGTATATTTTGTACATAAAAGAAGAAAGTGAAAAAAGGAATACCCGGAATTTGACCTCGTTCTTCAGAAAAATGATTATTTGTATTTATAAACATTTCTTTTAAGATATTTTGTTTCTAAATGGGTAGACGAGGCTTAAAGGATTTCTGGGTAATGGGCCGTTCAGTTCTGAGAACTTTAAGAATAGTGATAATTTCAAAAATAAACAATGTTTCAAATAACAGATGTGTTATTAATTTTCCCTTGAGATTTTAATGTTCACTGAAATCAGTGTCTTGGAATATAACTTGGTATTCGTTTTGTGCGATATTTTTTCTACTTAATTGTTACTAGGATTCCCTTATATCGATTTAAAAGGTTTTAGTGTTGTATTATCCCTGTTTATCAGTCGAATTTTTCCGACTTTGTTAGATATTCTTTCACACCTTTTCTAAGAGTTTCACTTAATCTAATTTCTCTTTATTTTACTGATTCCAGTGCGAAGTAAAAATCTGTTGCTTTTTGCTAGGTTTGGAAAATCAGTTGATATTCTAACACTGAAATGAATTTTCTTTTAAATCAGTTTCCTGTTAATAACGATGTTTAATCGTCTGTATTCATTGACATTTAAATACTGTTAAGTGCTCACGCAAAAAGAAACGAATTCGGAATTCCTCGTTAAAACAAATTCGAATAAAGCACCATCTTTGTTTATCAATGCACAGGAATAATATGCAATGGGACTATTTTTCTCTGCCGTTTGGATGCAATTTGTTGGTCGTCATTCTTTGTCTATCCATTCTTTTATCATGTTTGTAAAGTTTGCTGTATAAGATACTTTTTCAATGAACACATGGCAGAAAACCTTAATTTCTACCACATTTTTTTTGTGCACAACCTAAGGAAATATTTTCATGGATTAATATAATAATCGTTTGCATTCAAAAATATTCTCATTGTTACCTATAGATTAATTTTATTATTATTATTATTTACTTTTGTGGTTGAAAAGTTCTTTTTAAAAATGTTTTGCAGATTATTTTTTTCTTAGTGCAAACGCAATGGCGTGTTGGGTTATCCGAGTCGTGCTGTTCGTTTCACTTTTTAACATTATTTGTGTGCGCTATTGAAAATTTAACCTAAAGGATTGATAAATCAAGAGAGAAAAATACGAAGAATGAATCTTTGTAGAAAAAACAAGCAACTAAGATATTGAATAGTTTAAAGTGTGAATCAAACATCGTGAATTTCAGTTTTTAATTAACTGACTTATTTTGCATCTTTCTAGTGCGATATGCTATTACTATATCATTATTATGTGAACTCTTAGTATTATATTGCATATCCTCCAAACTAAGGAATTTACTTGACATTATTACTGTAGTTCAAAGATGATATGATTTCGCATTATACTCAGTTAATAAGCTAGGAGAAACCAAATTATAGGATACTTCTAATTACGAATCAGAATTTTTAACTTAATCACCATCACACGCGCTAGAATGCTTGATTCTAGTGTGATGCTTATTTTCAAATTTAGTTAAAAGACCTAATGATGAATTTGAGAATACATGAAATTGCCTAAATAACGACTGGAAAAAGTCCTAATTGTTATTTTTAGTTATGTATTTGAATACAGAAATAATATTAATCGCAGTTCTTCGTTGTAATGTGTGATGCAAACTGTGGATCACGACCTAACTGGGATTTTGAAACCTTGGACAGGACTAGGTTTCTGTGACATCCAATGCTAGTTAGCTGAAATAATTTTAAAAACCAGCTTCATGTTTTTATTATTCTATCTTGTAAAATTTGCTAATTGACTTTAAAACGCTCTTTCAAATATTATTAATTATCTATTCATTCGATTAAATTACATTATTGTTCGTTTAGGACACCGCAAAACCAAAAGCTATATTCTACTTCAATATTAACATTGTAAAATCGGATAAGTAGTTAAAAATGATGTAATTTACGCGGTCTCAGTTAATGCTTAGAAGTAATTAAATCGAGATTTCCGATGGTTTATCGTTGAAAAGCGTGTGTGTATCCTTACTTCACATTGTTTGACTCTAAAATGATTATCTGATTCATGTCTTAGAATAAACAGTATTGCAGTTTGGGAAGTGATTTTACCGAATTTTTTTTATAAGATACATCCGCAACAAACTCGTAATCGTTATTAGAAAGTGACTCGTGTTATGTGTGTACAATTTAACTTTGAAATGCCCAAGTTGCGATTATTTTTACTTTTTCTTCTATTGTATTTTCAATTTAATTGTTTATCTATGTAATTAGATTCCTGTAGCTTACTGATTTCGGAAGAATTTTACTTAACTTAGTTTAAAGTTATCCGATTTTGTGTGTTTTCGTTATTTTATTTAATTTGTTGATCTCTTTTTAAAAATATTGACACATTTCATGTAAAGATTGTTTACAGTTTCGGCAATATTTCGAAACTTTTTCTGTTATAATTATTGATAGATTCCAATACAGATTCTTTCATGCAAGTATATCAAACTACTGTTGCGTAAGTTGACTATAGGATGATTAGTATTTTTACAATGAATTTTAGGCAAATATTAGTATCAGCATGCTGTTGATTGTAATGCTATTTTTCTTATGCATCTTATTAGTATCTGCTATGTAAAAAAATAATTTTAATTGCTTACTTGTGTTCGAATAATATTTGAATAATACTGCCTTGTTTATATTTTTATTTTGTTTGTTGTTAGCTATAGATGTCATTTATGCTACTTTTTGATTTTATTGATGAAAAAAATGCTGCCGAAAAATTTTTTCATGTAAAGATATAATTGAGCTATTGATTTTAAATCTGAACGGATTAGCTTTCATTACTATTTAATTATATCTATAGGTTTGTCCTTTTGGTGTTAAAAGTAACTGAAAATTCTTAACAAAATTAAGTATTTTGTTTTGATACTGCTATCTAATTATTCCACGTAAAATTTTGTTTCATAAAATCTTCTGAATTCAAATATGAAAGAAAAATAGCAAAAATGCCAAGTATAATTTCTAGCCAAAAATTTGTAAGCTTAATAAGCTAAAGAATCGGGACTACATAAATGACTTACTACGGCAATTGCAACGAAACTTTTTTATTCAGTGTATATTTTTTCCCGTGCCTAAAATTTTTTTTCTTTTCGTTTTTAGTTCTCATGCTTTTAAAAAGAGTGTCCATTGGTAAGTTGCACATCCATATTTATGACTTAACAAAAATATAAACGTTTCATTATTGTGTATCACAAAAAGAGTACCGTTTCAGTAATTGTTTAGTTCTTTCTTACACTTTGTGTTGATAATTGAATGTACAGAATTTTTACATTTTTCCTTTATTCTTCACTCATTTATTGTTTATATCACTTTCAAACCACTGATTTACATTAAATTAATGAATCTGTAATTTGTCTATGTTGAAAATTTTGAATTTTAAACGGCCCATTTATTTGATTGGACAATTTTAATCGTTTTTCATTCAAACTATTTTGAAAATTGCACCCATTTTTCAGTCCAGCTTTGGGTTATTGTTCTGTATAGTATGTAAAAAAATGTTAAACTTGACACTTTTTTGTATTAATTGCTTATGGAATTTAATTCATTTTTTCGGAAGGCATTTTCTATTTTCGAAGGCATTTTACCGTTATTTCGAAAGGCATTCCCTTTAACAAGAATTAATTTTAAAGGAAGCTCTATTTTTACAAAATGTCTGTCCCAAAATAGTAATAATAATAAAAATTCTTGTTTGGTTTCTTAGACTTACCATTCAAGATTTTTAATCTTATGCCGTTTACTTTTTACTCCATTATAAGTTATTGTGGAATTGGATATTTCTATGTAACTTTGAACCATCCCCCTATATTTACATTAATTGCTATTTTGGGTAAGTTTATTGTATAATGCATCATAAGAAAGCCTCTAACCTAAGCTTGCTCAAGCCTATGCTTGTCCCATTTATACTTTCCATTAGCATTTCGTTCGACATTTCATGTTCTATAAATTATATTTTTTAATCACCAATAAACCTGTGCGAAATTTTCGCACAATCACCCCCTCCTCAACAATGTGGATTGAAAAATTCTATCTAATAATACTTTATTCATCGCTTTAGGCTTTGTATTAGTTCAGGAAAAGGGATGTGGACAACAGAAATACAGTTAAACCTCTTCGAACGGCCACCCCTCGTAACGGCCAATTTTTCGTGGCACAGATTTTTCGGCCCATAGACCTAATGTTAAAATAGCCCCTAGTGACCCCACCCAACCCCTCTGAACGGCCGCCGGGTGGGTTCGCCCATCCCATTTAACAAACGCATCGGTTAGAGATTTACTTTTTAAACTGAAAAACGAACTTGAAAAAATGTTTTTTTTTCCGAGAAGGGTAAAAACTTAAAACAGTCACAAATTGTATCCTTTTTTCAAAAAATGTAAAAAATTATTAAATAAAGTATCTTTAGATAAGTCTCAAACTTCATTTTAAATGAGAAATATGTGTCAGATTTGTTTATATTATGTATTATAGCAATTATCTTGTAATTGTAACGAAAACCCTTCAGAGCGGCCAATTTTTCTCGGAACGGAGGGGTGGCCGCTCAGAGAGATTTCACTGTATATAGGATCATTCGGATAATGCCAAAATCGTTGCTCTCCTGTGAATGACGATTTATTGAAATCAAGACTCGGTGGCTGGCGTTGCGAAGGAAAATGACTCCCGGACCATCATTACCTTCCCTCATATTTGGTTCTAAAAATGAAATAAATGCACTTATATTTCGTCTTCGCGACGTCCCTACCAATCCTGGTGCTCAGGGAAGCAATATCTCTTGTCATCCCCCCCCCACACACACACTCGTCGCGACTGCGCTGATAGAAATCTGTCGTGTTTAGCAACCAAAGTTGTCCACGGGTGGCAAGGTCTGTCTTTAGAAATTGGAAGATCGTGGGGTTTAAACTCAATTCCACCGAATATATGCCTTGTATATTAGCCTGGTGCACGGTAAATCTTCTGTCGTGAGTTAAACTGCCTCGCGTTGGTGTGGCTTGGAAGTTTGGAGAGTTGTGTGGCAGCTGCAATGTCTCCCTCGTCATCTCGTTGTGGTTCAAAATTGCGAGTTCTGTCCCAAAATATCCCTCGCGTAGCTACGAATCGGAACGTTAATCTTAGTAAAATAAATCAACTTCAGTCAAATGATAGGAGGGAGTTTTCTTTACGATTACCCTATCTCAAGGACATCCGATAAAACTGAATAGCCGAGTGTTGCGAATAATATTACGTCTACTTTGATCCACGCATAATACACCCCATTATGAGCTTCACATGTGCGGTAACCTCACAAAGAGGCGCGTTCCGTCGTCGTCGGTGGGATCGTTAATCAGTCAATACCATCTTTATTCTACTACCACCCGGTGAACCAAGAATTTGCTTACTTATTTGACACTTTCTCCTCCTTGAGATGTATTCCCCTCCCTTTAAGACCGCCAAATATTAGGAAGATTTAATGATAGCCATATATGATTATTATGCTTTGGGTTAGACATTTTAGGCACGGTGCACACGTTTTATTTGTGCCGGATAAGTCATTTGCGACAAAATGTAGGAGAAGAGATAGCAGCTTGAAGTACATTGATAGCAGTTGAAAAGTGCACACGCCCCTCTCCTCCGAACTACGATGTCGAACAAGTAACTAGCGACTCTTTCGCACAGTATTTCCCCCAGAGGTAGGAGGGAAATCGGACGGAGGTTTGTGTGCACTTTACAGTTGCTGTCAGTGTACTTCACGCTGCTAATAGCTTCTCCGACATTTTGTGTCTCTAATGGCTTGTCGACACAAACCGAACGTGTGCACCGGGCCTAAAATATAAATATGTTATAGCGTTAAAATATAATTTACTGCAATATAATTTGGATTTCGTAAATCAATATTCCGAATATCTGTATGCTGTTCAAAGTTATTAAAGCGAAAGCATTAACCCTTGAGCACTAGCGAATTTTTTTCTTCCACATAAATTAGTGCCATCGGCAAGATTTATTGTTTATTTACTTTTCCTTGTCCCACAGACACATTCAAGAATTCTTGGCGTGTTTCATCTGTGTCTGACTCTGCCTACGCGCTGCGTAAATGAAACCTACCATTCATTCTTATGTCATCCTTAACATTGTCTTTTTTTCTTTTTTTCAAGTCTGAGATAGAGACCGAGATTAGTCGGATAATGAGGCTATTGATTGTTCCTGTGTGTGATCCCCCCTTCCTGCCCCCCTCCAATCAACGGTGTTGTCTGCCAGAATCCAGAGAGCGTAGTTTCCTGTAACGCCAACCTTTAGTTCGGCTACGACTGCGCCATTGTCTTTAGAAAAGGAGATAATTCACTTTTTGCCTGCTCGTCACGAGATTATGTTGTCTTTTGTTTGAAGAGATATCCGAAATCACGCACACAGGAGGGGGAGGAGAGCAGACATTTTGTGTGTGTGTGTCAGTCACGGTTATTAGTGTTGACGATTTTAGTTTGTTTCTTTCTATGGTGTGCCTAAGGTGCTGATGTAGTTAAAACTGTATGGAGAATAGGCATTGAAAAATTGTTGAATGTGATGTAAATTAGTATTGTTTCTTGTTAAAGTCCTAGAGGAATTGTTAAATGTCAGGTCCCTCTTAATTGTGGTTAGTTTTATAGGCTTCACGCCCATGCTTGTTTTTTTATTTGGTTGGATTTTCTTTACGTAGTGCTCATGCTTGGTTTTTTTTTTTTTTTTTAATTTGGTTGGTTTTTTTTTACGTAGTTACTGTAACAGTTTTTAACTAGTGTGTAAATTCTGTTATATTGTGACTTTGTGTTGAGCGTTCTTTCTGATATAACGGTGATTGAATGCAGTTTTTGCAGTTTTCAATAAATATTTTTGAAAGATTTCGATTTATAATTACTAGCAAGTGTGATTACGTTCAGGATTTATCCGGTATTCCGGAATTTTACCGCCTGAAATCCGATTTTCAGATTTTTTTTAGATTTGCCATCTAACTCAAATTTTGATTTAGAACAACTATCATTAAGATAGTGTAATACAGTAGAGCCCCGCTAATCTTTACTAGATGGGACTGGACCCTGTCCGGATTAAACGGAATTTGCCTTAAAATACATGTAATACAAGTTTCAAATGGGTAAAACTATAAAAAACTATGTTTTTTTTGCATACAGCTTAATTTTACTTTTAATGCTGCTGTATGTGTGACCTACGAACTGATGTAAGATTAACCAAACAAAACATCCCGTCCAGATTAACTGGATGTTCGGACAAGCGGGCTCCGGATTAGTGGGACTCTACTGTAATTTTAAACTATCTCAAAATCAGTGAAGTAGTCAAATTTCTTGTTGAAGTAAATTAGTGAAATTCCAGTCGTTTTGTTAAATATTATGTTTGTGCATCACAATTACAGGGTTCGTACTCCTCCTGAAATTCCTGAAAAACTCTTGAATTTTGCTTTTTTTTCTAAGGGCCCTGAAAATTCCTGAAAATTGTGGTTTTTTTATCCTGATATTTCTTTTTATCTCCTGAAGAATTACAATCGAAGGGCAAAAGATAAAATTATGATAAAACATAAAAATATGACGTTTCCGTTTTTCCTTATTGATAGAAAGTCGCTGGAATCCGGAATTCTTACTTCTGACCTTACTTAGCGCCGAAAGAGTCTACCGCACGTGTACCGAGTCACCACAATCCGGAAAGATGGAAGAATTGATACTTTTAATTGATACTTAATAGTATACTTTTCTGCCAATTTTTATAAAAATTGTCCACACTACTCTCTTCTCCCCTACAATTGATTTTTCACGTTATCCCCTGAATTTTCTGTACTGTACTCCTGAAAAAAATCCTTAGAAACTCCTGAATTTTACTATCATGTATAGAGTATGAACCCTGCAATTAACAATCTATAATTATTCGAAATTATGTCGGATTTTACAGCACGCTTGTTTTCAGGATTTTTGAAATGGAGTCGCAGTTCACTCCTGCACCTAGTATTTCAAGATTATAGATATTTCTATAAAAGTTAATGCTGGTTTTCAGAAGCTTCAAAGTTTAAGTTTTCGCTGCTTGTAAAGAGATGTGTCGTCTCGTTCTTTTATTTATAAAAAAAAATGAGATTAATAAAAAGGGTTGTTTTTGCTCCTTTATTGAAGCAGTGAGGTGGTCATTCCATTCACCCTCTTTCATGTGACTTATGGTTGTTATCAAGGTCGTCGCTGAAAAATACTTTAATAATGAAATTATTGTAGGGAATCTGATAACACTAAGCATCTAACTAGTTGTACTGCATTTGTGACGTTGCAGTTTATGCAGCATAATTTCTAAATATTTTATATGCGTATTACTAGCATACTGGAATCTTGTGTTTGCGATGGAAAGAATTTGCTTTGAATTATGGAGCCGTAAATTACGAAACGGCGAAAGTGTTCCTCAAGGAAGTTTTTTCTAGAATTTTTTTCCCTGCTGCTTTCCTTGTTTCTATGTTTAGTGGATTGATAAAAAAGTTTGTCACGTTTCAAACGGGCATGAGGGGATTGTTTCTGTAACTAACATCTTGGAGTTGTTTGCACTGTTTACGTTCTCTTAGCTGCGAGCAATTTGGGCAGCTGTTTTATAACATAACGAGATATTTGCTGTTGCGCAGTGCACACACACACAGCTGATTTCTGCCTTGTGCAATGAACTAAAGCATTAATAATCCCACGTTGCTCTTGGATTTTTCAAGTTTAAATAGGATTGCATCATCCTTGTGGATTCAAAGACAAATAGTACGCCACTTGTATTTCAAATTAACATAAATATGTCATCAAGTAATTAATCTTGTCGAACATTGTTAGTTTATTTTATTTATCTTTCTTAATTTATATCTCATTAGCGCATTTTTATGTCGCCTGTTAACTTTATAGTAGCACGACGACCTTGAATAGGTCCATACATTTAGCATAAGATAGTTTGGTAGATCACATAGATCGTTGGATTATATATGTTATAAATGTGTGATAGTTGTCAAATAATAAATCTTTTTATCAGAAGCATTTGTTGTGATAGAAAGGATTGTAAGATTTACATTACTTACTAAAGAGTTGTCGTTGATTATCTGCTTTTTTAGAAGTCAATAAAACTTACCCCACTGCTTTAAACAAAGCTTCCACCAAATAAAAAGTAATATCAAATGAACTATGACAATGTGTCTGCTAATTTTAACGTTACATTTCTGGTACTGGAAGGGGTAAGTTTTTTGGGGTTGAAGTACACTTTATTGGCGATATTCGGATATCTGCATGCATTTATGAAGTCTCTTTTTCTGTGAAAAGGACTTCTAACTCCTTCGCTTACAACAATGTTTCTGACACGTGCATCGAATTACAGAATTTTTGCTATTTAAATCCGTAATAAAGTCAACGTAATAATTAATTTTAAATACAAAACTCACTTGGACACGCTTAACTAACTCAAGTATCTTTTATCATCTTAAATAGATTGAAATATTGAAAGATATCCCAAATGGGTGGTTCCATCTAATTAGGTTAAATAAATTCGTAGGTCAAGGGGTTAACTCGTTTGTTATCTATGAATTAGATGTTGAGGAAAACACGAATAGTAGTAACAGTGGTCACTATAAACGCATTTACATATTATAGGGAGTAATTGAAAATATATTACAGGCGTCTAATTTAATACTTTAAAATTCTAATAAACTTATTTCTGAAATTTTTAAAGTCGAGTGTGAATAGTTTGGTAAATCGAAAATGACGTATGGTATGCGTTTCTCGACGACTAACTGTAATATACACATTGATTGGGACATTCGTATATTGGATTCGTGGAGATTTTGAAAATAGTGCGAGCAACTGACTATGAATATCTGCTATACAATAAACTAAATATAATTCGTAAATATTTCGTAATTTGAAATCAAGGACTACTAGTATTGTATGGAATTTTGAAGGGTTGGTTGTCGTACATTTGCTACAAAAACGCCAAAATTTGAATTCTATTTTTCCAAGTGTTGTGTTTCCTTTTATAAATAGGGTGTAGGTTTCCAGGGGTGTAGTGGAGCCGGAACGCACACTGCGTCCCCCCCAGGAGAAATAAATAAGAATAAATTTGAAAACGACCTTAAAACAATTTTATTTTTGTCACCCAGGTTAGAGCGTTCCGGCACTACTTAGTTTGCAATTACAGTACTGTAGGTTACTCATTTCCGTTATTACTCCATTTGTTAAGTCGCACGTCGGTAAACCGCAAACGTATTAAAATGGGCGTGCTCATAATCATTAAAAATGGAGGGTTTATCGCTGTGGACAACCAAATAGTGATACAGTGCTCTATAATCCGACAGTTAGCCAATTCGACCCCTCCAGTAGTCGAGCGTTTTCAGATGTGGGGGAGCGTTCAAGAGAAAATGATGCGGATTTCTGTGACCTTGTCGCGACGTAAACAATATGATTTTGAATTTTATCTTGTTAGATTTATTATCTATTGTAGATAAGATAATTTTCTTCGTAATTTTGTATATTTTAAAATAGTTTTTTCAATAAACATGGTTTGCTAATAAAATGCGTTTTTTTTTTTTTAATGAACCTCTACTTATCTGGTCTTGTATCAGCAGGATTACTGAGAGACCACTGTACTAAATCCTTTGTAAAGGTGTTTCAAGGACTGGACATAGGTGTAGATATAAATTAGACTAGTTAAATCAAATCATTAAGTTACTCCAACTGTTAATTTCTCTTAATTTTAATTTGTGAAGTAATTATGCCACACATTTATTATTAATGCATTCAGACATTGAATCATTCACATTCTTTTCACAAATTTCTTCATACAAGACGAGCACTTTTATATTCTGCTGTTTTGCATAAAAATTGTCCAGTTTAGTCTGTAATCCCTTCTGTACATTGTTTAGCATAGCTCCACGGCGTTCGGTTACGGTTATGGGACGTTTAAATGGAAATTGCTGTCGCAAGTATCAGTGTCTGCGGCATTGTCATGCTGGCACTTGAATTGTTTACCCGTGGAAAATAGTGCTTGATGGCATCGAGCTCGTAAAAGCCGAAAATCGTTCACAGAAAAGCCGGAGCCGCGCTGTATCTGCCTGGCTCAAGGTGACCTTGAAGCAAACTCAGTCGGGCTCGGCGTTGCCATTGCGTGATGTCCCCTTCCCTTCTTCCCCTCCGTCACTCATCTGTTTGCTTTTCTTTTTCATTATTCCCGCGTGTTGGTATGGATGGATGTGTGTGTGCCTGTGCACTCTGCTGTGAATAGGAACTGTATTCACTCGGCCATGAAACCTCTTTTATTTTATTTTTGTTACGCTTGCTTTTTCCGTGAAAGTTCGTTAGCTCGCTGCTGCTGTGCTGTGTGTAGGAAATAGAATGGAAGGTTGGTTATGCATACGCGACGGTGCAATTTTTTTTTCTCCCTCCTTTGGAATTTTTTATTTTTATTTTAATCTCTTTTGTCTTTTGGAAATGTCTTTTTTTGTTGTTGTTACTCTGTGAATTGAACTCAATGGTTTATTTCAGTGCAATCATTGTAGGTGCTGTGAATTCGTGCATGTTATTGTGAGCGTTGACGGCGTGTATTGAGCTTGTATGTTGCCACCCCCGCAAAACTGAAAGATCTACTACGCATGTGTGTTACCACGCACCGAGAGATAGAGAGAGTAGTGGGTAACAAGTCAGGTGATGTTGGTTGCGCGATCTGGTCGTGGATTGAAGGATATTTTCTCTTACCTACAACATTATCAGAAAAGGAGAAAGTTATCAATAGTCTGAATTAAATCACTGCGAACTTTTTATTTCATAAATACTAATTCTGTCACGATACACATTGCGAAAAACAACTCACTCAGAATTCACTAAGGGAGTGATAAATGTTTATTTTTAGCAGTCGCCGCAGACTTGCATATGCATGGTAATCAGATGCTTTTTTAAAAAATTTGCAAATTATCATTTATGGATATTTTATTCTACATCTAAAAAGTTATTTCTATGAATCATTGGAGAAATGACATTGGGAAGGAATGTGTTTTCCGTTTTCAAGATTAGTTCAAATTTTTGGAGCTAATTTAGAGCTAATTTTTGGACCCTTTGCACTTGGATGTCGCCTTTTAGGCGCCATTCTAGACTGTGCGTCATTGACGTTTCTTGACCTAGATAGTTACTAAAAAAATACCTCCTTAGTTGTAGCAAGTTGCAGATTATTTTTTCGAAAAAGAAATTCACACATTCATTTTCACAAAGAAATTTCACATTCTTAAGATTGATTCAACAAAATAATTAATCAATCTTAATCGTTTTTTCATAGCATTTTTTTAAAACTTGTTAATTGGCTCTTTTACAGTGGTGCGTTGTACTTTCACGAGGTTTAGGCAAATTTGTTGATCTTTACAATTCCGTGTGCATTGTGACGTTTATTTAATCTCTCATTTTACTGGAAGTGAAGTCACATTATACCTAAGGTTGCCATATGTCCCATATATACGGGACTGTCGCCGTATTTCACTACTCAATCCCGTATTACTATTTGTCCTGTTTTTTCTCTAAATTCAGTCAATGGAGACAATTGAAGCAATTTTGATTTGTCATTATAATTTTAAAATGACTTGTGCCTAATTAGATAAAGGAAGAAAACGATATAATTAAGAAAGTAAAATTAACTTAAAATATGTTTGGGCCAAAAAGGATTAGTCTAGCATCTTTTTTATTATTCCAAGTGTTCGTGTTATTAGATTGCTTGAAGACATTGCTGATTTTTTATCAGAGTAAAATAAACCATTAACTACTCACTTTTTTTCATGTTTTATTTATTTAGCACTTAAACGTCCCAGCTTAGCAGTTATAACAACCCTAATTATAGCGTAAGATGAAATGCGGCATTGTCGTGGCTGTGCCATAATGTGTATTCATTCATTATCGTATTGATTATAATTAAATATACTTTTTTTAAGCAGGAATTTTGAGTGAGGAACTGTATGTGAGTTGGCTTATTGATTAATTTAGTTATAATCTGATTTTATTTCCTAGAAATCTTAAATGTTGATGCTGATGGTATTTTTTTTTTTTTTTACAATTTCCTTAAATGGAAATACTGGAGCCAATTACACGGTATTTATTTTGTACGATGTTGAATTTAATTAACGGGCAAAGGGCTGTCATACTTTATCACTCAAGCGATGAATTCGCCTAAATGAGACAAAAACATTTGTAATTAAATTAAATAAATTATTTCTTTATAGCAGTAAGAATTTAACGGATCAAAATAAAATTTTGTGATTTTGTAAATTCGAAATATCTGATTTCGTGTGGTTAGTGATTTATTGGGCATTTGTAGTTGATTGATTACAAATCGTTTTTCAGTTCGTAGACAAAACACGAAACTGAATTAACCACAAACGTAAGTATTCCAAAATGGTTGTGATCATTGATGTAGAACTCGGCCTTGAACTGCGATAATCAAGCTTATCACGTTCTTTGATGAATGACGAATTTCTGTTTTACTTTCATAACCTTGAAATGCCCTTTGGAGGAACCGAATCTTGGCTTGTCTTTTTGAACCTTTCTAGAATCTGAATTGAAAATTAAAAACCAATAATTTTTTTCTCATTTTGGTTTGAGAGACGAACAATTTTTTTAAAAAAAATCTCTTAACTATTTTGTTGGTTAGTTAGGCCATTGATTGCTATTTCTAAACTACGCAATCGTATTTTGTTGTAAATGCCCTTTGATAACCTCTGTCTGTTTTATCTTTAAAAGCACAATTGATTAATTGAGTAGCATAGAATTATTAATAGTTTATTTGCGATTTAGTAATTCTTCTTAACATAAGAAACCAAGTAATATGTTCCCTCTCTACCTTATCTATAGTTTGTAATCGAATTATATGTTCTCGAAACATTCGACATACAGACTGTGTGAAGAAATGAGTCGAATGTTAATTTTAGAATGTTATCAATTGCCATAAGAATGCGTCTTTTGTTGTATTCCGGTGTTATTCATTACTCATGGATTTATTTGTGATCGTTTCTGTTATGGTATTTTTATTCCGAAGAAATTAGTGCGTCTTCTTGGAATTGCCAACAAGTTTAATTTTCCATGTTTTTTCAGTTCCAATTCAAACGTCATTGGAAAAAAATGATTAAAAAATCTTGCATCATTAATATCATCTATAAAAAATAATGTAAATATTTATCGGTTCATTCATTATAGTGCCATGTACATTCTTTATAGGTCAAAAATTAACAAATCTATATATTTAAAATAATTTGGTTCAAAAACCTTGACCGAGTCCGCCAGCCTCAACCACTCGGTCGATTTCCATTTTTTTTTTTTTTTTTTCGTATGAAAGATTATGACGTCTAGATATGTCATCAAGGGTCGCCTGCCCACCACCACCCTCCATTTTCGAACGAAATCGAAAAAAACATTTCTCCACCATACATTCTCTGTTTTTCTCGATTTCATTTGAAAATGGATGGGGGGCAGACGTCCCATGATGACATATCTAGACGTCATTGTGTTGATTCGATTGTGTTCGAAAATTGAAGGTGGTGTGGGGAAGGCGGCCCTTCATTACAAATCTAGATGTCATAAGCTTTTATATGAAATAAAAATTATCGAAATCCGTCGAGTGGTTGGGGCTCGCGTACTGTCTGAAGGTTTTTCCATATTATTTTAAATGTATAGTTCCCAACAGTTCCATCACAATGGCGTGTCAAAAATATTGTAAAATACATATTGTAGGTGATGAAAACTGTTTATTTAAGGCGATATCATTCTGTATTTATGTATCTGAAGAATTTAATGCTGAAATCCGTGAAAAAGGTAAACATTACAACTAGGTGAGATTTATTGAAAAATTTTACAATTTTAAAGGAATCTGTTGTCTACAAAGAATATAAAACGCACTATGGTTTTATGGTCTGTTCCACTGTTCTTCATGCAGTATTAAAAAGTAAATGAAAATGGAAATAAAGTAGTGGCTGAGAGCCTCAAAGCAGCGAGTGCTGAGCAAAGTGGGTACTGGCCGCGAACCCGCCCGCAGGGCGGCGAGAGCAACTAGTTATTATTTAATTTCGATTAGTTTAATAAGGGTATGAAAGATTCTGAGAATCAAACGGAACTATAAACATTCGTTCTGTAGCTTTGTATTGTAATTTTAAATACCACGCTTGTTTTCAGTAAAATGTTCTTATTAATGGTTAATTTTAGATTTAGACTTAACTCATTACATTAATAATAATTTTTGCATGCGCAGAATTAAAAAAAAATTATTTGAATAAAAGATTTTATTTTTCAATTGTATCCTTGAAATTTTGAAAGTTTTAATTCGTTGGCTTAAAGTTAGACAACACTATCTAAAATACTCTAACATTATAGGTAGTGGTGTTTGAGATAAGAATAACAAATTTTCTTCTCAGTTAGGGAATTTTACGTATAAATTTATCGAAATATTTTGTGTTGTATGTTGATTTGATATACAACCTTGAGAAATGCTCCCTGTTTGGAATAATCTTTGCATTGTGTGTATTGCTACGACAGGTACATCAAAAATGGACAATAAATCAATTGTTGTATGTTTTATTGCATAACACACGGCAGTAAATTGCAGGAATGCAAACTATCGATATAAACCTATTATTCTGTCAGATTTTCGTAAGAATTTTTTTAAATATTGCGAAAATGTGTTTGTGGAGAGTAAGAAAAAATATTGTCGTGAAGAAATGCAAATAAAGGCGGGGAATTTCTGGAATAATTTTTTAAAAAAATTATTGCTTTTTATTTTTCTATTACGAAATAAGGTCTCAATAAATGGAATATTGAAATAACATGAATTATTTTTAATTCGCCTTAACACATTTATCTAGCCTTGAAATGATAAACGACGCATTGAAGTTCTTATCGAAACTTTTATAGTTGCTTTATTGTAACCAGTACATTTTCATTTAAATGGGCTTATTTGAAAGGTAAAAATTTGAACGGATACTACTTCTGGGTATTGAGTTATTGGTGCAATTGACAGCAACTTTATACGATAATTATAAATTAATTTCCATTGTATTAATTTTGAATGGTATAAAGATGCATTTTTGATTTAATAAACTGTAATGCACCTTTGTGAATTACAAAAGCATTCCCATTAAATGTTCGTTTTCTGACCCACATTTTTTAATGGCTACCAATCTCTTTGCCATTTTCTTTAGAACAGTTTGCTTTGCAGAAAGGAAAATTGGTATCTTAAGAATAAAGAGGCTTAGAACCCATCACCAAACATTTTGGAGCTATTTTATTTCAAGAACTCTTTCCTCTCTCTATAGTTTCTTTGTCCCACGCAAAGGGCCACCACCAATAATGGCCTCGTTTAAGCTGGCAAGAGAACGTAGTAAGCTTTGAAGATTTTGAAAAAGAAATTCTTTAGACATCGAGATTAACTTTATTCCAAGGACATCTTTTGTGAAGTGGTCTAATCCTACCAGACGAGACGCTTAAAAAATAATCAGTGTTTACCAGCAGTTTTTTCCCCCCCTTGTCTTTCTTTCAGATGTTGAGACTGAAATGTATTGGTGTTGACAAATTATTCCAAAAACTCCTTTTCTCATTTTCGGAAAGTTGTTTAACTATTTGAAAAAAATTGTGTGAAAAATTCTTGGAATTCGAAAATTAGTTCGTAACATTTCATGCGTCATTTATATTAGAAAAAGGAAGAATTACGTTGTATTTTAGGCAGCATTTTCTGTGGCATTGGGGAAATACAGTAATTGCGATCCTGTAAATTAAAAGAAAAATCATTAGATGTAGGGAGAGTTTATTGAACTTTAAACTATTTTTTTTTTATTTTGGATGTATGTGTTCTGATGGAAAATTACTAACACTATTATTATACTTATTTATTTGTCATATGTAAATACTTTTGTAAAGACAATTATTATTTTAAGTTAAAACTCAGTTTTGCTGTTATAGTGAAGGTGAAAGGAGGTACGCACTTTCGAATTAATTAAATTTTTTTGTTAATATTATTAGCATTTTTTTAAAAAAATTAGAAAAATGAATCTTTTGGCAACCCAGATGAGGACGATTGGGGGAAAAAATATTTTGAATGGGGAGTATAAGTTTGTTTTGAGCTCTAAATTTCTAACATAGGGGCATATTAGAAATATCTGTGAAATTCTTTAAAATGTTCCATGGCTAAACCTAAACGACAGTATCTGTTAGTTCTCGAAAACAAGTCAGGCCGATTCTTTTGATCTTCAGTTTGTTCGAAAAGTGACGACCCGGTCTTTTTCCTCACGCTAATAACAGTTTCCCCTACTGGTTTATTGAAAATATATGTTCATGTTTTAATATCATCGTTTTGATGCAATATTTTGACTACAATGTTAAATTGATCTTATCAATCAAATTATGATGTAAAAATTATATTTATTTTCTTGGAAATATTGATAATGTTTTACTAAATTTGAAACGTGATACAATGTATGCCATGAAGAGATCATTTACCATAATCTTAATCAAACATTCTCTGACTTCAAATTTTTGTTGACTTATGATACAATCAGTTTCTGACATTTAAGGAAGTCAGTATTGGCTTGTTGGGACACATTTCTTAATTTTTTTACTGCATTTTAACCGGAACGTAAAAATTCTATTACCTATCACTTCTTAATCTTTTCTGTTTAATATGGTAATTGTACCTTTTATTTTCAGTAATATTGGCTTTTGGTTCTTATTTCTTAGTTTTTTGGCTGAACTTGAACTCCAACGTAAAACTTATTATTATCACTTCTTAATCTTTTCTAATTGTTATGCTAGTTGTACCTTTATTTTCAGTAATAATTTTTAAAAAAAAAAATAGCATCTTATGTTAAAGAGTCATTTTACATTTTTACTCTACTTGTACCTAGTAATCTGCTAACGTGTAAATGTCGCATATTCTTGGTTGGCATAATGAGATACAGAATAATTCGACGTTTAAACGAGATCTACTTATACCATTTAATTCTAAACGATGTTAATGATAATTAGTACTTTGAATGTGATGCAATTCTGGTTGATGTGTTTGTTTTGCATCCTTTTATAGATTTGCGGAAGTCGTATAGATTTTCTATTTTTGTAGCTCATTCGAATTGCTTTGATATCATTCTACAGATTTTTTGAAAAATATTGGAATTTCTTTTTTTTTCTTTGTTTTCTGGTAAATCAATTCTCTGTCTCTACCTCTCTTGTGTTTAAATTTTTAAATCGTGTCGACGAGTTTCCTAGTTTATTTTGGATTTACAGACCGTTTTCCGGTAACCCTCCGATTTAATCAATCGCCAAATCCATTTGGATACTGTATCAAGCTCCGAGTTCGAATCAGTTCTTTCTTGAGCACACACAGAGTTGAATTCTGTGTTCTTTGAGTTCGTGTAATCCTTTAAATCGGTAAAAGAAAAGCTCTTAAAACGGCTAAATTCCAAATGGAACGATTATGATTAGCTTAATCGTTTGGTTAAAAATTTAACTGTCGGTGATTATCTAAATCATATGGTTAAAAATTTTAAACGCCAAAAAGAGCGATAATGAACAATTATGGCAGCCTTTTCACAAAGTAGGTTTTTATTTTAAGTAAATATTGAGAGCTACAGCAATTGGAACATCGAATTTAATATTTTCAAAGTAGTATCCTTAAGCCATAGCATATTAGAAAACAAATTTTGAAGTTTTCCATTGACATAGCATTAACACCAGAAGTTAGTGGTTATGGCGGAAGTTCTTTAATGCAAATAAACAAAACAGGAAACTCGTCCATATTTAAGGATTAACTTAATTTTTGAATCGTGTTTTCTTTTTCATTTTTTTAGATTTGTTTGACAGATTGGCAGTATTTTTCTTTTTCATTTTTTAATGTATTGTGTTAACTTTCTTAGTCTAATTAATGAATATAATGGAAATTACGGACGGGTTTAAAGAACTTATATTTGCAGTTCTGGGTTCGCTGGCGTACGTACCATGGTAACAGAATTGTTTGCAATGACGTATATATCGATTTTGTAATCAGAAAGCGACTGTTTTACCAGATAACTACATTTTTATGAAGTTAAAAAATGCCTGCTTTTTTAATGCACTTCTTTCACGATTAATTAGTTATTAAGGCTATTGGTTTGCCGCAAGTTCTCAGTCGGCCTACGTTCGAAATTCCAATTTAAATTTTTTGATTTATTTTTTCAATCTGTATCGAATGTCATATCTTCTTAAGCTTAAAAAAATTGTATGGTGATTGTTCATTGATACCTACAAAGGAACATTAGAAGCATTCCATTGCTTAAGTTTTTGAGAGATTACGATGTTATAAATTAGGTTGTTATTAGAAGTATATTATTCTCTATTTCAAAATTATATTTCATTATTTTCCTGGATCTGCGAGGTTTTAAATCAGTTTTTTTCGTAAGAATAATCTTGTCTTAAATATGCAGTGAAAGTTCGTATTATAAATAAATTTCTTCTTTCAAACTTTCTCTCTCGAATACTTCTAGAGTATAAAAGTAGCTTTGTTTGGAAATGGTGCGTAAAAAAATGTTAAGTGTACTTGTCAAAAATACTTATTTTGTGAATAAATATTCAAGTTTTTAATATTTGAGCTCTGAATATAGAAATAAAAAGCTTCCTTGTTATTTTTGTCATTTTTTTTAAATTGTGAAATAATATGTGATTTTTCTTTAGCTACAGTGTCTCAAATATAAGTGTTTTGTAATTTGGCTTTCACAATTTAAACACCAGTTTGCTCATGTACGAAAAATTTCCATAAAAATAATAAAACCAAGGACATGTATCATGTATTTGTCCTTGATTTTTATTTAATAAACCAAAAAAAAAAAAAATTTTTTTCCAAGATGAAAGACGAGATACTTCTACCTCCCTTCTTAAGACATCATTTGAAACTTTTTTTTAAAAAAAATCCGTTTCCAGAAACTGTATCCTTGAGATTTTGATTGAATAATTTGTTGTTCTTGCAAATCTTTAATCTGAGTCATATCGCGAAAGAAAGACAGAGGTACGGGGGTGCATTTTTCATTCCTCCCTGCAGGTGAGATACATCACCTTTAGAGCCTGGGTGCGTGCGATTCATCAAAGGTAGAAGTAGTTCTGCTCTCCATTGTTCTATTCATTCGGTCGATTTGAAGGGTAAAAGACCTCCCAGCTCACATGAAAAATTTGCCCGAGTAAAAAGATGAAAACGATTTACTGTGATATTATCTAATTTCTTTGTTCTTATGCTCTTTTTTTGCGCACGTAAACTGTGCCTCCGTAAAGGATAAATAAAGAGAAAAAAAGAATTTCCGAGTTCTTTGTATGAAAATCGTTTGTTCGGATTCAATTAGACGGCAAATCGAAAATAATGCAGATCACAGGATTCTTTCCCCCTCCAGGAACTACCGAATTTTCATAAGTTTGTTATTTCAGTATTTAAACAATCAGTAATTTGTCTTTGAGTTGCTATTCATGGGAAACTGAAAAGCTCTTTTTTATTCTTTAAACTTCTTTGTATATTAATTTTAGATTAATTCTCAGTTCAGTGCACCTATACGCTTTTTTGAATCAGAATACGTTTAATATCGCTATGTTGATCGATATTTGTCATTCTTTCCGTATCATTTTAAATATTCTTCCTATTTTAAAAACAATCATTCTTTTAAAAACTTTCTGTTCTCAGAATTCTAATTTTTAATCAAAAATATATTCTACCTTATTATCGCGTTAAAATTTTCTTATTCTTTTGATCCGTTGAATATTACTGTAAGTGCTGTGGAGAAGTTTGTGTATTAGTTTTTATGTTATTAGTTAAGTTATTAGTTTTTTCTTATTTTTTCAATAGATACGAGAGTATCTATTTATCAATTCTTTAGATACGGATAAGTTACTGGACAACATTTTAAGGCACAATCGAGTGATATTTAATTCGTAGCAACTCGTACTTAATAAGTTAGTATGCAGAGTCCTTATAAGAGTGGGTTGTGTTTTTTTTTGTATGAACTTCACAATATAAGTAAGTATACATGACTCACCGTCAATGATCTTGATATATGGTTGGCCTTAGCTGTTATTTAGTTATCGTGCTTACGGTTGGTTCGGAGAAAATTGGGAATACTTGGATGATGATTTTATTGCTGTGTATTAAAAGACTATATTACTATATATTATCATTGCGAATGAATATTTTAATTAATTTATAAATAAAGGTGGAACGATAAAAATTTTATCGTTTTGTTTCTATCAAGGTATATATATATATACACACACACACACAGAAGATCCCTGCTTTTTCTCAGGTAGGGATTTAACAGATAGACATGTGATCAAAGTGAAGGGAATAATAGCTATTTTTAGTATATTACGTAAGTGTTTTAGGAAAAATGACTGGCGGCAATAAGTCGCTGATTTCGCGAGTTGTGTTTGCATGGAAAGGATTAAAATATTCTTTTAGTAATAAATATGCCAAAACGAGAGATTTAATATACCTCCAGAGCGGGAAATAGAACGAAACTGGAGTTTAAGAAAAGTGATTTTAGAATACATTAAGACTTTAAAATATATAATATTAGAATTTGAAATAAAATTAAGTGAGGTTATTTTATATATAATCTTTATCTAGCGTGTAAAATTATAATGAAAATGCTGTTTAGAATACTTTACTGAAGAACTAGTCATAGAATAATATGGGACTTAATATAATTTAAAACTCTATTATTAACCTACTATGCGCATCATTTTAATCGCCGACAGAAATCTGGAGAGTTGATTCTGAAAAAAATAAATACACACATTAAAAAAAAATCCTCGAAAGGCTGTGAACTTCACTAACAGACAGACGTTCAGTGTGCCGTTCTGTGCTAATTTGCGTGATAAGGCATCGTAATACGTACTACCATTACGCAGGAAAAAAAAAAGCAAGAAAACAAGGTCAAATCCAAGTGAACGTTGTTTTTGAGCTATCGTCTGTTGAAAGTTAGTTGCCTCATCATCTTTTTTTCGAGGTCGCTTGATTTCTCGGAATAGCACTCTTTCACGATAAAGACGTCATCTTTTTTAATGATTTATCTCGGTCGCATTCATTCGCTTTTGTAATCTTATCACATTGTGTCATGCCGCTTGGATAGGAAGTAAACGAACCCAGATATATATATATGTATGAAAGGACAAAGAAATTGGTTAGGAACGAGTTGGAATTCTAAAGAAAACTTTCTTGTGCGCTTTTTTTCTTCGTAGTATCACTTTTCTCACTTTTCAATTTCACTCTTGGTATTGTCTGTTAAAGCAACTTTATATTCCAGAACGTGTGTTCTCGTTTAAGGGTAGATTATCTATTCTGTGTTTGAACAACGTTTTTCACTTTTATTCAAGTTTCACGTTTTCCAGCATTGTGCAGTATTATGCGTAATTGAAATAAAAACGACTCGGAGAATGGTTAAAAATAGAAATTTAGAGGGATAAGCTCATAATATAAGTATTTAATTATGAGTTGGTTATATTTTAATTAAATCTGGCAATATTTTGAACACTAACAGTATAAAACACCGAAACTACTTTCCCCCCTACTTGACCGGCAACGTAGTAATTCTTTCAGTGGAAGTATATTCATGTGATGTCGCCGTCGTATGACTAAAAGAGAAACCGAACTGCACATGGTATCTAACATTCTTTGTGCTGTGCGTCACATCTATTTTCTTCAAGATGCACAATCGATTCTAAAAAGAAATTTGTACCGCTCATTTGACATGCATCACGTGAGCATGAGTTGACTCCATTTTATCCATTTGTGAACTGATCTTTGCCATTAACATTTTGATTAAATGAATACGCTTACATTGTTCTTTTTATTATTAAAATGAGAATATTTATTTATATTTTGGTCGTGTTTTAAGTGATATAACTTTCAACAATGCTGTGTGGAATTGTTTTCAAAATGCTTTGATGTATGTTAGAACCGACTGAATATTGTTTACTAAATATGGCATAACATCATGTAATGGAATCCTTAGTTTTTCTTTCTACACTATATTAGAATTTTTATATGCGGTGGAAGTTTCACATCATTTTGAAAATGTGAGCAATCCTGCATGATTTTAATCATAACCCATTGCTTGTAGCACTTAATTTCTGCAGGTTCCGATGGATTAATCCATTCACATGCATTCCTTTTCTGTACCGCAAGCCACATTAGGATTTAACATACCGTAATTGGCCAAATGACTGTTTTCCAATGGCGATTTTAATACATCATCGAAGTGTCGGTGCGTTTAGTGCTAATTCCAGATTTTTTTTTGAATTTTATCTTGTATTAGCAGAAAAAATCTTTGTATTGTTCTATGTTAGTATTTTACTATAATTTGTAACTTTGTGAAAAATAATAGTTTTTTTTTGAAATGATGTTATCATTGTTATTTTGCTAATCATCTTAAATAATTTAATTTCTTCATTTAATAAATTGTATTATATTTTTTGTTATATTGTATATTTTAAGAAAGCCAGATATGCATCTTTTCTTCAGTCTTATGGTGTGATGCAGGTATCTGTATATAATGTAGATAACTGTGAACTAAATTCTTAATCAGAAGCTTTAACCGTTTTGTGGTATCGGGTAGCCTTCATGATATGATCGTGAATTTGTAGATAATGTAATATTGTTTAAGACGCTCATATCGTTCAGTTTGATAACATAGTTTGTGGGTTATTTTTCACTATTCACTACCTAGTTCTAACCGGATTCTTTACCTTTAAAAATTCTTTTTAATGATAAGGGATAAACAAAGATAGCATATTTTCTTTTACAAAGCATTTTTTTCTGAAATTTCCCCTCCTCCACCATGTTGATAATTCTTCACGTGATAATCATGCAAACGAATTGCAGAAAACAGAAATTATGGGAATGGAATCAATTCATGGTAATCGCGTGATGCAGCAGAAAATTGACTAACTTCTAAACCCGCGTAAGTCGCTTCCGGCTGGAGGATTAATCCTTGTATCCTTTTTTTATAAAAATGAGTAATCATTGTATGTCGTATTTCTTACCATAGATAAGAAAGTATTGCATACTGCTCTGAAACAACCTTATTGATTCATTTGTTTCTGCAAGTTTGCCAGTTTGTGAATATGAACAACCGTTTCTGTCTGAATTTTTGAAAGGAATCATTTTCAGTATTGTTTATATTATTTATAAATGTTCTGAAAAATTTTAATTTCTGAAGACCGATATAAAGCTAAAGAAGACCTATATATAAAGTTAAAGCATAAAATTCTATTTCGTTTTGAATTCTGAAAACAGGATCGTGAGATTATTCTTCCTTTTATAAATTGCCATCTTGTAATTATTAAAACAATGAACTGCATAACATTACGGAATTATTATTTTATAGAATTGTAAATAAGTGAGATTTGAATTTATTTACAATTCTATAATATAATAATTGCCCCATAATTACACCCATTTTTGGTGTGTTTTAAAATTTTGAATATATTTTTTTCACATGATAAATTTCTACCCTTATTAAATATTTTTAAGTTATCCATTGAAAAACACAAAAGTATAATTATTTTTCAAGCGTACAATGTTTTTGCTTTGTTTTAAAATTCGCGTTAGAAATTTTACTTCCCTCATATTTGTGTAGGTAATTAAAGTGTTTTGCTAAATCAAAACTCGATACTTTTTAATAAACGTATCATAACGAGACAGTTTTATTCTTTTTTTTTTATTTAGGCTATTAAAATAAATTGTGCCTCCCATATTCGTGGCTAATTGCCGTGTGGAGTTCAATATTACTTATGAAAGAACAAGAGCGTTGGAAAGCGCGCGAGAAAAAAAGTAAAATTTGGAATAAAATTTTGAACACGTGCGCTCTCACATCCGGGTACCGCGAGGAAGCAGACCGTGCTTACCTGACCTTAGAGGCCATCGACCTGCTAGTCCGATATCCAGGCATTGTCAACAAACTTTCCTTTGTTGCTGATGTTAAGCAGTCTCATTATGACTGAGTGTGATTGGAATATGAAAGAAATGTAGATCGATTTATTTTTATAGAAGACTGGAGTTTTGGATTATAGGTCTGTTTCCATGACGAAAAAAACAGACAAGAAAATGGGTATTTGGGCTTCTACTAGTCAATTTAGAATGCACGCGTGTTTAAAATGGCTTTGCACGCATTGATGTTTGAAAGATTTAAAAAGTAATAGTGGAAAGATAGAATCATCCGAGTTGGATGAGAAATGGGATTTGAGAAAATCGAGTGGAGAGTGAGAAATTTGAAAATGAAACGTTTTCGGTAATTTTTAGCTTTACATTTTGCTATAGCTGTTTAATGAAGCTAAACAAAATTTTTAAGTTCTCAATAAAATATGCAATTAAGAGACTTGTGCTGATGAAATTTCAACCATAATGTAAAAAGATGTGCTCGTTGAGCAACAATTTTTTTTTGTTTTTTTTTTGTGATGTGGAAGGGTTAGAATGAAAAAAAGTTTTCACTGTTCAACGTGAAATTAAAGCGGGGGGAGGGAGGGAATTACCCTTGTCGTTTGTGTGTTTATAAAACTGGAAAGTCTTATATTTTGAAATTGCCTCCTTATAATTCCGTTGTGGGTTGTATTTTATTCCATTCTGGCTTACAAGGCACTGTTTTTACTGTTATATGTCGTCGATTTCAGCACATTTGTCCTGATCATTACTTTTTAGAAATAAATTTTATTCTTTCTGTAGGTTTGAAGTAAACCATGCCATTACAATGTATAAAAATGTCACATAAACTGTTGCATTTGTATTATTAACGTTTGTGGCTTTAGCTGCTCGTAATAAAACCATATTGAGTATTTTATTTCAGGTTAATGCATCCATATCTTATGAAATTGTGGTGTCTTTTTCAAGGCGCAATTAAAACCTTATTAATGTTTACTATTGTTGCATGCTTCACTGAAATACGTTAATAAATTGTGCGTCCTGAAATATCTTTTTCTTTGACATTATAAAGTTAAATGTAATGATCTATTTGGCTAAGCTATACAAACAATGCTGTAATTTATATATGTTATATATAAATTAAATGACAAAAGCAATGACGTCAGTCATACGCTATACGCTATGCTGTGACATTGTCTTTTTTTACTGCAAAATTCAGTATGGATTCCGGAATGAAATTGGCATGCCACATTTGTTATGCATCTCCTGAGCGTTAAGAGAGTGGTATTGTATATCCCTGTGACTCTGTACTTTCGCTTATTTCAAAAGTACTGGTTGGGTCATTCAGGGTTACACGAAGGAAAAACATTATAAAAAGACAAACTAATATTGTTTCCTTTTTTTTAGTTTGTAAGTTTAGTGATTTGTTAGTTGTAATAATTGTTTGATATTTGTAAGATACTGCTTATTTTAATGAACAATAAATTTGCAAAATATGTAATCATTGGTCTCGTTTTTGACATGGAATGGAATTTCAAGGATGTTGTGAAATTAATCTTATTATTTATGATATGAAGAAATAATTTTCCTTTATGTAAAACAGGTAGCTATCAGCCTCTTTCCCCACTATTTTTTTTTACATTAATTACTTACCACGTTAAATCGGTAATAAACGAGGAATTGGTATGTTGATACTTAAAAACTGCGTTCTCAAAAATAAATACAACTTATAAAAATGAGTACACGCAAGTTGAAAAAAAAGTTTGGGAAAACACGGTTACAAAGAATCCATCTGTAGGCGTGAAGGCTCCTAATTCGGTCCGACCAGGTTGGAGAAGAGGCGAATTAAATAATAATTTACCTTTCCGCGAACGGTGTAACGACTTTTGGGTATTGTGGCAAATTTAGAACATCTTCCTGCTTTTCCAACCATTCCAGTTCTTGATAGTTGTGGAAGTAGGCTGTGTCCGCAGGGTAAATGCCCTCCGGATGATTATTGTGTTGCCCCATGCGTGTCGGAAGTGCGCTTTCTTTTCCCATTATGGGAGTTTTCCACTAATGGGTCAGAAAAAGTAAACCCCATTAAATTCTCGTCGCTTCTGGCTTGTTTCGCTGGCGTTTAGGTCAAGTGCAAATCGGCATTTTCCTTGATGAAATCGCGTCTTCCTTATCCTACTGATTTACACCAGTTTTCTTGTTACTGTCCTGTACATAACATTGCTCGCGAGTGTCTTTAATGGTTTAATTTTTATGTTGCGCTATAAAGCGTAAATATATTCACCTCCCCTCAAAGTTTTATTTGCTTCATTGCTGTCTTAACTGTTATCAATAAAAAAAAAATAATAATAATAAACTCTTTAAAATAGCCACTACAGAGTTTCGAAATCTATCGCAACTCCTCTGAGGGTGGGATGGGGTAATGGCACGTTATCATTCTTAGAACTCGAGGAGAGAACTGGAATGCTAGAACTTTCAGAAGCGTTTTAATTTTTCATGAAAATAGATTAAAGACAGAATATTAAGCCACCACTTCATGATTGTTACCTTCTGGTAATAAATTTAATATTAGCGTTGTTAAATCTAATAAAAATCTACAAGACTGATCTGCGAATATTATTTTCCTTTTACAAAAAGAAAAGGACGTCCACTCACGCTATGTCTGTAGAGAAGAAAATATGCAAATGTTGCATAAATTGATGATATTTAAAAGAGTTCATTCAAGGTCTACGTTTTAAGTCCACCATTGAGCACTTTGTCTGTAAATTTGTTTGTTACGCGATTACGACCAAACACCTTGTTCGATTTCCTTCGAATTTGGCATAAATGTTTCTTGAAGGAATAGAAAATGGCGTATGTGTTTTATTTCTTATTTTTTAAAATTCGTTTTGGCTTTGAGGCCATTTTACTGATTTTGACGTTTTGGCGAGTTTGGCGCCATTAAAACGTTTGAATTATTTTGGTAAATGGGAGGCGTGCAACTTTAAACTTGTAAATATTGATAAAAGCAAACATTTATTTGCAATTTCATTTATACGATAAAAATAGACATATATAATGGTAATTTTGTGTATACCGATGAAACAAATTTTTCACTGTCATAGTGTTAATACGGATGAAAGCAAAGATTTGTGAAAATAATTCGCATTAATAAAAGAGAGAGAAATAAAATCATTAGCTTCTTGTTGATAGTTGTTTTTCCTGTTTAGTTTCCATCTAATCTTGTTTTTCTCTTTTCGTGAAAGGTTCTTCAGTGATTCTACAAAATGGTTCCTATTATAAAAAGTTGAAGAAGAGTATCTGTTATTCGTGTAACGTTTTTTTGCGCATTTATCACGACGATATGAAAATTGTCGTGATAAATATCAGTCTCATTTATTCATCAAGATACTTCTTCCATCTACAAGTGCTATTGCCACTGTTAAGGTTATGATAGTAAATATTGTTTTTTTGCGAAATTAATGTCTTATAAGAATTTTATTTCACTTGAATTTCATTGCATTGCTGAAATATTTTAGAATACACGCTTCTGCATTTTATTTTTGTAAAGTGTTTGTATTATTTTGGAAGTAAAATTTCTACATGATTTTGGTGTGTAGTATTGTACATTGATTGTAAATGTAGCTTCCTAAGGTAGTGAATGTATGGGGACAAAGAAGGTACACTAACGTCTAAATGTTTAGCACAATTCTTAAGATGCGACAAATTTGGTGTTAATATGGATACAGTGGTTTGAAATCAGTAGCGGAGAGCCGAGGGACATATAATAGACGGAACTCACATTTTACAGTGAAAACCTCGTCATGAGGGCATTCAGGGGGCGACCATAAAGTGATGAAGATTGAAAGGGATTTCAATTCATCCCATTTCACAGAAAGTTGATAACGAGATTAAACTTTCATCAATGATTTCGTTTGATGTGCATAATATTTACGTGCATTTTCGTAAAAATACCACTAATATTCGGGAAGATATAAAGGTTTCCTTAAAAAAAATCCTAAATTTTTCCACATGTTTTTATCTTGCAGTTTTCACCCAAATTATACGAAACGTGGGGAATACATGAAAATATTTTCGAAAAACTTTGTATTGAAATTTGACGTAAATACATTGAAAAATAAAGGAAATATGAGTTGTATTAATTTTTAACTGCACGTGCGCGAAACAGCATAATATTTCTTTAATAATTTCAAAGTCGGATATATAGGGCAGCTTATATAAAAATTGCAGTTCCCTATCTTTAAGATTCTGAAAGATATCGGTATTGCAAGAGCTGAATAGCTTTTCTCCAAGAGAAACAAAATGATGAGAGTTTTTTTCCACGAACTGATATTTTTTTATACTTGAATCTTCGAACAGTAATGTTGAATTGTATGAAAGTTGAATAGCCTGAATACTCATGAATACATATAAATTTAAGACATTCGGTATACAAATTAAATATGCAGTTCGACGATTACTATTCATGTATTTAATTTTTTGACTTCAAAATTGACCTCCTCGAGAGTCATATTATAATATCCTGCGTCCCTACAAACAATGCTGTCCTCACAATGAATAATTGGCTAAACTTTTAAAAATGCGATGAAGAGAAAATCTTGGATTTATTATTATTATTTTTATCTGAGGGGGCGAGGTCTACTGTTCACAGAACTGCTAGTTATTCGGCAAACTGTAATAAAATCAGTACATCAATATGATTTTCATATTTTGCCCTGTATTAATTAAAGGTACTTGACTAAAGTGTTCGCACCCCTGGAAATTTATCTGGCTTTGATCTATATACTTCAATAACTCTGACTTCGACTATATTCTTTTAGCCATTATTTTAATACATAGGTTCAAAATGATAATCGTATTTTCAGGTATTCTGAACATTAGCTCGCGAACCAAATTATCTGTACATTTACCTGATATCATTTCTTCATTAACTAGTAAACTAATTGAGCGGTGCCTGTGTAAATTGTGAATCGGGCCATTACTTCCACAGATAACATTGAATCGATCCCCCGGGTTTAATTTTGGAACACGTGAAGTGAGGAAAATTCGTATCTTGCGTGAAGGCGAAATTCGATTTTTCGAAATAATATTGAATTCCGAACTTTGTTGTTG
Source organism: Araneus ventricosus (assembly GCA_013235015.1). Taxonomy (NCBI): domain Eukaryota; kingdom Metazoa; phylum Arthropoda; class Arachnida; order Araneae; family Araneidae; genus Araneus; species Araneus ventricosus. Next base: position 179,797 of record BGPR01000554.1, on the reverse strand, counting down.
AGGTTGCTTTGGTACTTCCTGGGAGATGAAATGTTCTAAATTAATTTTGCTATCTCCAAAATAGACCTGGCGCGCATGCTTGCGAATAGACGAGTAGCAAATGTTCGCGTTGTCAGAATTCCCAATTGACGTAGCGGTCGGAGCTATGGTAACTGATCGAGTTTATTGGAAAAGGAGCATATTTGCTCAGTTGTATTGCATATGCTAATCTGCAGGCCAATGCAACAGCCTTAAATTTTTTAAAAATAAAACGGATGGCATGATATAGAACGTGTTGTATATGCAATGAAATGAGTGAGAATTTCGATCTGCAAGGGAAAGGGGGTCGGGATGAAGAAAAATCGATTCTAAAAGCAGTTTATGTATTCTGAACATCTATCAGATTCGAATAATAAATTCTGACGACAAAGAATTTTAATATTTTGAATTACTTTTAACAAATATTCGTACATTCGCCGTTTTGTGATGTGTTAGGATTGAATGATTCTAAAATTTTCCTTTCATAATTTCGTCCAGATTGTGAACAATTTCCGTTCTTCATTCACCATTTTCAAATAGTGTTTGGAACCGTTACTTGAAAACCTTTGATATGGATTTCTTGATTTACACTCGGTAATGATAGATCTTGGAACTTTTCGATATTGAATCGCCAGTATGGTATTAAAGCGCAGTAGGATTTACTATACAGCCAAGTTTTGATTTGATAGATTTGTCAATATTGAATTTTTAAATAATTCGTAGAATTTTTTCCCCAAATGTTATATACTGAATCGTTTTTACTGCTTCGCATGTTATAGATGTTTATTTCCTCCATATCATTTATTACATATGCTAATTCATGCCTGTACCGCAAACAGGTAGATATATTGGCTTTTTCTTTGTAATAAAGATGATATAATGAAAAGAAGCCTATAAACTAAACAAGGATTTTGCAAGGGTAAAAAATTAACATTAGGTGTATGCAAATCGTATCAAACTTTTAATTTCATATAATGACTAATCGTTCATTGAGTTTTGTTAAGTATTACAAACTTTCTGCGCTTATCTTTCATATGAGATTACTGTCTGTTATGGTTGGTGTGTAATTCATCAAAAATTATATATAAACAAACTTAAAAAATTCTTATTTTGATAATAGAGATAACTTAAACATTTTGCGTATGAGTTTTATTTAAACGTTAATTGTTTCGGCAAACTCATGTGTTCCATACATGTTCCTAAACAGGAACCCATGCGTTAAATTCTAATTATTTTTATAACTGTTGCTATACGAACTAACTCGACATAACGATTTATGGGGCTTTCTTTAGTATATTCCTATATATATGGTAATTGTTATTTTGAAATAGAAAATGTTCTAAATGTAGCCATGCCTTTGATTTCAATTATACCATGAAAAATAATTATGAATGATAAGTATGTGTAACTAAGAAAATTGTGAATTAATACTTTATTATATATTTGATTTTTAAAAGTGGTAATTTTCTTTTTAGGCCTCCACACGATGGCAATGCCCAGTACAAGAGGCCGCCTCACCAGTCCCTTCCCCATGGGGCTGGTGGGGGGCACCACAGTCCACCCCTAACGGGTACAAGGGGTTATCCGTACCCACAAGACCCCTCGTCTCGTTGCTCCACCTCGTCTACCTCCTACGTCACTTCCGCTTCCTCCCCCCACTTGGTGCATCCGGGTGGGGGTGGGCCCATCTATGCATCTGCCAATCATATGTACAGGGATAGCCATTTCCAGGTAAGGAAAACACTTGTTATGTAGCGAACATCTGTCAGGAATCTGTTCACAGTAGAAATAAAGAGAACAAAAAAGTTTATAAATGAATAATATATATAAATCTTGTTCAAAAAATTGTTTTATACATGCCTTGCATTGAAAATTTTTATTTCGAAATATTGTTTGTGAAAATAAAGAAATGGAAGTATCCTATAAATAGTGTATGATAATAAGTTGTATATTTTAACTTCGAAATTGTCTTTTTTTTCACGTGTTTCGATCAAATAAAATGAGGTGCTATTAAAGTAAAATATTTTCGGCAGACGTTATCCTTGATTTCAGAAATCAGGTTTGAAGAAAATTTTGTCATTCCATCAATGTCTCTTCGACTTTTTCTAGAACATCCACTGGTGATTTGTCTGTTACACTAAGTCAGTTCTAATACCTTTTTTGCTGATAGAGTATAGTAAATTTCCGTTTGGAGACAATAAATGTTTTTATTTCAGACAACAACTTGTAGAACAAAATTCCAAGATTAAGAAAGCCATGGATACAGCGTATATTCAGTTGTAATCGGTTGAAATACTAAATTACGATCGAGTTCGCAGCGTTGTAGAATTTGGTGACGTTCACGTGTTTTGGTTTGGCTACTTGCCAAAAATATTCAGACGGTCTGTCTACAAATTAGGGATTCTGCTTGAATTCTCTTATGATTTAATATCAAATAGGAGTTACGAGAGGGTTTTTTACTTTCTCGTATACGAAGTATACAAAGAGAAAGTATTGTAATTGTCAAAAAATTCGAACTCGAGATTTTGACGTATCTCCACGTTTTAGACCTCCCTGAGTCCGAAAAATACAATTTTGGAATTATGTTTGTCTGTCTGTGAACACGATAACTCGAAAACTATTAGAGCTACGGGGATGAAATTTGGTATGTGGTCTTTAAACATAATTTTTAGGTTTCTATCAAATTTTGGACAAAATCCGTCAACGGGAAGTCTGTCTGTCTGTATGTCCGAAGTCATATGAACACTATAACTCAAAAACTTGAATAGCTAGATGGATAAAATTTGGTACACAGTTTTATCGTCATAAATGTAGGTCCGTATAAAATTTTGGGCCAAATCCGTGCACGGGTTGACTGTCTGTCGGTCTGTATAATCGTATACTTGCATCTCATAAGCCCTTTGGCTTAGATAAATAAAACTTGGTATCACGTATGCTAACATTAATTACAGATCTGTGCCCAAATTTCGTTCAAATCGGTTAAAAAACAGGTGTTAAAATTGCATATTTAGTTCAAAATGCACATTGCCACTGTGTGTTGCCGAGCGTTTCGTTTATTTTACTAAAGTTAGTATGGTTGGCGTTTGACCTTGGCAGTCTACGCAGGAAATTGTAGCGAGCCGCACTTCGGAAATTATGGCTACCCCTGAATCAAAGTTCGTTCTGACATTTTCCAGATGGAAGGTATGGTGAATCTTGCGTGATATCAGCAGTAAGATTTCGTATTTAAAAACGTTAAATAAAGTTCTAGTTCCTCAGCGCGCGTAAAAATTGAGATACGCAATTCTTTTTTGCAAAATATTAAGTTTCAGGAATTCATGAATTTGAAATGTTTCATTGTAAATCACCATTCATAATTTTTTTCTCAAAATAACCAGGCCTTGCGTAAATACCCCAATAATATTTACCTACCCACTGGGTGTTTACCCACCCCACATTACTTTTCGTATGCGAGAAAGTTTCGGGGAGGCCACTCCCGCTGGTTTTAGCTGAGTTTAGCAGTTTCTTTTTTTATTTTACGTTGAATCATAGACGTGGAACTTCGTCAATATCAAATAGAAGTTATACTAGAATTAATTTATTTTCCCACTTGGAGATCTTTACTTTCGTTAAAAATGTTCTTTCTTTTCCGTACTTAATTTTGTAATTGAAAATTTATATATTTTTCAAAACGAAAGTTAGTGACAATTGATTCATCATTTCTGTTTTTCGTGCTTTTTTTAAAAAAATTTCTGAAGCACTCTACCAACGTGCACGAGATTTTCTACTACAGCTTTCGTTAATAAATCTGGGACAATCATATCTGAGATATTGATGGCAAGCTACCGGCACAAATCTTCTAGTTTCATTTAATGACTACTGAATACTTCATTACAACTGTTTGAAAATAGGCTCTTATGCCAATTTTTCAGACGTAATGCACTTGGGATAAGTCCGCTTTATGCAGGGAGAGGAGGATGGCACGAATACCATGTATCGAATAGTTTTTACTGGCATTTTCCAATTTTGGAATTTACAGTGGGAAAACGAATTTCTTTTCTCCTTTATACATTTAATTTCCTTTATACGTATATGTTTATCTTGAATATCTTTAGAATAATTGCATAACAAATTCTGTTGATATTTAATGGATTCATTTTGTGGGGTTTAAAGAAAAAAGTCCTTCCGATCCATGCGATAGGTTTTTCACACGCGCTCGATAACCGATTAAAATCATTCTTGTTCATAGACCTCAATATCGTTTAACGAACTCTCAGAAGAATACGCATTTCCAGTTAAAAATTCCATTTCGACCGATCGTCGGTTAAAACGTGACGCTCAGTTGTGTCAGTTGGTATATCCCATTCGGCGTAGTATTCTGTTTACTTAAAACTCATCTGCAGGCAGGTGCAATACGCGGATTACCGGCGAATCTAGAATCGGTGCAGCTTTTTCGTATGCCCACCTGTCTGTTTTCTACGATTATTCCTCTTCTAACAACCTTTACGCATACCTATAGTACGTAAGGTTTATACACTTTAAGTGTTTCCAGAATTCTTCGAAATACACTTCTAATACAAAATAGTCTCATGATCTTAAACGTCTGGAAATCGGTGTTATTTCCTGTAACCTTCAAATGTAATTTTTACGAATGCATGTGTTGTGTAATGTTTTTAGTAGTAACACTAAAGTAAGAGAGAAAGGATCACTATCATAATTCAATTGTGATTTTCACTCTGTTTTTTTTTCAGTTAAAAAACTGAATCCATTCTTACCAATAAATTATTTGCCCTTCAGAGAATGACGCATCTTTTAAATGAGATATTTTTGACGTATAAGGGGTGGGAGAAAGGGAAACATCTGATGTTATAGGAAAGCAAAAAGAATTGCTATCCCTATTAATTTTGGTTGAATGTACTAAATTTTTTCAGCCTTTTTTTGTATGTGTTATGCTATTGGAGTCGCGGATGCTATATTTTTATTACCTCTTTGTATATATTTCAAATCACAATGAACTTGCAAATTTCTTCGATAAATTATTTTAATGCTAAGATCAAATGCCCTTTCTTTTTTCATGCCATTTGATAAACAGTTTCACATACGCGATTCTTCTCTTTCGAAGTCTTGTTTACTGCCTGATCATGGCCATTCGGTTAACATACGAGGATAAAAGGTCGCTCCTAATAGTAACTAAGTTTTTTACTTTTAACTAGCGTTCGCAGTCTAAATGCAGTTCGAATTGCATTAGAACTTTCTTATATCTAAATAAATTAAATGTCTACAGCTTCAACATTTATATCAGTTAAAAGAGCCTCAGACTTATTAAAAGATGATTGCATCGTAACCTTTCTTCTAACGTTTTTACAAGCGTAGTAGTTCTGTTCTAGAACAGTATTAATAAAATTAAACAATTACATATGTAATTTTAAATCTTCAGCTACATTTTGGAAATGGAAAGAAATCTTCGCCGTTTTAGAATTATATATATTGTCAAATGGTTTAGCTTTTGCTTTCGCTAATGGCATCATCATTGTTTATTTATTTTTCGCTTGGCGTAAGCATTTTGATTTCCAATGTGTTATGCAATTTCGACAAATATTTTTAATAAAAATCTTATGCCAGTGATATAATTTTTGATTATGGTAAATGAATTGTTTTAAAATGGATCCTGTTACTAGAGTTGGTAGTAAGCATTTAAAATTAAAGATTAATCTTGATTTTAAGATATGGCACCAGTTAGTTGACTTCAAAGATATAATTCATTTGAAATATTAAGCGTACTATAATTTCGCTTGTAAAGCTGTTTAATTTCTTTCACTTCTTGTTGTAGTACTAGTAATGATACCAAAAGCTTGTGCCTGTAGCAAAAGTTACAACTCTGTTCAATAAATAAATATTAATCATACCTTTTCATCTGTCATTCACAGCATAAATTTTTGTTTTGTATTTTTAAAATAGTGTTGTTTTTATTATTTCTAAATTTATTTTGACATTTTCATTATATGGATTAATCTCTGTTATTTGGAATAGAATTTTACACATTATATGATGATATTTGAATATATCTGTAAAATATCTCATTTAATGGGACACATGACCTCCTCTTCATTTTTTTTTCCATTTGAAATACTGTTGAAATTTTTTTGATTCTATTGAAACTTAACAACCATATAAAGTCATCATGAAAAGAAAAAAAATCATTTTGATCTTCCTGTTTAGTTGAAATATAAATTTTTTAAAGAAAAATTCAATTATAAAATTCCCTACTACTTTTTCAAATATGAATATTTTTGCTCCAAATTTTATTTGTAGATTAACTGAAATATATTACACAGAACTGTGCATGGATTTGAAAGTGTATCTAATATTCGCTTAAATATAGTTTTTTTTTTGCTGTATTATGTGGAGAAAAATGAAATTTAGCAGTATCTCAATTTATTTCTAAGATATATATGTATAATAAAGCTTGTCCACAGCCGAGCTGCTATTTTAATTGTTGAAAACTCCATTTACTTGGATTGCCTATTTCATTATTTTTAATAACAACAGTGTTCTTTCACTTGTTGACATATAATGTTTAAACTTGATTTTCGTTTATGGTATCTTTAGTAATTTCAATTTATTAGATTTTATTTAAAATTGATGTATTGTTCAAATAATGACTTTTTGATATAGGATTTAATTCTTGTTTACTTTATTTCTCTATGATTATATACTAGTTATATTTGGATTTATATTATATTATATACATACACATATATATGTAATAATCTCACTTAATTTTATTTCAAATTCTAATATTATATATTTTAAAATCTTAATGTATTCCAAAATCACTTTTCTAAAACTCCAGTTTCGTTCCTCTCCCGCGCTGGAGGTATATTAAATCTCGCGTTTTGGCATATTTATTGCTAAAAGAGTATTCTAATCGTTTCCACGCGCACACAACTCGCGAAATCAGCGACTCATTGCCGCCAAGCATTTTCCCTAAAACACTTACGTAATATACTGAAAATAGCTATTATTCCCTTCACTTTGATCACATGTCTATCTGTTAAATCCCTACCTGAGGAAAAGCAGGGATCTTCTGTTCACTTTTGGCTTAAAACTTAAAGCATGATGTACGTACATTCCGTCACTCTCCGATAATAAAAGAAATTACTTAATTACTCGGCCTATGTTTTTTGCGTAACGACTACAATAACAAAAACATTTTATATATATATATATAATATAACATAACATAACTAAGCAAGTGAATGCTTATTGCATGCACAGTCTTATCATATGCATAATGATAAACAAGTACAAAGAATCTGAAAGCGTTATCTTAAAAGGAAAAAAAAAAGTCGATTTTGAAAACATGAAAATAAAGAAAAGTCCGGCATGGAGAAAAAGCAATTTAAAAGTTGTTACTTGCTCTTGTAAATAAAAATCTAAATAGCTTCTGAAATATTTTTAAGGTATAAATTTGAAAGTTTGCTACAATAAGTAGAAAGATAAGAGCAACAGAATAAGCCAATAAAATGAAAATTGATATTTTGGCCATTTTTTGGGTAATGTGTCTCCTTAATGAAGAAATTATTTTTAATTAAAAATTTGATCTGTAATAAATTTTGTTTTTAATTATTATTTAAGATGACTTTTCTATGTTACCTGAATTTATGATATTATTGCTTGAATTGCATTGTCGTCTGTAATTATTAAAACATATATTATTTTTATTGATTGTTAAATTTTTGGGTTGTAGAAAAAGAAAATAAATAATACCTAGAAATGTTTGTTTTAAAATATCATTTCAATGTATTTTGGGATTTTAAGTGTTTTTGGGATATTTTTTTTTTTTTGTGGAGTGGGAAATAGTAATAGACAACATGGAGAAAAAGAAAACTGTTATAAATTCTATATTTATAATTTCAGTTTTCTACTTATGGTTTATTGATATATTTTATTTGTGCAAAAATATGTAGCATTAAAGTGTGTTAAATATGTTTGTTGTAAAAGCAAAGTAGCAAATTTATTTTCATTTTGATGCTGCTATGAAAATTGCAAATTCATTTATTTTGTTCGAGATTTGCCTATTTTGTTTTCAATTTTTTTTTTCTTTGGTAAATAAAATTTCTCATGGCAATCTGAGTTAAGCCTTGTCTTCTTGAAACTTGAAGTTCTTGTTGTATTCTTTTTAATAACTACATGTTTTGCAAATAGGTTGATACACGGGCACCCACAGAACCTCCTCATCACATAGACAGGTATGGAGATCACAATGTACATAATGTTAGACGCCGATTGTCTCTGAGGCCAGCCCCCACGCCTGAATACTCAGTAGCATTAGAAAGGGAGAGGCAAGTCAATTAACTTCTACATTCAGATTTAGTAAAATTTTCTGAATATAATTTATATATTCATTAAGGTCAATGAAATGTAAGCTTTTATTCTTATAGTTAGAGTTTTTTGTGTCTTCCATCAGATATGGCTTATATTGATCCAACTTATTAACTTTGATGTTTGTATTAGACATTTTGTGGATGTTTTTATATTGATATATGATTGGATGAATAATTTGGTTTTCATTTATTCTGTATATTTTTACACCCATATTTGTTGTTTGCAGGATACATTTTGTAGATGTTTTTATATTGATATATGATTGGATAAATAATTTGGTTTTCATATATTCTGTATATTTTTACACCCATATTTGTATCTGAAATTGCTGATTGCTTTTATCACTATTCTTAAATTCATTATATATAATTCAATTTTGTTATATTTATTTCTATGCTCAGTAATTATATTGCTCAGTATAACAGTAGCAATAAATGAATATTGCATATTAATTAATACAGTATGTCTTTAAAATTATTTAACATGTGGCAGGATATTCCACTTGGAATTCTTAGCTTCCCCCCACTTATATTGTATTCTGTTTATTTTAGGTATATGGATGCCTTTCGCTATCAGTACGAGAGAGAGGTAGCTCTTGGTGTTTCATACTCATCTAATGCCATTACGGCAAGAACTTTAAAGCCACCTGTTGTAAGTGTGCATACTCCATCAGAAATGGACAGTACACAGCCAATGAAGCGACCTCGGCTAGCCGTGGAACCTAAAGCTCCCGTCCACCAACCTCTTACAATAGATACAAGAAATGTTGTGATCAAAAAAGTGAGTGCAACTGATTTCTCTTGAAAGAGTGGTTCTATCTTACTGTGTGCTCAGTGTGCAAGAATTTTTCTTTTACATTCTATTCTTTCTTACTAAATTAACAATATTTGGAAATGCATGCAATAGGTTCTAAAATTTTCCCCCTTTATTTTGTTAATCTTTAAATTACATGAAGGTTAACATTTGTTACTGTTCAGAGAACTTTGGTAGCAAAATTCTTTAGTAGAAATCAAACCATATGGGACATTCTATCGAGATTGTCCGAGACAAGTTGCACAGTAATATTTTATACCGAATTTTATTTTGTGTTCATTTGCCTTTGACAGCAATGTGTAACTTTAAATAGCAATCTATAATTTAAATTCAGATTTTGATGGATGTTTTTAAAAAAATTCAGTTATTCATTTTGCTCTGCATTATTGTGAGCATAAAAGAAAAATTGATTTTACTCCTTTTTTAAAACTGTGGCTTGATAACTTAATTTTTATGTTTCGAAAAGTCCTTTTTGAATAAGGAACAGATGTGGATGAACTGTTTTAATTTTCTGAAACTTGGTAATGACTTTGGCCTACCATTTCCCCAATAATTATTAGAAAATATGTTGCATTTTTCAAGTTTGAATTTTATTACATTTTATTTTATTTTTAATGCCTTAAATAATATTTGGATTAATTTAGTAGTAACAATTAAATTAATTTATTTTGCAGGAACCTGCCTACACACCACAAGTGGAAGCCATTTCCCCCACTTTACCATCGGAAGAAGGGAGATGTGAATCTCCTGTGAGGACAGTGAAGGATAGCATGAAGGATAACATTTTAAGTACCATAAATAGAATTGATAAAGAAATAAATCAAATAGAGTCTCAGATTTCCAAACTCCAGAAGAAAAAGGTATGTGAAACTTCATGTTCTATAACCTATTCTAGGATTGCATAACAAGTTAATCAAGACTAAAACTAAACTTTGCCTTCTCCTGCATATTAATTATTTTCTAATATAAGAATGGAAGTTTGGCAAGCATTTTTTTTGTAAGACCTGTGTTTAAACGTGACCTTTTAAATAGCATAGAAAGTCTTATCCATAGTTCTTTTATTTGTTTTATATTTCTAGTAAAGTATTTCATTTTGAATTGAATTTTTATCTTCCTCAAGTTTTCCTGAAGCCTATAATTGTCAACTCTTATTTCTAGCTTGAGTTGGAAGCTGAAGCTAGCAAACCATCTATAACAAAGGAGGCCGTTAAAGATGTTTACCCAATTGAATCAAAACAAATGAGCGTAGCACAAATGATATATTCTGAAAATAAAGTAAGTTAGTTCCCTTAGGTATATTAGTGTATAATACTGTATAAAAGTTATAATTTTTCTTTTATTATTAGATTTTGCTTGCTACAAATTTGCATAAGAATTGAACTATTGTTAATTTTTTAACTTTTTTTTAGACAAAAGCTCAAGAGTCTCATGCAATTCTAGATAAAATAGGACCTAAAGTTGAAATTGTAAGTATAGTTTTTCATTTTAAATGTTTACTAAAATGAGTTTTGGCATGATTAGTCCATGCTATCTATGAATGTTTTATCTTCATATTAATCATGAAAATTGAAAATGCAATATTAGTGTATAATTAATTATTAAGTGAATTTAAAATGAAGTAACATATTAATATTATTAACTTTATTATTTACAAATTTGTCATAGAAGTTAAAAGCATATTATGGATTTCATCTTTATTGAATTTTAAAATTCTGTGATAAAAATATTTTTATTCTAACTATTGTTAGTTTAAGTAAAAGATTTTTATATTTACAGCCCATGTATAATCAACCATGTGATACTGCTGTATATTTTGAAAACAAAAGAAAGTAAGTATACTTGCATTGAATTATTCAATATTTCCCACCTTCTCTGTCTCTTAAGGCCAAACTTTCTTGTTCCTTAAATAATAAAAATGTCTTAATAAATCTTCCTGTATTCTCGCAGATTCCTTGCATTTAGGAGTAAGTTATTCAAATGGTTCCAAAGGCGTCATCGGGAAAGGGAGTTACGGGTAAGATCTTGTTAGCATTTAGCTTTTAAAATTTGTTTATGGATTGTATTTGTATCTTTAAGTATGCATTTATAGGAATAAATAAAAATTATTACTATATTAAATAATGATAATATTTTTGATCATGTTAGTAATTTTATGGAATGTTATTATTAGGAAAAGCATCTGACAGAAACTTACAGTAAACTTATGCAAGAGTGGCTGAAGAAGATGGAAAAGAAGGAGAACAATGCTGCTAAAAAGTGAGTTTTGTCCTAACCATTTAAGTAGCTCTTTCGCATGTATATTTTAATGCTTTTAAAGACAAAATTGCATTCAAAAATTCCATATCTTAACTTATGCTTATAAAAATTAAAATAGCAGAAATCATTCATTATATTATATTTTATATGATTTTTAGTAACAACGTAACAATTTTTAGAACTCATTTAATTTGTAAAATTTAAATTACTTTTTATTGTTTATTAGAATTAAGAGACTTAAATTAAATTTTAGTTCAAATGTGCTTTCAAGTTGCTTTATCTCCGGTAGGTATGATTAGATTAATTTCTCTTTTCTTTTTATACACAAGCTGTAAAGAAAAATTCTAATGAGACATGAAATTTTGATATTCCTTTGTCTGTTCTTTGTTTTATCAAGTTCCTTTCCTTTTGTAGAGCAAAGGACGCAAAACTGAGAGAATTTTTTGAGAAGCAATTTCCAGAGCTTAAGAAACAGAGAGAAGACAAAGAGAGGATATCTCGAGTGAGCACTAGAATACGTAGTGAATCTGAATGGGAAGAAATCATAGATGGGCTCCAAGAGCAGGAGGTAAGTTATATAATCATCACTTTATATATATATATATATAAAGTGTCTGTATAATCTTGAAGAATGCAAGAAAAACCATTTGAAGTAATAGCAGTCTAAAATTCGTTGTCTTTTAACACTATTGAAATTTTGAAGCCTGAAATTATCTATTAACCTCTTCGGGACGAGTTCTGCATATGTGTGTTGCAGCTTGACTGATCTCTGGGCCGAGCAAAGCATCCTTGCGTTATGGCGAAAGTGCTGCTGTGGGCCGAGAGCCGCACATATGCGTTTGGATTCTGGAACAAAATGTTTTCTATCAGATGGCGTTACTATTTCATGTTTCTTTCAAAAGGTTGGTCCCGTACATTAGCATTTATCCGAGGTCAGATTGTAGTCGACCACGTGTCTGTGAATCATTCTAATAGAATTATATAATTTTTGAGAGTATAAACAGAAACGTGCTGGCGAGTGTAAATAGAAGCATGTGTTAAAGAGCTCTTTAACTAATTTTGGAGTGATTGTTTATAGTTTCTCCTCTCGCTTGGGTTGAGATTTTATGGGAGGTATTCTGTCAAGGGTTTTTATGCCTCTCTGTTTTATTTTTGCAGTTATTGCTAAAAGAACACATTAACTTTCCGAGGAGGAAACGTAAATTTTTAAATGACAAATCTATGGATTTTTCTGACGATAGTGATAAAGCAATAAATTATTAGAGTTCTTTAGATAGTTATGAATCATCAAATTGCGAATTGGAAGAGGATAGTACTAATATATCGATTCCAATTCCATCATGTCAATAGAGTCCTAAAATAGAAGATTTTTCAGAAGGCTTTGAAGAGTTAATTATTACAATTTTCTTGAGGTATTTTATAATATTGAATGTAAATATTTATTTTTTCGTATATTTTCGAATTTTGCATCAATAATCTAGTGTTTATTTAGGTACTTTCAATTATAGGGAAATACACTATATTTTTATTTTTTATTACTAAAAATCAAGTATTGTAATTAAACATTTTTTATGATTTAGAATATGATATCATTTACCGCATATTTAAAAATGGTTTCATTTCTATGTAAAGGACACTTTTTATGCATTATTATGCAACACACACTTTTGACGAAATTTAATGCGTGTTAGGCTTAGGGGGAGAAAATGCTTCGGCCGGTGGACACAGACTGCGCTTGCCAGCTCCCGGCCGGTTGGCATGTTTCCTTCAGCGAGCGGCCGTCCCGAAAGGGTTAATTCTCAATTTTTCTCTCTTTAAATATGCAAATCGAAACATAAAATAGTGACAACATAAGATTTTTTCATAGTTTATTTGTTGTCTTATTGATATTGTCACATGTTTATTCAATAACTATGATTTAAAAAAAATAAAATTGGCATTTTGTTAAATTAGGAAAGTGTTGAAAGATTTATTCTACAAAATACATATTGCATGAATTGAATGTAATATGTATTTGCATGGAAAGAAATTGATTTTTTTTGTGCAGATTCAGTTTTCCTAGATGAAGCCTAAATTAATTTTATTTAAACTTTTTAGCACAAGTTTGATAGTTATCTTTGAAATATTCTCTGGTTTTATTGCATTCTTAATTTATTTTTTGTTAAGATGGAAGAAAAGAAGATGAGAAGCTATGCTGTGATTCCACCTATCATATTAGACAGCCGGCAAAGGAGGCTGTGGTATGTAAATAATAATGGTCTTGTGGAAGATCTTTGTCAAGAATATAAAGAGAGGCAGATGCTGAATATTTGGACAGATCAAGAAAAAGAAATTTTCAGGGAAAAGTATCTACAACACCCCAAAAATTTTGCTCTCATTGCTTCCTGTTTAGAGAGAAAAGTAAGATAAACGTTTTCTTGCTTTTTATGATTTAAAATTACTGAAATGTTTTAAAATATTGGTGAACTATATGGTTCTTAAAAAAAAGTCTACATTTTTTTTTTTAGATGAAAAAATGTTTTTAGTTTCTGAAATTAAAATGTTAAAATTTTAATTATTTATCTATGTCTTGGTATTTATTAAGATAATTATGTCAAATGTTTGATATTTAAAATTATTTTGAATTATGTTTCACAAATTAATGAATAATATGATTCCTCGAAGCATTATTTTTAGCTTATTTGTTAAAAAAATATGCTGTTCATTAAAAGAAAACAGTTGCAATGTGAAATCTAGATATTACATTTAAGCATTTGTTTATGTTTGCTTTATTTTGCAGACTGTTGCTGATTGTGTTCAATATTATTATTTATCAAAGAAGGGTGAGAATTTTAAGCAGCTTTTAAGGAAGCACAGTGTTAGAAAAAGGACAAGAGCTCTAGGAAAACCTCAACAAAACCAGCAACAACAAATTACACAAGTAAATGTCATATATTTACTTCCAATGCTAAAAAATTACTAGTATTGTGCTAAAATGTTTCTCTAGCCTTTATTTTTTTTAAAGAATATTTGTTGCATATCATGTAGATATACTTTAAAAAATAGTTCTAAAATGCCTTATCTTTTTGTAAAAATGATGGCACAATTTTTTTTTAAAATCATTAAAATATATTAATCAGAATTTGAACATGGTGAAGTTAAAATTCTTTTTGTATGTTACTTGTCAGTCAGTCTTGAAGAAATTTTCTTTTAGAGGAAGGAACTTAAATCATTTTTTAAAAATATTTTCTATATATTTTAGACTTCTGGTGTTACTACAAGGCAACAAGAAGATGCGAAAGCTTCCTCTCTTGTGTCAAGTTGTAGTACATCAACACCATCTAATTTTGAGACTACTACACAAGCACCTACTGACTGTAGTTCATCTTCAAGTACTTCTACAGTGACTACTTCTAGTTCTACAGTTATGAACTGTTCCACTGCTCCAACAAGTAGTTCTATAACTGCAGTCAATGCAGATAGTTCTGCTGCATCTGCCATGGAAACTTCTGGTCCAAGTGGGAGTTCGAATAGCAAACTAGATTCAGGAAAAATTCCTTTACCCAATAATATAAGGTATAATATCTGTCAAGAATGAAAATTCTGAACATTTTTTTACTGTACATTTTAGTATATTTGATTTTTGCTCATTTGAAATAAGAGATAAATGTAAATTTTTTCTTTCATTGCATGGTTGCAGGGTGGCCACCCGACCGGGAAACCTGGAAAACCGGGAATAGTCAGGGAATTTCGGAAGACCGGGAAAAAACAGGGAAAAGTCAGGGAAATTTATTCTAAACCTGGAATTTTTTATTTTGATAATTCTTATTGCAGGCGACAATTCGCTGATCTTTTTTTATAAATAGAATGCAACACCGTTGGCAACCAATGAAAATCACTCATTTACTGACAGTCAAAAACGAATGAAATTCGTCTTCATGTAAACACCTTCGCCAAGCGGCGAGGTGTTTACATTTAAATTTCCGAGGGACCGAAATTTCGGCTAGTAGTCCAGTCAACGAAGGGTTTCTAAAAAACATTAAATCATATAGTTTTGAAAATTGGTACACATGTTCGTTAGGAGCTTCTGATAAACATACTAAAAGTCCCTGGTCCTGGGGGGTAAGCTCACGGCGCCATCTTGGATTTCATCCCCCTTTTTTAGTTTTTCCAGGATATCTCGAAAACTATGGAGTTTTCAAATCACAATTGATTAAATAAATTAAAGAGCATAAAATTCCCTACAAACGATACTTTTATTTTTCTTCCAGCTTTAATAGTTTCCCAGATAATGGATCTCAAAGGTTTCTGCCATCTTTGATTTCATCTCCTTTTTTTAGTTTCTTTTGAATATCTCAAAATCTAGTCAATTTTCAAATCACATATAATCAGCAAATTAAAGAGCGTAAAATTTCCTACAAACACATGCTTTTATTTTTGTTTTAGCTCTAATAGTTTCCGAGATAATGGATTTAAAAATTTGCCGTCATCTTGGATTTTATCTCCCTTTTTTCAGTTTTTTTTTTCCTACCTCCGAAAAAAGTCAGGGAAATTTTTTATAAAACCTGGAAATGTCAGGGAAAAGTCAGGGAAAAGTCAGGGAAACTGAAACAACAAAAATGATGGCCACCCTGGGTTGTGAAAAAGAAAATTTTTTCATGTGCTTTTCATTGCTTTGTGCACTAATCTGTAAATTTAAAAAAAGGGCTTAATACTTATTAGAATTTTGAAAAGTAAATCAAAATAAGTAAAAATATGAAATGCTTTTCCTCCCTCTTTATTTAGCACATTACTTTACCATATTTATGTATAATATCAAACAAGCAGTTCACAGCAATAGCTTATTCTGTCATATCTTTAAAAATGTAACTGAATCACAATAAGAATAGTTTGTAAACAAACTAAAGTGCTTTTCAGATTTCTAGTATAGTTTGAAATGTGTATTCAATTCCTCTCTACTTTTTATTTTCTTAGTTATTTTTATTACATTTGTATCTAAATTGGAGTAAAGCCATACATATAGAAATTTTGTTTAGTAAGAAAAAGCTGAACAGTCAAGTGTAAAAACAAAACAAACAAAAACAAGATTTATGAATCTTAAAAATTGAAACTTCTTATCTCTGATAATATTGGGGTAAAAGAAAATCCCATTTTCGTCTGAACGTTTGAAGTGGTAATTTGAGCTAAGACGGTATTTGGCTGTTTTATTGGAATTAAGAGATAGAAAGTGATATGAACATGGAGTACTAATTCTAATTTCTTAATTTTTCTTGGAATCGTTAGAAATGAAATATGCTGTTCATTTCTCGAATTTTTGTTTGCAAGTCGCTTTGTTCTAACATGATGCAAAAGTTGGAAATGATTTTCATTTCTCTAGTTTTGTGAGTTTTTCATTCAGTTACTGCTGTGTTATTGTTTTAGCTTGCAGTTATCAAAATATCATATTTAAATATTACTTAGTCTATTCAGTTTATGCTATATATGATCTCTCTGAACTATGTACTAAAAGTCAGTTTGTATAATTTCTCTTAAAGGAATATTTGTAAGCTGAAAAATGCTTTAAAAAAAAGGTTTTTGAGTGTGCAATATTTTTAGCCCCCCCCCATATTCTATGAAGGAAATCCTCTATTTTTGTACATTAGGCTTAGCAACTGTTGCTGACTTCTTATTAAATCTCAAAGACTCATAAAATTTATTAGCATAGCAATGATTTATTTAAATCAAAGTATGGTCATTTATTTAGATAATGGCTCTTTTGATTTTAGTTGTAGAAATGTATACATGTTAATTTTTTTGTCAGATTTTGTGTTTTAATTATAACTACAACACAAAAATATTCCGTTCATGATGTTCTCATGAAAAATATTGTTTTTTTTTTATTTGAAAGACACATTCAAAAATAATATTAAGTGATTTTAAATTGCAAATTTCCCATAGTGTCAATTATAGAGACATGAACAATATTTGTTATTTATATTATGGTATGTCAGCCTTGAAAATTTCATCATAAATTACTTGTTTTGTCACCTCCAAAACCAGTTTAAGTTCGTTTTTTGTTTATGGCATTTGAAAGGAGTTGGTGTGTGTTATATTAAACAGGGAAGGAAAATAACATTTTCACATTAATAGTGTACCCCTCTCATCAACTATGCCATCTTTTGACTGGGTTAGTTATAATGATTGAATGACTAGAGCATTGTTTAAAATTTTTGCTGTATTTCATTTGATATTATGTCATTATATTCATTCTTTGTGTATTTGCATGCATCATTTTCCTTTTAATGACTATAATCCTTTGGGAATAGATAAAACTTTGCAAATTTGTTTTTTGATTGAGGGTCTGTTTTGTAGGAAAAAGAAAGAAGCAGTATTGAAAGGAATGGAGGGCAAGGAAGACACAAGGAGTGATAGTGATACTGCAAGTGACCAACAAAGTAAGTTGCTACTTGCATTTTCTCTTTGATTTAAAACATTTTTTAATTTTTCGTAAGCAAATGATTAGGTTTTTTTTGGGGGGGAGGGGGTTAACCAAATTTTCAATGCTCATAATTTCATTTTATTGAAATTACTTGCTTAAAAAAATTCAAATAAATTGTTTATTCTGAATGGCTGAAATATTAAAATATAAAATATACTTCATTCAATTTTATAATTTATCCATACCTTTTTCTTTCAATTTCATAGTTTAATACTAATTAATAAGTTGTCTGCATCACTAACTAAAACATGCTAAAACATCAGAAATCAAGTTTTCAAGATATTCTTTGCAAAAGGATGCAGATTGTCTTTGTATGATCAATAGTTATAAGTTTTCTCTGAAAATGTTCAACAAAATTTCCTATCAAAATACATCTGATTTTGAAGTTTAAATAGATAATATACCTTACAATTCCACTAATGTAATATGAAATTTTTCTTCATAATTTTTTAATCTGTGTTTGACATTTTTGTTAATCGTGTGATGATTTTCTACAGATGATAATAACCCTGCTCAACCCTGTGCTGTATGCAAAATGGAATTGGACAACTATAATCAATCTAGAGCTTTAACCAAATCCAACTGCAGTACATTTGGTATTAGAGAAAGTGATTTAGTAGCTGGTATGAGAGTTTGTGCTTCGTGTCGTTTTAAATCCGTAAGGAAGTGGTAAGTTACCTCTTAATATTATTTCTTTTTATTGTTTTAAGTATATCCCAAAATATATGATTTTAAGTTAGGAAGTTTTCCAGAATCCAAAATTGTATTAATTTTATTGTAAAATGGAATTAGAATTTTGAGAGTGTGCTTGTTTTATTCAAGATATTATTTCATTCAAAACTGTGTTTTTAAAAAAATCTGAATTTTTCTTACTAAAGCTCCATGTTGTTTTAAAAGAATGAGAATCTTATTGAAGAAGTTTGTTAAAAGTGATAATTAATTTAAGGCTAATGGATATTTTTGTATTATATAATCAGGACAATGTTATAAATATAAATTCTGAAGTAAATTTTGATGGAATCATAGTTATGTATTCAACCTTTCCCCCTTATGCTTTTTTTTCATGATTTTTCTGTTTAAATTTGATTGCATGAGTGAAGACATTAGAAGCTAAGAACTATTATGTCTTGGTGTTGTGTTATAATTTTCATTTAATTCATCTAATTATTATTTTTTTCTTGACTTTATCCATTCTAGAAGTGTATATCTTAGGGAAATCACTTCTGAATAAACTTTGTAGTCTAGTTTGTTTAATTTTGAAATCAATTCATATAATTTAGGCATATAAATTTTGATCAGTAAATTGGTCTTTATTAGTTCATATTTTTCTTTTTTGCATACATAGAAGTTAATGAATGCTTATTTATGTAGGGCGATTTTAAGTATTCATGGATAGATATTTTTTAATACCAAATCCCAGTTATTTGTTCCAGCTATCTTTGTTGCTTTTGTTGAATCAAACACTTTTCATAATTGTGATTGCACCTTACAGGTGTCCCATTCCAACGTGTAAAACACCAAAGCGAAAGGTAAAAAGATTGCGTCCATTACCTAGTAAATTGTCTGAATTGTCTAATGAGGCTAAGGAAGCACTTCTAAATGAACTTGGTAAGTAAATTCCCCTTTCATATATAGATAAAATTTGTATTGTGTCTATCTGATTTTTTAAAGACTATCCAAATTTTAAATAATAAAATATCATTACTAAATATTATTATGCTATTGCAGAAATTCCACCTGATGTAGCAAAGTGTTGTTCTGCCTGTTTCAATAGGATTGTTCGAAAACTAGAAAATAATTCAGCTGGTGATGCAGGTAATTTAATCTTTCTTGTTGTGGATTTAAGTTGTAAATCTGCGTAGCATCATTACATTTTTTTAAAAATTTAGTGTTCTTATTTATTCTTACAGAATCATGTGAAACAAAGTGGACAGACTATGAAACGGACATGATTAAACAGGCACTTAGTCAACATGGTACTGATTGGGAAGCTGTTGCTAATGTTGTAGGAACAAAAAGTAAAGAGCAATGCAGACGATTTTTCTTCAGTTATAAACACAAAATTGGTCTAGATGAAATAGTTCACGAATTTAAGAAGGTAAGTTTCTTTTTTTGCTATCATTGTTATTATAAATTTCTTAGCATTTTTTAGTCTTTAAAATTTTTTTTCTATTTCATTAAATTTTCAATATCATTTAGATACAGGTGCATGCTGCTATTATTTCAGTTCTTGTTTGAATTTATCTTTTTAAATCTGTCATTTATGATGCAAAATTTGAAAAAGGTATATTTGTTACAAATAAATTTACTATTAATGTTAAAATTTTCAAAATTGAAAAGTTGATAAGTAAATTGAATTAATTTGTATGTCAAAAAAAGTTCTTATATTGCTGTGATATTGTTATTATATGGCCTCTCCCCCCCTTATTTTTAGTCTAAAAGATATAGTGAAGATAGGCAGCAAGATGGGAAGCCACCACCAATTGTTACAGATGAAGAAGAAAGTGGTGAAACTACATCTAGCTGTGATGAAGATGACAGGGCAGACAGGTGTAGCAGTGATACAGCGAGTGCACCTAGTCCAGTTGATAAAATCTTAAGTGAAGGTAACTTGGCTCTATTTGTGCTAAAATATTTAACCTTAAGATTATGGATTAGAGGAGTGCTTTTCCATTTTATTAAAACATAAGGTTCCAGGTTCCCCCTTGATCATGAATTTATACTATTCTTGTTTTTCCTTCATTTAAACTACCAATTACAGATAGAGGACTAAATAGAATAGGTGAGTTAAACGATTAGCTAACTGTAGAACCAGGTTAGATAAACAAAACATGATACATTGGGGTGGTTGGAGGTGTTGAAATCCTAATTGTTTATTGCTACAGCTCTAGTACCTGCTTGGAAGCAAAGGTAAAAATTGTATGGGATTAATATAAGATTAATTCACATATTTTAAAGCAGAATTAGTATTTTTGTATATACCTGTGTATTCAAGTTCAGAAAATTTTAATATGGTGAGATTAATGTTATTATCATGCAATAAAATCTTGCACACAAAACATTTTCTTGATGATCAATCATTATGCTTGTTTGATGGATTCTATTTGGATTTACAAAGTGAATGTACAAATGAAGTATGTTGGGTTATTATTCTTGTTAAATGCCACAACCTAAGGTTTTATATAATTAAACTGTTGCTGCTTAACAATCATATTTTGTAGGGTTTTTTTTTGGTTAGTTGTAAATAGATCCATTTTCAATTTCAATATTGGCAAATATTTCTCTTCTGCTTTGTCTTTTTGCATTTTTTTTTCTGTTTTATGAGATGCACATTTTTTATTTTTAAGTCATTTTTTTTATTTTTGAATAAAAAGACTAATTTTCCTATTTAATTACAGATAAATCTGAAAGTCAAAGAACTCAAGAGAATGCTAGTGAAACCAGCCAGCCTAGTATTCTGAATTCAGATGAATCAAGAAGTCGTAACCTACCGCACCTTGATGCTAGTCCCAAATGCCAACCTGATTATGACAGTAGTGCAACAGTGAGTGCTGATGAAGGCCAGAATGATGGCAGGGATCCTTCCCCTCGTGTTGTTCACAGCAGCCATTCACTGAAAATGAGTGGCGAGAGGAAACATTTTCAGTCTCCCCTGCCAATCCCCAAAGATGAGAATCGACCATCTGATTCATCTATTCCTCTTGTTAAGACTTTGCTTCAGGACCCAAAAGTGGGTGCAACTCTGCAAGACGATGCTCCACCTTATATTCAGCCTCCTAAAGTCATCAAAGAAGAGCCAACCTGTGTTAGAGATTTGATTTACCAAGCTATTGAGATGAGTCTTGGTAGTCAGTGGCCATCATCCAAAGGAGGACGGAATAGCAGTCCCATTCCAACCTCTGTGCCAGTAGTATTAAAGACAGAATCTCCTGATATTACCATAGTGGAGCAAAAGAAAGAGATGGATGCATCTGGTGCCCTAATTCCACCTGCTCACAGTGCATCCCGACATCCTTCAAGACCTAACTCTCATCATATGGAAGTTAGTTCTGATTTTGAAGTCCAGGATCTTAGTAAAAAAGTGAAATCCAGAGATGTTAGTCCTGTGAAAGACTTCCTAAAAAGAGAACGTGTTGTGACTCCTGTGAGACCTCCTTCTGCCTCAAGTAGCTCTGGTGCGCATGTTCAATACTACAATGGACCTCCTCCTCCAGCACATAGCAACCAGTATCGCTCTTCTCAACCTCCTCCACCTGCATTGTCACCACATTATGTTGCAGAACCTCACCATGAGGCTTATTATCCACGAGGAGGAGATCCTAGGGGAAAGCCTTTCTTGACATCGGAGAGGCCACATTCTCAACCTCCTCACCTTGTGGCACAATCTTCTTCACTTCCCAGCAGTTCATCTGTGCCTCCACATGCTAAGCCTGTTCCAATAAAAGCTACTGTCCCCCCACCACCTCCACTTGTTGCATCAAAACCATCTCAGATGTCCCCTAAAGTTCCCTTTAAAGACAGAATTGTGTCTATGCCTCCAAGTGGATCAATAACTCAAGGTACTCCAGTGAATCAACAGTCTATTCCTGTACCCCCAACAAATCTGTCATCTTCAAGATATGAAGGGCTTATTAGAAACTTGCCACCACCACAAACTAAAGAAGGTGGATCAATTACTCTGGGTACACCTGTTCAGCATGAATTGAAACGTATTTCCAACAGTAGACCAGAATCTTTCCCTCCAAATTTGCCTGAAAATATTGTTCGTCAGGCTGTACCTGCAATGTATGATCCAAGTGTAATGGAATATTATCGACAGGTTGCACCTGGTGGTCAGCAGTATGCATTTGCTCCAGGTTATCCACCTTACCCTGGTAATATGGCTCCTCAACGTCCACCTTATCCCAATGAATCTCAACTCAGCACAAAACAAATTATGATAGATTTCAATACATCTAAACAGATGCAAATGCGCAGAGGTGGAGGTGGTCCTCCTGAAAAAGAATTAAAAGTTTCCCCAAGAGGTTCTGACTCTAGCCCTGCACAAATTGTACCTCAAGAAAATCATCTTCATCCTATGTATCCTCCTGCAAACTATCAGGGTGGTAGTGGTCCACATTATAATCATGTACCATCTGGTTACCAAACTGCAGATTCTCGTTATGTGCATCATCGGTCTCAAAATGCTCAAATAGATAGGACTCGGAGCCCTTCAGGTGTTGAGTCTCCTTTAAGTGCAGGTTATCCACATCCTGGAAAACGCAGTCCAAGTTTAGCCTTGGCATCAGGACGACAAAATGTTATTCAAAATGTTCACAGGAGTATAACTTGGGGTACAGTTAAGCCATCTGTGATACAAGCTCCTCAGTCTGCTTCTTCTCGTACTCCTGACATGCGTACTGAAACCATCAGTCCTGCTACTGTTAGAAAATCTACACCTTCACCACGTCATCCACAACCAATGTTATATCCATCTGTTCCTCCTTCAGGCCATGATGCTTTTAATACTCTGGTGAATGCAGCTGTTGCTCAACCTAGTCTGATTGTTCCAAAAGATGGTAAAGGCTCTCCCACATCTAATGCTCACTCTCGACAAGAAGTGAAGTCACCTAGAGATAGGCCAGTTGTTGAAGGCCTTGAGAAAACATTGATGGACATGCACCAACGTCCTAGATCATATGCGGAATCTGGACATAATCTTTCATCTCATGAAAGATCAAGAAGTAATGAACCAAGCCCACCAGAACAACTTGGTGAAAGCCACCGGTATCAGAGCTCAGTGCATAGTTCTTATGATTTATCACGAGAACAAAGAATGTCTGAAAAACAAATGCTTATGAATGACCAACCATCAACACTTCGATTGGGAAATATGAGGGAGCCATTTTCCAGGGAACAATTTGAGAGACAGATGAGACAAACCAATGTGTCCGCTTCTAGAGATCGTGCATATGGTAAGAAAGAAGAAGAAAGATGCCGCTCTGGGTCTTCAGAAAGCCAGACACCAAATTATCCTAGCCCTTCGCCACAGCAATCTGATTTAGAAAATGAAGCCTCTAAGATTTTCTCCCAGTCTTTCCAGAAAGATGCCCCAAGATCTAATTCATCTCCACGTGGTTTCACAGCAGCTAATTTGATCGATGCTATAATCACTAGGCAAATCAATCAAAATCCAGATACCCCTGCTGTAACCAAAAGCTCTAGTATGGATATATTTGGACAATATCATCCAGGTTATGAGGGAAGTAAAACTCCTCCAAAATCTAGTACAAAAATGAACTCTAGAACTGAAGTGGTTACTATTGATGATGAACCTGAAAATGAAAAGACATCATCATGGCCAGAAAGATCCAATTCACATGGACGTTCTCCTCCTGTATCATCCAGTAATCCCATGCCTGGTGTACCCATGTCATATTCCAATGAAAAAGTTTATACATTAAGTGAACATATAGCAGCCATTATATCTAAAGATTACAACAGTCCTTCTGATGCTACCCAAGCTCAGCCTATTTATAGCAATAGTCAGCCATCTGCTACTACATCTGTTTCTGCATCTACTAGGCCTTCTTATGTTATTGGAGTTGCTTCAAATCCCCATAATCCAAACGGAAAGCCATTGGAAGGAATAGCTTCTGCTTTGCCACCTGAAGCTGTTCTAGTAAATTCAAATACTCCTCATGGTGTTCCGGACCACAGCCCACAAAATTGTCCTGGCAATGGCTGCTCTTATCATACTCATAGCTGGAAATTAAGAAGGGCTTTGCAGCAAGATAGAGACAGGGATCATAGATCTCCTGGATTAAATGAAAGTGCACACAAGAGACCATCATCTAATCAAAGTTCTGATATTCCTCAAGAGGAAAGACAAATAATACGAGTTGCTCAAACATCTTCACCATCTGCACCTGCATCAACTCGAACTTCACCAACTGGCCCATATGGAGTAGAGCCTATTTCACCACCTAGTCAAAGCAATGAAAATGTGGAAAGTTCTAGCAGGACAAACAGTCAACCTCCAGCATGGACTAACAACCCAGGTATTACAGGTCTCCTTACAACACGTCACATATATCCACAGGAATACCCTGAAGGTATTCCTCCTCCTCCTTCAATACCCCATTACAGTGTACCAACTACTGTAAGCTCTGGTTCTTCGAGTGGACCTAATCGCCCTCCACATCAGCAACAGATGGGATTATCGCCTTTAGATTATGTTAAGAACCGAATCGTAGAAGTAATGAGGACTGCTGACAATGAGCAGGAAGTATCTGAATCCCGTCGACCACAGTCTGCAATGAGTTATTCTGAAGAAAGAGATCAGCTTCAACACATGTATCGATATCCACCTGGTTCAGAACGTGATGTTTCATCTGAGAGACCAGGTAGTACAGGTAATGGTCCACCTGTTCTCCAAGGACAGCGTTACAGTCCTGCTGTGTCACGCTATAGTCCTGTTCCGCCAAGGCCTTCTAGTGCTGCAGAACGAGTACCCAGTAGGAACTCTACTCCTGGGGAGATGCCTCGATCCCATAAGCGTGGATCTGAAGGCCATCTTGTGAGTGGAGATTGGAGAGATAGTCCTAGTGTTTCCTCAAGGGCTAGTTCTCGTTCTGTATCACCTAGTAATATAGATCACCCGGACAATGTTTCTCGCAAAAAGACTCGCTCTGAAGGTACTTTTATTCCAGAGAGCACAACAGATCGTGCTCCAGTTTTGTTACCTCAAAATTCCATTGGCATACAACGCTCAGGTTCTCTATCGGAAGCACCCAGACTTAGTTCAAATAATCCCAGCCCTCAAGTTCTGGACAGTCAGAGTGTTTCCAAAGGTATAGTTTCACCACGAATGGATTCTTATCTCCCCTCTCAAACTGATGGTGAGTGCTACAAGTTTCGAATTAGTGACAACAGACCTGAAGGCCAATGGAGCTTGATGAACAACCATAACCGAACTTCTGAAAGTGAGCCGCTGGCACGGCTTAGTGAACCTATGAACATTGGTGCTGCTTCATCAACCACTGTTGAACCTTTCTCTCCATCCAACAGGACAGACATCACATTAAAGTTGGAACGCAATGAGACAGGAACTAGACAAAGCCCAGTGACTGGCTCTGGCAGTGGGTCGCAGGAGCCCAGTAGAAACAGCCCCAGTGCATCATCTCAGGGTCAGAGGAGTGCTACCTCGACTCCTATAGGTATGAATGTTTCATCAAGCTCAGGTCTTTATTCTCCATTTGGAGCTCCAAATGGTAGTGTAAGCAGCAGTACCAATGCAATGTTCTCATCTGCCACAACACTACCTCCACCAGCTAGCCCACATGTGGCTTATTCTTCTTTCTCAGGCATGGGCAATACATATGCTTATCCCTTCTCAGCATTATCAATGAGGTCACTTAATGTCTCGACGACCCACAGTTCTACATCTTTAACCAACAACTCATCTTCAGTTTCTAGTACTCATATTTCAAGCATGCCGGTAAATACTTCATCAAGGAACTCACCGTCTCCTTTACATAGGAACAGCAACCAGCCCCCTCCTCTGTTGTCTTCGCAGTATGAACCTTTATCTGATGAAGATTGAAGGCGGTTGCATGGACAACTCATTTACTTCTATCTGAAGGGAGCTCCTGCTTATTTTGCCCTTTTGCATTCCATGAAAAAACTTAACTACTCTCAATGTGGTATGTGAACCTGGCTGCAGCAGTCATTAGAGTTCTTTCTCAACTCTTAATGTAATTAAAAAGACAATTGCAGTTGCAAGCTCTGGTTATTGCTCATAACTACCACTTGTAATTTTGTTTCTTACTGTGATCACTATGTGGCAAGAAATCTGGTTCCAAAATTTGTGATGTGGAAGTCTTTGTTTATTAATTAACACTGCCACAATGGTTTCTTGGGGGCGGATGTGTATGCCAGTGTATTTCCCCCCTTCTGAAATTTAGTAATTGTATTGTACAATGACTCACATTCAAATGTAGGCCCAACATTATTCATCAAAAATTTTGATTGTATAGTTTTTTTCACTCTTTAAGTGTATATTTGAATGATTTTTGTACATTTTTTTAGTGTCATGATGAAAGATGCTTTAATTAATTAGTCAAAATCATTAAATGTGGAAAATGTAAATTTATACAATCTTTTTTTAATTACAATTCTTGAGGCTTTCAGCTTTTTTCTAGTCGTGAGGATTTGTGTTAGTTACTGGTTAGTAAGCTGTTGGTTTCCGTTAATTAAAAAAGTATTTAGTAATGGGAAAAACGCAATCCGCCCCTAATTCTTCAGCTCAATGTGAAGTGGGGCATCTCATTTTTTAACTCAATAGCCGTTGTTCAGTGCCTTGGTCTGCTGCAGGGTACGAGGTATCATCCTAACAGACTTTGTAGTCCTCACTTTTTTCTTTTGAAAAACTGTGTGCACAGTGTTTTCAGGCCAGCTTGGATGTCCATCTTATGAGCATCTAGCAGGTAATATGCTGGCATGTCCAAAAATAACCTTATGCCCAGTTATCTTTCCGGTCTGAAATAACGGTACGGATCTTGTGGCACACCAGTACTGTAAGTTAGAAGTGTATTTTATAATCAAAGACAAATTGACTGTGGTAAAATCCAACTTGGTATTAGGCTAATTGAACTAATGAAATCTTGAATTTTAAAATTTTTCATCTGTCTGTAATAATTCTTTGCAGCATTGAATTGTTCCCGGTGCTAATTATTTTCTTATCCTGATTCACACACGATGATTTTTTTTAGTATGTGTGATGTTATAAGTAACATTTTCCATTTGATGATACTAGAATCATTCATCTAAGCATAGAATATAATACAAAATGAATGCTGCATTTCATCTTCATTATCATACTGTAAATAAAGCCTTGTATATATTTTTTTATTCTTCAAAAAAATTGATGTGCAATATCCACTTTGGAGAATTTTTTATGTAAATCGCACGATAATCCATTTTTACTGACATTCCGTATTGTTTAGTGAGTGTCTTGAAGTCCATCGACAATTTTTTTTTAATGATTTGTCAAATGATTGATATAACAAATCATCAAATTTTAATATCGGCTAAGTAAGTAATTTTTTAGTTTTAAAATTGAGGCATTATCAGCATATAAAACATTTTTGAAAATATATATGTATTTTCTGAATGGCCTCTTCTATTTCTTTAGTGGGATTTTTTTATGAATTATCATTATAATTTTTTTTGAAGAATTGAAAGAATATTCAATATGAGTATGTTCATTTTTATATTGTGCAAAGATTAGAGAAGTACTGGTGTGTCACGAAAACTAAATGAGCAGATGATGTAAATACTCTTTTGGTGGTGATAATAAAACTTGAATTTAAACATATGGTGCTGGAAAGATGACAATGAAAAGTGAAAAGTTTTCAGAAACCTCAGATTATAACATATGCATATATAAATATAAATAAATAAATATATATATATATAAATGCCATTGGTTGTCACTAAGTACTAGAACTATGATCACCATTTTTAAAATATATGTGATTTAATTTTTTTTTTCTGAGCAGTCAGCATTCACATTGAATGTAATATTTACATGAGTGTGTGGTTTGGGGGGGAATGACATTGTAAAATATACCTTTTCTGTAAGAAATAAATCCAAGTTTTGGAATGTATAAGTTGTACATAGTATTGCAATTTTCTTGAACTGAGAGCAATTGCACTTTAAAATGGATTGCTCACTCACATTCAAGAAATTCAGAGATAAAAAAATGTATCATATCAGTGTTGAATGTTTGTACCTAAGCTGGCTGTAGTATTCAGAGACCTGTTACTTTTGTTGGCAAATTAAAAAAAAAATCTTGTTGAAAAAAAAATGTATCTTTATTGTCTCTACTTGTTGTAGGTTGCACGAGTGACACAGCTAAAAATCAAAGTGCTCAGATCATGTATTGAAAAGTTGGCCTTTAAGATTGTAATGGATGGTTGCAAGTAGTTGTACCACTTTAATTTAATTATATACCAAGCCTTAAGTAATAACTTTAGTAACTAACTTAACTTCTACTCTTATCAAATGGATGTTTTATTCAACAACATAACATGCATGTTCCATTCCAAGAACAACTTGTCCCTGATAAAAATATACATTTTGAGGTTATGCTTATAAAATCAAATTCTATTACAGTTAAAAACATTTTACTGATGTATACACTTTTCAATATGTATAAAAATTAATCAGTTATTATTTTCATTAAAGAGTAATTTTAATATAAAATAATGTTTTCTGTAAATGTTTGCTTCTTATACTTTTATCGCAAGGTTTTCCCATGGGAATTGATATTAAGGTTTTGCGGAAGTAACTCCTAACAGTAGTAAATAATAATAAAAAAAAAGGGGGTGGGGATACAAGACTTTTTATTTAATTGAAAGTTGCATAAAAACGAATTAAAAAGTATTAGATTAATTTTGAAAAATAGTGTTTCCAGGAACAAGATTTCCTGGGCAATGTGCCAAAGACAATCTAGTATGGCTATTTCGTAAAAAAAACTAATCCTTTTTTTAGGTTATAGAATTTTTCTAACTGTGCGTTTACCTAGAGAGCATTTCCATAAATAATTTTGTATGCAGCATTCCCATCGCCTCTGGCAGTGAGCTTTTGAGATGCAAGCAGATAATTTAGGGTGCCACAATCTAATATCTATGAAAACGGCTGTAGTGGCATGTGAAGTCACAAAGTAGTTATTAAAATAACTGTACTGAAGTTATTGCGAAGTGATGACAATTCACTAAGTTAATATTGTTAGTTTCATTTTTTGAAATTACGAATTTGTGTATAAAGGGTTGTTTTATAGTCTTGCTTATTAACAGATACTGCAGAAAACAACAATCTATATCAATGCAGAAAGATTCAGATACATGAAATGTCTCGTCACTTATCCATGTGATATGAAATTTGGCATGTGTAAGGTACAGATGGAAAATAAAAATTATGAATAAATACAGTTGCTTCGAAATTTTTACTAAAGTCAACTTGGTGTTGACCCATTTCTATTCTGTATGTTCAGACTATTAAGAGTTCACATAATTCAAAATATGCTTTGGCCAACCTCGATGGAAACGGGGAGTGGGATCTACATCACTAAGAAAGTGTAAAGAAATAAAAAGAACTGGTATACAGTGTGTGTCTAAGGTGGTATTTTTGTCAAACTATCGCAAGAGGGAAAAATATTTATACTATGTTGGGCATTAACAGATTGAGGGTTGCAATTGTTACATGAATGTTTTGAAAGAAAGGGCCACAGAAATAATTTAAAACGAAACAAAGAAATTAAAGTATGAAAAAATACATCTATAGCTATATTTTGTTTTGAGTTGAGCATTTAAAACATATAAAATTAAAGGATAGTGTTCAAAAAATAATAAAAGGTATATAATCATCAGAGGGTATGCAATATGCAAGAGCAAAAAGAAAATTGTTTAAGAACAAAGTTACACAGCATTAATTTCAAAAAATATAACTTTTTTCCAATTTTTTTTAATCTCTGAAATCGATTATGATTTTCTATTGCAAAGTAAATTAAAAAAAGGTAAAGCTAATGTTCCTAATTGCTTTGCAAATAAATGATTGAATTCTACACCGATAATAACCTTTTGACGGAGAGTCTGGGTCAGAGACCTATAATCTCCATTCCATAGTTGTTGCTGTAAGAAAAGTGACATAACACATAGCACTAACTTAATAACTCTGTGCTGAGTAGAAGATGTGATGATTGAATTGTGAATTCTTTAGTCTAAAAAGTAAGCATTTAAAATAGCATGATAGTACCAATAGGGAATAATTTCAATATTCACCAAAAAAAAAGTAAAACTAAAGCTAATTCTTTCTCTACTAAATAAACCTTCAATATAAAATACAAGTTACTTTTGCTAGATTAACAAATATACAGACACAAAGAAAGCTTCTCTATTCAGCCATTGATAGTTTGCTTTAGAAAGTTGGTTCCATTGGTTCTTTTAACTGGAATTTAAAAATATTGATTTCATGTAAGCAACTTGAAGAATCTACTTTCTGTTAAGAAGTTTGCGATTTGGTTAAGTGACTCAGACACTTAAGAGAAAACAGATGACTTTGAGAGCAGTAATTTCAACAAAAATCATAATGAATGATGCACATAGCATTTTGAAGTATGAAACTGTTTTTTTCTTCTTTTAAATATGCGGGGCAAGTCAAAAAGTCATAGGAAAAGAAAATCAAGATATACATGGACAAATCATTTTTAAACTGCAACATTATGACCACTAAAAGGGTTGCTAGGACAGTGAAGCAACAGGCTGATTTTCTGGTTTGGTTTCTTTTTGTGGTTGACATTTTATTTTCAAGAGACAATGTCATCATTTTGAATAATTACTGTATGTGGGTGCAGGAAAACCCACCAGCAACAAGGCAAATTGATGCAGTACACTTCAGCATCAATGTTTGGACTGGCATTGTGGAAAATTGCTTGCTCGGATTATACTTGTTGCAATGGGAGAACCTACAGGATATTTTTAAAGGAAGAGTTTCTATGCAGAGTTGTGTCCTGGCAGGCATTCACCATAACATGATATCCTGTTTTGTAATTGCAATGCAGCAACTGATTTAGCAGTCATACATTGTGTTTGCAATCACATGTTCCTATGTAAAAAAGACAGCAGTGCATGCCTGGCCTTCCTTTAGGCCCAGTGCACACATCCAATTTATTTGGCCCTATTTGCTTGTCCAACACCACTCTGGCATGAAGTATTTTGATAGCACTCGAGTTGTACCAAGATACTCTGTTGTGTTGAACAAGCATTTAGTGATCAGTTTACTCCATTGGGGGTGTCATTGAAAATTCAGTACAGTCGGAAGTGTGGCATGTAGAACATTGACAGCCCTTAGGTAATGCACACACACCCCTGACAATTCACTTCCGATATTGGAACAGTGTTGGGCAAGCAATGAGCGAGAAAAAAATTGAACGTGTTCATCAGGCCTTAAAAATTGCCCTTTTGTAGTGATAATCAATACCTCTTTTACATATTCTGAGCTTTGTTCTCGCAAATCTAACAGCTGTGATGACTCAAGTACACAGAATGAGGAAAGCTATGCAATGTATCCTTGTGTATGTTAAATAATCCTGCTTATAATCCAGATGTATTTAGAAGTAACTGATATATATTCTGCGTAATAATATTTACATTTAAAACAAAATTTGTTTAATTTCATGATACTCTTTTTATAGCTCTAAGACATGTATATTGCATCATTCAACCATGATTTTGTGCCTGTAGCTTTCTATATACAGTCAACTTGAGTTGTCACAACTCTAGCATTATCCGACTATAGTATTATAATTTTGCAAATTACCAGATCTCTTAGATCCAATTGTGTTGTCACTACCCCACAATTCTATATTTTCTGTTGCAAAGTGTTCTTTAATTTTTGAATGTCAATGATTGTAAATATGGATTGGATATTTTTAAAGAGAAATTGTGCCAAAAAAAGCATTAAAAGTCTTTTTTGCAGTTTTCATGCGATATTTGAAATTGAAAGGTATTTGATTAAACATTTAGATGATTCCAGTCTATGACCATTTCGGAATGTTGGGCTTGCAGCTATGCATATCCCCAGAGAACGTCAATGCACAGCAAGAGGAAAGGGGATGTCAAATTAGTGTCGGAACTTTGAATAAAGGAAAACACTTAATTAGGAAAGCAATAGATGAGAAAGTGCTAATTTGGTATTTTGAATATGCTGCAAGTTCAATGACAACAGATGACCAAGATGAGACAGCAAAAATTATAATAAGAATTCAATAAATGAGTTAAGTAGTATGCATTTCAACACAGTTATTAAAATGATGCACAAGAAAACTCAAGGACTGATCAATTTATTGTATTATTTTTTTTTATTCAAACAATTGAACAAATTATATATAGAAGGCCAGCTTAGAATTTCATGGTCTGCTTTAAACTAAACATTTTATATAATTCTATATAAATGATATCACAAAATACTTTTTGGTAGTTTTTATCACAAAACAAATAGAAGTAATTAATCATGTATTAAATTTGTGCTAAACTGCAATAAAATTGAAAACCATATATTATGAATAAATTAGAAAAAAGATAATATTTTCATATTTACAAACACTGCAATCTTTACAGAAAAATATTCACAGAAATCTGAAATCTATTAAGTGTTATCTTTAGTATGAATGTTTATAAAGCTAATGGTTTATACAAAATGAGATCTCTCTAAAATTTTATGAACCTCTTGAGCTTCTAGCCATTTATAACATTCATAACTTGAAGAATAACTTATTTTTCATTCAAATTATAAATATATTTACAAACATGAAATTACTTTCAATAGGAATTGAATGAAATGCTACTATTTCAAATTATAATAAAAGTAGATACATCTGCAAAAATAGAACTAAAATAATTCATTTACACAATTGGAAGGCTTCAAAATATGCCAATCTACAAGCACGATATGGATATTTATGAAAAGGGGAAAATTAAATTTAAAAAAAAATTCCTATGCTTTTCTAATTGATCAGAGATTTTGCTAAGATACCTCTGTTCCAATAATAATAATTTAATAATTTCTTGATATCAACCCTTGGAGTGCATTTGAAGACTTGACATCAGTCAAGCACTTATTTTACCTTTATACAAGATCACTAGCCTAAGTCGTCATTCAAATTAAAACAAAATCTACTATTTCACATAACAAATTAAATCTGTTCCAAATGCAATTTCTTAAAAAATAAATTTGTACTCAATGGATAAGCCTTTTAATGAAGATGACACTGAAACTTCTTTCAACATTTCTCTAATCGGTACTTTTTATACATGTATTTTACATATCTTGGCATCCATGAAATATTTCGTTAATGTTAACTAGTCTCATTCTGAAAGAACTTTTCAATCAAAGGAGACAAAATCTTTATAACATGAAATGTTTTGATGACAATCTGATTAATCATGCTAATAATTTGCTATAACATTATACATGCACACTATATAAACACAATGATGTCTGTGTACAAAAATGTTTGTATATAAGTATGTGTCCATTAAAAAGCTAATGCATTGACCGCTTCCTTCTCGCTCCCGTCAAAATCATGGAGTGAGGTTTCACATTCTATTTCTCGTGCCCATTATATTTCCAGGCTAGAGTGTTCAAAAGTAGTGCACCAAAAAGATTAAGAAGAATTTATTTCTTATACCTGGAAAAAATTTTATTTCTTATTTTACATACCAGATGGCAGTACCAGACTATTTATAATGTAATTGGAGATAGTTGGATGTCACAATAACCCTGATTATTGGTTTTTCTAAAAAAATAAATTTTCTAAATTTCAAGCTAAAAAAAATTCCAAAAATTAAAAATGAATACATATATTGTTCATACACTTATTTTTTATACAATTTTCTTGAATAAAAAAAATATGCACTTTTTTTGCTGTTTTCTTGAAAATTATGCGATCGTTAAGGGGTTAAATATGGTTTTCACATTCATTATTTGCTCCCTTTCATACATTTCTATGAAAATAAAACCTACCATGTTTTTTAATGTTGAGGTCTCTCTTTTGACTTTTTGTTTTTGTAAGAAACTTTAGTTATTACTGAAATATAGCATGGAATTAGGTAAATGTGGTGGAGCAGCAATCTTAAATGATATACGACTCAATACATTATATTGACATTTGAGAATGACTTAGTTCAATTTAGTGAAATATACTACATAATGAACTATGTTTCAACTAATTGGACATGTAATCATGATCCATCTTAAGTTGTTGAAAAAATATTTTGAGTAGAAAACACTATGTCAGAATTTTAATCTTTGTGCGAGTTTAATGTGCCAAGTTGCAATTTTCCCAAATATATTTCATGGTCAGCCTTTCAATTAAAATTAATAAATTTTTGAAATATCCACTCTTTGTTGTCTAGAACACAAATACAATACAATTTTATAATTTGTTTCTCTTCCCCATCCCCTATAGAAAAAGCATAAATATTTTACCTGTGCGAAAAGCAAATTTTCCAGGAAAAGAAATGTAATGAGAACAAAAAATTAAGAAAAATAAGTTTCACATTCTTAACTGACAATTTACAGGTTTCTCTATATCATGATATTCTAAAATGTGCAATTCATTTTCATATAATTTATTTGAATGTGAAGGATATCAGCTATTTTTTGAATAATTCTAAGGCTAAACTCCTAAGGAACTTTTAAAATTGAAAAAAAATAAAGCTTTTATTCATTATTTTTTCATTGGTGCAGACAATATAATGTACAACAACATATAACTAAAACCATCCATTTGAGAATATTTTTTTATGAAATGTGATTTTCCTTTTACAAAGCGTTCATTTCTCTAAAAGATTATTTTTTTTCTATGTGTGGAATGGTGTGTCCTCATACGAGAGGTTTCACTATAAAAGTTTTCAGTAGTTAAATAAGCAAAAATAGCAAGTTCCTCAAAATTTGAAGAATTAACTACTCATGAAAGAAGGCAGATTAATATTATGTTAGGCTATCAATAATGCTTTAAATAAAAAATATGGATTTTGAGAAAATTACTAACTTCTTAAATATTTATTAATGTGAAATACCTAAAGTAAAATTCATGAAATAAATAAAATATTAAAATATTCATATTTGCTGGAGAAATTTTCAACAAAAAGATAATGCTTTAAACTTGAAAGAAAATGTTTAAAAGCCAAAATATTAAACCAAAACATTTTTTTCCTGTAGAAAGTATGATAGTCAGTTACAGTTTATACAGTCAAAAGAAACATAAACATATATATATATATATTATGAGCTCAAAAGTAAACAATGGTAATCTCCAGAAATTTATGTACATTTGCAAACAACTATACAAAAGCTTAAAATATTCTGAAAGAAAGCGAATCAAAAGCTAAGGCTAAAATATAATTTCAATTTAATGATGTATAGTCAAAATATAATTTTACTGAATAATATAAACAAAAAATTAACACACAGCCAACTAGTCATTATGACACTGGTCTTATCACAAAAAATAAAGTTTTACAATCGAGGGGTAAAAAAAAGTGTACAGTTTAAAAAAAGAATACCAGAATACTTTTCAAAAACTTCACAGTCTGAACAATAAGTAATGATACAACATGAAATATTAACACTACAGCAGTCGTCATAACTAAATAATTTACACAAAAAGAAAAATCACAAACTTTCAGGTTGTACGTGACCTGGATGAACTACTACCTAAAAGTCTTGTAGCAGACAGATTTGGAGATGGTACACGACGAATTTTTAATTTCTTTGTAATTATGCAAAATATAACAAGTGTTATAAATTGTATAGCAGCAAGGAAAAAAAAGTAATAAAAGAGGTTTCCAGTGTTCATATCACTTGAATTATAACCGATGATAGTACCTTCAATCTTTTCAAAGGACCTGAAAGCTGCCACACCAATAAAACTTCCGATTCCTGTACAGAAATAATAAAGACCCATGACAGCACCTTGCATAGTACTAGGCGCTTGAGAAACGGCGAATTCCATTCCTAAAAATTTATCAATAATATATTTTTCTTCACGGAATTAGAAAAAAAATGAACACAAGTAATTCTTTATGGCCACTTTATAGACAATCATAATTTTACTTATAAAAATACTTTGAATCAAGAGAAGAAGCATGAAATGTCAAATTATAAACAAAAATTGAAATTTTCTTTTTAAATATTTCTCTGCTGTGTTTATCATCTCTTCAACAAAGTGCTGATTATATTATGTTTAACAAAACAGAAAATAAAAAAAATATATAATTTCAGTTAATCTTATTCATATGCATGAAATAAATTATATACATGTCAGATTTAAAAATTTTAGTGTTAATAAGGATGTGTCTTTCTTTTGTTTTCTTCAACTCTGCTTCTAATCACTAACTGAGATGCAGAAGATTAATTACATTTTGTTCTTATGTTTTAAGGCTGAAAAAATAGAAATTACAACTGAAAGTGTTATAGTTAGAATATCTAATTATTATGCATGCTGAATTCTTAATTTCTTAGTATTTAGTAAAAACTTTTGTAACAATAAAAACAGATTCTTTGCTCTTTGATCAGTTGCTTTTACATAAGTTATTAGAATGATGAAATTAAATCTTATATTTTGATATCAACAGTTTCAATCCATCAGTTGTGTGTTTTAGGATCCTAATAAACAAACATTTCATAAAAATTGCTTACAACTGTTATTTATTCATTTCATGAATTTTCATAATACTTACATTAACCCCTGGATTCACAAATTTATTTTACCTTTTAATCAGATGACATCCTATTACAGACATGTGTTATTTCATTATATATAAGAATGTAATGGACACCTAATATATTTAATTATTTTCAAGTGATTTTTGTCTTTTAAATTAATTGTTACTTTTACTTAGTTGCAGATTGAAAATTCTGCAATTCAATGAACGAGTCACACACATCATTGTACGCAAAGGGATTAAAGACACAGAAGTGTTTTATAGATAAGCTGTCATTATTCCATCATGAAGCAAAATTCTAAATAACAACTGTTTGAAGAGATAATTTTTTATACAAAAGAAAATTATAATTAATTGGAATTTTAACAGATAACGTTATTTATTTAATTTTTAAATGCAAAAAACATCAATTAAAAAAAATGCTTACCACTAACACTTGTGAATACTTCACTAATACCAATTAGAGAGTACTGTGGTATTTGCCAGAGAATTGGCAAATCTGCTGCAACATACACTGTATGTTCTATGGTTTGATTCACTATGCGACCTCTGTAAAATAATATGGAACTGTTAGGATGCTATACTTGCAGAATAACTAATACTACAAAATACACTGGTGTATCTTTAACATTGTGCTTAAAATGCAACATACATTATAGTTTAATTTACTTCTTTATATCTTCCCTTGATAGGGATACATGGCAGGCATTCATAGAAAGGGAATATATAAATAATAACTTTGAGAAAAATAAATGAAATTTATATATTTGGTAGTTCTAATTATTCATTATTATGCGAGCCTCTAAGATTAAAGTTATTTTTATGATGAATGTGCAAATGTAGACAAATATAGAATAAATATGATAAGAACAAATCTGAAAAATTGTCTCATGCACTTTTCTCATGGGATTGAAATTTCTGAATTATATTGCATACTTAACCAAGTTACATTTTAATTTGTTTCACAACCATATTTAATAAATTTTGTAATTTTTATTTTGAAAAAATCCATTATTATTCTAATATTAAAATGTTTATTGTATACATCAGTGGTGCAGTCGCAAAATAAGAAGTGCCTTGGAAGCTCTAAAAAGTTCTTGAACACTCTAACATGGGAGACAAAAACTGCGCTGTTTTAAGGACATTTACACAATTTTTTATTTATTTCTCATAAAAAAAAGCAGCAGCATAACAGCATTTTGACTCCATTACAGCCCTGGTATACATATTCTTTTGAATACTACTATTTTGCTATAATATATATATTTATGATAATGTGTTACAAAATAGTTGTATTTTATGGAATTTACAAATATTAAGTATTCCAGTGTATGCATTTATACCATGAGTAACTTTGGCCTCGACTCATCAAATGAACAGTTCAAAGAATAATTAATAAAAAAGGAAGTTTTTTTGTGTGTATATGACAGTATCATTTAGTTTCCTTTGTTATTAAAGTACCCTTTAACATGCTTATTCTGTGCCATCATAACTTTTTTTTGTTTTTAAAGCTATGATTATTACATAATATGAAAAAGGAAATTAATGAACTATTTAAATTTAATTTTTTTTGTCAAAAAAAATTCAATTATTTATTCACACATCTGGAAACCTTTCCCCCATGTTTCCACATAATTAGAGTTCCCTCGTATCCTAGTTGATTTTTATTCACATTTGCTTACTTACTAGATCGTACTGCAGTTTTTTGGAGTGCAATTCTTAATAACTTAAGTCTTGTATTTGTAAACAACTTTCCGAGCTGCTTTCAGGTTTCTTTACTCCACATCTTTTGAGAATTAAATTCTCATTATATAGTAGATCATCAGAATTTCATTTTTTTAATATATATTCAAGAGCTACAAGAATATTTAAAAACAGGGTTCCCACTCTTATTGAAGAAAAAAATTCAAGGACTTTTTAAGAAAATTCAAGGACCATAAAATTACATATTGTAGAAATTGTACATAACTGAATTTTTCATTTGAAAAATTGTAAAACGTGTCTATAAACTTGATATTTCAGTTGTTCCGATTTTACAGGAATCAAACTACAAATTAAAATAATATAAAAAATAATAATAAAAATAAGTTATAAAAAAATTTCAAAAGACCATGATTTTTTTTATATTTGATGTCAATAGGACAAGAGACAGTGTAGAAGCAATAATGAATAACAATAGAATCTTAACTGAAAACATATTGAGATAAAATCAAAAATCGTATCTAATTTATCTTGAATATCCATAAGTCAATCTCAATTGAATACTAAAGAAATTCACAATTAATAACTATTTTATGCTTTTTGGAACACAGGGTAGCTACAGAAACGGTGAAAAAAATTTCCCTGACTAAACTTACAACATTTCACTGATTTACGGCTACTAATTATATTAGTTTCCTGGCTTTCTCCCTACTCAGAATCACTGTATGTGTACAATACACATTATTAAAAATACTTTTACCAGATAATTAATATGAAAAAAATATTTTTATGAAATTTAATTTTTTAAAAATGGAATAATCATCCTAAAATAATCTATTAAAACAATATATTATATTTCTTATATATAAAAAATATTGGAAATTTTAAAAAACACTTTGCTTCTAAAACTGCATAACAATGCTAAGAAACATTAAAACTGCATACTCTTTGCAACACAAGTTAAATTATATTAACAGTAAAGGTTATTATGATCTGTGCTCAAAAATTTAAAACAGTTCAATAACTAATTAATGCTCTTTTCATGAGTACCAGAATAACACATTGCAGCATAAATATAAAAATAGTATAATTATACGTACCTAATAATATATATTTTAGCAAAGATTTAAACAAGAGAAACTGCCAAAATATTACTTTGAATCTTTATTCTTTAACAAATCATAAGAAATTAATTGCTCTAATCAAAAACTTATGCTTTGACTATAAGTTCTTTTTAAATTCCATTTATTATTACAAATAATGCTAGACATAAGATACTAATTTATAGATAATAACTTAAGTAACTACTAATTTTTCCTGATTTTTAAATATTTTTACGAAGTTCCCTGACTTTCCCCTGATTTTTCCAGACCGATAAAATTCCCTGACTTTTCCCTGATTTCCAGGTTCTGTCGCCACCCTGGAACAGATCTTTTATAAATCTTTATATTATAGCTTTTAAGATCAAGTCTTGCCATTTTAGTAATTCAATCACAATGTAACAATGATTCAAACAAAATAAAAACTAAATTTTTAAATCAAAATTAATTTTATTTAAAAATTTAGAATTTTGACCTTCTAAAGAGACAATAATCAAAAGTTGCTATCAATACATGATTGATTAAAATTTTAAACAGTTGAAATAAATAAAAATAAGTCACTGATATTTAACCCCCACCTAGATATAAGTTTCAAGTCTAAGCAGCGAAATTAACTCTCTATACTGAAAGGTCCGAAGCGTAATGTGCAACCAACCTACGGTTCGAGAACGTTCCACTCTCTCTGTAAAAATTTCCACCTTGTGGGAAAGGGATATTTCCTAGAACTGTTAGGGAAAGTTCGCTGTAATCCTCAAAACTGGCCATTAGCATTTCAACCCCAAACCAATTTCTTTCACATAAAACCCCTTAAGATTCCCCGCCCCCTCTGCGGGTTTTGGGGGGGGGGGGGCCGGGTGCTCAGAGTATCCTACAAATCAGAGGGTTAAAGCCCCCACTTACAAGAGAGTACTGTTTGTTTGAAAACCCCGAGGGATTCCGAAGGTCACGGACGACCCCTCTTGAACTATTTTACTATGCAGAGGGTGATAAGCGGCGAGGAGAAACACGAGTGCATTCCCGGAGTATTTTCTGTGACCTTTATATTTCACGTTGAGGAGAAAATGGGGGAGGAGATTATCGGCGGTCGTTTAAAAATTCAAGGACCTCATCCTTTTTTCAATGACTTTCAAGGACTTAATTTCATCATAAAATTTTCAAGGGCTTTCAAGGACCATGGGAACCCTGTAAAAAGTTCATGCTCAAGCCACAGATTTTGTATTTCACTGCAACCTGATATAGCTTTATTATTTTTTCATATTATCACATAATTTGTATTTTAACTGTTAAAAATGAGTCATTTTTTTAAAAAAATATACTATATTGTTGAAGCAGAACAAGTTAGTGTATTATTATTTAGTTAGTGATTGATAACACAATTTTTGTACTTACTCATAGATAAAATGAAGCCGGCAAATCTCTAAACATCCTGCCATTATCATAGACAGTGTAGCACAACCCATACCAATAGCCATCCTAGCCAGTATGCTAATTTGAATTCCACGCTTATCCAAGAAAGGGTATATCACATGATTCATAAGAGGTATGAAAATGATCAGGAACAGAACATTGAACAGCATAAGCCATGCTGCAGGCACCTGTAATACAAAAATGTATGGTAATTATCACTAATTCTTACTCCTTCATAGAAAATCCATTAATGGGTACTTTGATGCACATCACAATTAGAATAAAATGGAAGAGTACATGTTTCAAGGCTTTCATTCTAATACAGCAAAGCCACTGCAAGTCCAAGCTGATAAGTTCACCAAATGGCATGAATTTTCCAAGATTTACATTTTCAGGAATTAGACTGACCAAAAAGTAACTTAATTGAAAGAAGACCTCTAAAAACTTCTTTAATATTAAATGGCAGATTTCTTTTCAAGAAATAGATAACTACTTGTATCATTTTCAAGTTGTTTACTTATTACCCTTTGAATATTAATTTCTTTGGCCTGCTTAATTATATGATACATTCTGTATTGGGTATTTATCTTTATTGCAATTCATATAAGAACCTGCAAGCCACCCGAGGTGTTTCAGAATGTTAAAGAGATTTTTGTTTTTCACATCAATTACAGCTAATTGACTTCATTACAGCTTTCAATATCAAAAATTCTACATGTATCTGACTTATTATAAACAGAGGGCCTAAAACTTAAAGTTTCATTTTCACAATATACACATTTCTTGTTAATTTTGGTCACTCAACCTAAAAATTTCCAATGTATTTATTCTCTCAGATATCTACACACTTTCCCTTAAGGTTTCCAAATTATCCCAAGTTCCTTCATATCCTCTTTGCTTATATTTTAGTAGTAGTCTCAAATACATTGTCTTTGTATTTCAGACTATACTGAAAGCCAAAATTATTTTTATCAACATTCTTTTCAGTTGTTTTAGCATTTCTTTACATCATAATTATGGAATGAGCCTGTAACTGATAATTGTAATTAATTAAAAATTTAATTTTGGAGATAATTTCTTGTTCAGCTTAATTTGAAATAAACATTTAACACTGACAACAATCCAAAATTAAAACCTTGTTTCTCAAAACATCATATAATAATGCATATTAACCTTTTGTATAAAGGTTAAGGAATGAAATTTAATGATTCATTTTAATTGTAATTAGCTGTGGGTTTATATAATCTGCAAATTCAATTGTAATTTTTGTGTCTTGCTACTTCTTATTTCACACAACATTATTGTTTAAGTAATGAATGACAATATGCACTAAAAAGAATTTAACAAGGAGAGGGCACGACTTAAGAAATTCAGTTTGGGATGAAACTTGGCATATTAGTAGCATACCTTCAGAGTCTTCATTTATCTAATAAAGTGCAATGGGCAGCCAATTCAGAGAAAATAGCCCTCAAACTTTGGGCACAGCTTATATACCAGTAAGTGATCACCAACAGTTAGCGGCCAAATGGCTCAGGTGTCAGTGTGCTTGCCTACTGTCTGCTTGGTCAACGGTTTGGTCCTCAATGTATTTCTTTCAATGTTATTTTTTTCCAAAATTATTTCGAATTAAATAAAAAATTAAAGAAATATTTTTTAATTAAAATATTAATTATTTTTATGCATAAAATAACTGTTCATTCATATGATACTTGAATTATAGTTAAAATTTAATAGCAGTAAAATAATTATAAACACATCTTTAATTGTGATAATTATAATGATGCACAGCATGAACCATTTTTGTTTTGGCTTTATCAGTCATAAATTTTAGAAATTAAATGTACATTTATTAATTAATTTTAAATTTATCTTTCGTTTACTAATAGTAATTCATATTTCTACATTTAATTACATACAAGAACCAGAATGATAATTATTATGAAAAAAAATGGAAAAAAGTATTTTCACATCTTGCAAAATTAATAAATGATGATTGTTCACAAGAACAATGGTTCTTTAAGTGATTCTTGTGTGATTACATCTTCAACCTCTGATACATTAGCAATATACTTATTCATAGAATATTTTAACTATCTGTATCATGCTAATTTAATCACAAAATCCAGGGTGAATAACCACGTTTGTTCAGAGTTTCTTAAGGAATAAGAGTAGCACTATAGAAAAATTTCATAAGATAGGGAGTAAAAATAATTACACATTTGTCCCTTTTCGATCATTGAAATTTTATACCAAACATTTTGGAAACTTAATTTTAAACATTCATTTGGTAATTTTATTTTGCTCATATATTATGTTAGTTTCATATTGTGCTAATGAAATAAAGCTGAAATACTTATGTAAAAAAAAATATATTTATAACATGTTTCTCCTACATTTAATAATCTGATAAATTTGTGGCAAAGATGTATATCACACATTTGCCTAATGTCATACACGATTTCCCTCAGGAAAAAGTTGATGAATGTCTCATAAGATATATATTTGATACATTTCATTATTTGAGTTTTTAATTTCATTACCAAGTTGATATCAGGACCATGCCAAACCTAATAAGTGCTGTCGTGCAAATGTCTAATGAGCGCCTTTATGCAGTGGCGATATTAGGGGAAAATGGCTTATGGTTAACACTTGACTGGAGCCTTTTTGATTAGGCGCCATCGTGCTCCGCACGACCTTGCACATGTTCACAGCGCAGGCCTGGTTGATATTATCAATTAATAGAAAAGTTATAATCAATGATATCAATGGAAATTTGATGAATTCCCATAGATTTATTTACATAAATTTGATTTGAAGATAATTCTAAGATAACAAATTGTTTATTAGTAATATGAAATTGAGTTAAGAGATACAGTAAAATTATATGAACATATGCTTAAAGTTCAAACAGCATTGTCTCTAAAGAGAGATTTGATCATGTGAAGATTCGAATTAGAATAACTTAACATTTAAAACATCAAAACACATTTAAATAGATAAAT
Organism: Araneus ventricosus; assembly: GCA_013235015.1. Classification (NCBI taxonomy): domain Eukaryota; kingdom Metazoa; phylum Arthropoda; class Arachnida; order Araneae; family Araneidae; genus Araneus; species Araneus ventricosus. The sequence continues at coordinate 135,404 of BGPR01000554.1, read as the reverse complement.
AATATTTTAAACAATAAATTCTATAATTAAAAAAAATATTAAACATTTAGAAAATGAAACAGTTATATGAATACTTACTGAGAACTCAGTCTTGGCCTCATCAGTATCTGTTGAATTAACAGGTTCAAGACTTAAACGCATCTGCAAGCCCTGAGCTAAGAAAGTAGTTTGCATCTAAAAGGATGATAATAATAGATTAAATATATTTATATAAAAATATATTTAATTAGACAAAAATATATTTCAAATAAAATTTCAGTTTAATGCAAAAGTTATAGTGTTATATATTAGAGAAAAATTATAAAACATAAAAAGAAAAATGCTTGCAAACTAATAAGAGATGATCAAATTCTAGTTTCAAATAAGCATAAGAAGTTATATTTTCGTTTATGCTTGGCAATCGGGAAAAATACAATCAATTCAAGAGACATCTATCGATCATACATGAATTTTATGAATAAAAAATATTAATTTTTGGTATGAAACATGCTATAAATAAAAATAAAACATTTTGGCTTAAATGCAAAAGTTTCATTATACATGCTGTATTTGAAAGAGAATTTATCAGTAAACATTTTTATTTAAAAGGCATGAAAATCTTGTCAAGAAAAACTAAAATATTTGAAATAGTGTGACAAAGTTTAAAATTAAAGTTCGACTCCATTGCAAACAGTCTAGTTACACTAAACATTTTTTTAATGCCATACTACTTGTATACCTATTTGATCTCAATCAAAGACCATTGGTGAAAGAGTGAATGCCCTATTTGAACTTTAGTTCTTTATTGACATTTATCAAATACAATGTACCGACTGACTGTAATTTCGTTTTTTAAATAAAGAACAATATTACATATCTAAATACAGAGTAAAGGGTGATGGTAATTAAAACATTGATTTATTAATAAAAGGATAACGACAATGATAAATACTTAGATACAAATAGAAAGTTAATTTTTTTTATCAAATATTATATAACAAAGATAAAAAAACTACCTTTATTCTAATCAATACTAAAACTCCTGCCATAGAGGTTCTCAACTTACGTGAAGGAAGGTATTTGTCAGATGGTACTAAGATACATTTAAAAGAATGATTCATCGTAAGTTTTAAAAGGGTTTAATCATTACATTGTTGAAAATAACTTCACAACCCCATGACAAATTTGATGAGGCTTTTCTGTCTCTCCCCCATACACACATCAGGTTACAGTTAATACAAATAAACAGAAATTCACCCATTCTCCCTCAAAAATCATTTCAGATACTAAGATCATATTTTCCAGAAGGTGAATTTATCTGAAAACTTTCAGTAGTAAATAAAACTGTATTCTCATAATTAATATCTTTTTTAAGAAAATCTTTTAATACCTTGAAAGCAAATAAATGTTTTAAATCATGACTTTTAGCGAAGAGAAGTTAACTACACATATGAAAGGAAACTTGGTTAAATCTTAAAAAGTTTATTTTACAAAAACTAAGGGGGGGGGGGAGGAAATAGAAAAAAAAAAGAAGGTAACAATAAATTTACAATCTATACATTACCTGAAAATACAACATCCAATAAGGAATGAGTATGATAAAAACTATAATAATGGCAGATAGTGCTTTCACATCTTCAACAACTGATTCATGGAATTTGCCACCATATCTGACTTTGGCCATGTCTAGCCATGATGGCCTGTTAACTGCAGCCAAACTGGAAAAAAAATTAATACATGAAATAAATAGAAAAGAATAATGTAATGAACTATAAATTAACATAATAAATAAACAAATTAAAAAAGTTTCTGGACTAGCTCTTTTGACAAAGAGGTTCATTAGTTACATAATTTTGAACAAATTCCTTCAAAACAGTGACCTTGCTTAGCAATGTACTACTCCCAGCATTCCTGTCACTATGTATCTTTTTATGTTCATTTTCTTCTACTAAACAAGGATTGCATTAATTACGGCTCACAGATTTCAGTAAATGAAAATACTTCACTTACACAAAGTGATTAAATCAGTATATCTGGGGAATGATAAGGAATTGGTCATAAGATTTTACACATAAAGTATAAAAGACTGTTTAAGACATTCGAATTACTTTATTCCAACTATATTAACAATTCTGATAGTACAAAGAGTCATGATGAATAATATGAATACATAGATTTGAAGAACATGAAAAATAAAAAAGCAGTTTTAAACACAGATATTTATAAGAATCGTTGAAATGAATGATCATGAATAGCTATACTTGCACGAACGACATTGGTGATGGATTGATTCTGGACAGAGTGATTGGCATGCAGACATTTTCAAAGAACATATCACTCCTACATTCACTCTGTTTCTCTGCGATGTAGGTATTAAAGTTTGTCCCTTCATTGCATGATCTCTAAAAGTTGTATCTACATTTTCTGTTATACACTGTTATATGCATGATACCGTTATGACACCCTTAGATATTTAATCAGCACAAAACAGAAAACAGTTTTTTTACAATGTATTTAATTTTCAGTATGATTTTTTTTGTTGAATAGTAAACATCTAATGTTATATTAAAGACTTTCTACTATTTTGTAAGCATTAAATGAAGCATTACTAATATAATAGCTCGGATCTGTCTCTCACTGATCCAGTAACGCTCCGACGTCACCAACAATAAAATTCACACCATAGCACTGCAAGATGTTAAACAGCATTATTTCATAGTTAGAGAACCTAAATTTCAGTAATTTTAAATTTAAAAAAGTAATTGCTGCTCTAATTTCAAATTTAATAGCTCTGAAATAAAATTTGCTATCAATTGATATAAAATTTATCTTGCTACGATCAATAGTTCCCAAGAAATTTTAAATTATATTAATCATATATTTAAAATCAATTTACGTTTTTTTAATAGCAAATAGTAAATCATGTTAGTGGCATATCATGCGCATGACATAGTTCGGATGTCATGATGCATCAAATTATTTATTGCAATCGTGATGATATAATTTGATAATATTTTTGGGAAAAGTTTGACAAGCAGAGGAGTGCTTTGTTTTTATTAGAATTCTGAAAAAGAATTCCTTTGAAATTTTAACTTTGGACTTACGTTTGACAAGCTGAGAATTTCAAGGTTATTAAATTATTACGTTAAATCATCAACTATCAAATCATGTTAAAATTTACACAAAGACATCTGAAGTACTAGGAAAATTGTTAAAAAACGAAAAATACTTCACACGGAATGTTGTTTACCAAGAGGTTTTTTTGAATAAAGAAATATGTAAATAAAAATATCTCCTGTCATAAAACATGTTTATTTTATTTTTTAAAATCATTGTTCAAACATTTCTCTTGGATATATATTTATTTAAACATGTCAAATTTGACGGGAAATCTCTCAAATGAAGAGGTAATTTGCACCCGTCATACCATGATGGGTGATTTCCTAGTAATTAATAAAAACTTAGTATAAATAGTGAATACCCATGTCTGACACGCAACATCAATATTTTATTGTTCATTTTACACTTAGTCCCCATTAAAGCGAGCGTGAATATTCAAACAAATTTGCTTTAAGATATTTAAAACGAAAGCAAATGTTACCTAGTTTCTGGAGTCAAACTTCTTGTATTCTTGTGCATACGATTAAGTTTCCAAGCATCTTTTAAAACAGAGAATATCCGAGAAATAGAACTTCCATAGGAGAACTGATGAGTGTACAAAGGGTACGAAAGCAAGAATAATACAGTTGCAGCAGTGAGCAAACAAACAGGGATTAAGTAACCTTCTTTGAAACCATCTGCTTGTTGAACATAGGTGATTCCTAATATAGCAGTTAAGGCACCAATGTTTACACACCAGTAGAGCCAATTGAGGTATAAACGTAAGCCATCTGGGCCACTATAACGAACCTGTTAAAATAATAAATTAAACTGAAATATGAATTTAGAACAAAAAAAAAAAACCCAGAAAAGCATAAAATACATTTTGTTTAATGAAAGTTATACCAACAAAAAATTCTGCATCTGTGAGAAAAACAGATATTTTATATTAGTCTGAATGCAGCCTAATTTTGTGTCAACCTTACAGTGCAAAGCATGCAATTTCTCATTTTCACAGAGTTTAGTGAACTTGAAGTATTTTGATGTCAATATTTAAGGTTGGCAAGAGTTGTTTTCACCAATTAATGGAAAAGTACTGAAATACCTTATCACTTGTACATCTAAAAATATCTTTACTTTCTGTTAGACAAACAAAGTTAAGAATTGAAAAAATCTTAGACACACAACTTACAGAATACTTTCAGCAGAATTGAAAACATTTTGTTGCTTTTAATTCCTAACAAACAGAGGGCTAAGCTGTAAATTGTTTTATGAAACAAAATGTTTAATTTCAATTGTTCAACTTCTTTTAATCCTTTCATAATAACAGTACTGTTCATGTTATTATGCATATTAATGCTCCATGGATATAATTTAAATAGGAATCTCATTATGAACATGGTCTTGTTATTTAAAGTCCATTTTTGACATTATAAGAGTGCTATTTTGAAATCGACTTGGTAATTTTTAACAACAATAGAATCGGCACCACTCTCTTCAAACTTCAACATCACACCAGTGAGAGCATGTTTGACAACAATGGATTTAATATGCACCAAGCATGAGTATCCAGCAAATTTTCAGTGGAATTGGGCCTTGAATCGATGGCCAACTAATCATGAAGCCAAGCCTCCATACCAGACCACAATGGTCCAGATATCAAATTTGATATAGTTTTTAGGACCAAAGTCAATTTGTTCAAATGCCAACCTGAGTTATAAAAGAATTTCAAAGCACGACAGATGTCTTCCAGAACCCTAGGAAACATATGTGCCACTGAGATATTTCAACCATCAATTTAAATATATATATATGTGTGTATGTAAAAAAAAAAAAAATCTATTTTTTAAACAATATTTATGTTTTAAAACTGGCCATCAAAGAGGGAAACTTCAGGTAAATACAGTTACCTACATAAAGGCAAACATTCATAAATTCTAAAAAATGCTAAACATATTTAGTTTCTTTTTTTATTGGTCAATATCGTTAATTTAGCACTATTTATATTATACTATTATTTCAAAAAAGCAAATATAAGGTACTGATTTAATTTCTATTTAAAGAATAATGGAATGCAAAACACAAAGAATGAAAAGATCAATTCAATTTATTTGTAAAACTAAGGGAAAAAAAATCCTAAGAAATATTTTTTCTTCAATCCATTGGAAATTAGCCAAGAGGAAGACAGGTTATCATATGACTGATTAAAAGAGAGCATCATTGTCAATGATGGACACTAGATAGTGTAGATATAAGGCTTGCAAAGATTCCAATTCCTGCAGGCATAGATAAAAACAAATTTTGTTTGCAGATAATTGCATCACATGTTTTTGATACAATAATGAAAGACAGTATCTTTATAAATTACTAGAATATCAATGAATGGCACTACAAAAGAGTGGTAGGGGTTGATTATACAATGAACTGTTAATAATAGACTGGTATCCAGTTTCAAGACAGAATCAAAATAGTACAAATAGGAAGCTTGCACATTTTATTCAAGATCTCAACACTAATTTCAGTCTTCTATATGATAATGATAAGTAACAATTCACCATTAAAATAGAATTTTATGAACAGTTTCAAACACATATTATGTTAAAATTTGTTTAGTCAAAATCCTTTTATTTGAAATATACATTTTCATATTTGCATACATCAATAAAGTGTTGGATAATGAGAGATAAATAAGATATGAAATGTCACTCTCATTTATTTTCAAGATGACATCTGAAGATTATGATATAAATTATTGTTAAATCTTATATGTAATGTTTAATTACAAATCTGAATTTCTTAAGTCAATCTCTTTTGTATTATGTTGTATGAATAAGCTCTAGGTATTCATTTAAGATTAAAAATATGCAAAATAGAAATTCATAACACATTAGGGAAACATTATTTGAATTGTGATGTGCAATTAAAAAAAAAGTTCATAAATTGTAGATCCTCAATTCAGTATGTTAGAAAAAAGGGTTGCAGTTTTGAAATTTAACCAGCACAAGCATTTTTTCCTCAACTTCTTCATAAAATTCCACAATACAGAACATTTTATGTTTATTTTTACCTTATTTCAAAGAGACCTGACAATGTATTTTGAACCTTTTCCCACCGACCAACTGGTTCCAAAATTTGATAGATTCACAATCTTTATATTTAGACCACATACTAAATTTCCTTTACCCAGCTTATTGTGTTTTTGAGTTGTTCTGCTTACACATCCAAGGACAGACAAACAATCGACTTGCTGATTAATTTCATTTAAAACTGAACATTATCTGCAATTCTAGTGATAAAACCACAGCTTAACTTTATACATTTAACTCGGGGCCGATTCCAAGGGTATGCAGCCTGTGCCGCGACACAGGGCACCGATTGTGTAGTGGCACCAATTCCTAATCATAAATTTGAAAATTCGTGCCCATTATATGGCTGCTGACTGGAATACAATAGAAAGGAAAGCCAATGGAATAATAGTCTAATAAGCCAATAGTTCTAATTCAGCTTCTACAGTGACAAGACACTGAATAACATTGTGTAATGACATCACATTTAATTTATTGAGCTCATTTCATTTATAAGTTATCATGTTCCCAAACAGACAAAATATAAGGGAGACCGGGGTACAATGGTCCACGGCATAGGGTACTATGGACCACCAGTAAATTTTTAAAAATATATTAATATAGTACATTTCTTAATAATACAAAATATATCATATTTGTTTATTCATGGCTTCAGATTCAGGATGGAATAAAACATGCAGATTCATTAAAATCTTATGCCTCAAATTTTTTGATGATCACAATATTTTCTCTTTCTACAGTTTGTATATAAGAAAGTAACAAAGTGTCTCGTAACAGCTCATTTTATATCACTTTGGCAGTTATCAAGCCACATGAAGTTACAATATATCATTCAATGCAAATATTAAAAATACAAACATTTTTTTCTGGTTTATATGGAGTTTATGGTACTCACTTATTTCGTTCCACTTAGGATCGCCAACTCTTTGCCGCCAAAAACGGCGAAGAGAGAACATTTGCTTTGGATGTGTCTAGATGTTTTTAACGAACGACAAGCTAACATGCACACAAATTTATCTTTTCATCGGTGTTTTGCTTATCAGGCTATATTGCACCACGTTTCGATTGGACTGTTTTGTTTAACTCTCCTTTGTGATTGCTCGATAAATTCCAATTTGAATAAAACTTCATTTGGAATTCTTCGGACTGAATATTGGTTCAGTACCGTGTATGTTATTCTGTGTGTTTCATTTCTCAATGAATAAGCAAAGCTACAAGTATTCTGCTATGCTGAAAGTGAAGCCTCTGATGTTTTTTTTAAGTTAAAAAAATTTGCATGGTACATGCTTAAAACGCCGCAGGCATTGCGTGCTTAATCTCTTGTTTTCAGGTGCTGCATGCGCAAGAGAGCAATAAAAATCGTACTGCACATCCAAAACAGTATTTAGCAACGGCACATGAAATTGCACCAAGAAAAATTGGTGAGAAACAGGTGGGTACCGCAAACTCCACATTTACCTTACAGAGCACGATCTCTTCAAAATATTGTTTCAGACAAGGAAGAAAATAAATAAACCTTCATATCAAATCATAAATTTAAAGGGGAAGGAAACTAAATTAGATATACACCATATATAAAAATTAGGAAAAAGATCCTATAATGATAGTTGATATGCAATGTACCTACAATTTGAGAACTAAAATCAAAATTTTAGAAATAAGTAAACAAATGAAGTACAATTTCTGATATAATAAAAAAATATATTTCTTTACGTTTTGTAAAAATAACTTTAAAAAGTGAGGCTGTCATCCAGAGACAAAATTTATGGTTGAAATTACATTATATTAATGTATTTAGTTAGATTTCTTTGTTAAATCATATTTTATCTACTTTTTAATTATTAAAATTTCAATTTAAATTCATATTTGACAGCAAAATACATAAGTATTAGATGTTGCTTCAATTTTATAGAGAAGAGATTTTTCAGATCCAAGTTGTAAACAGAAATATTAGTTATTACACATCAAATGTAGTAATGGTCTTTTTTAAATATAAAAAGCACTTTTCTACTAATTACTTTTATTTTGCTTCCTAACAGTCAAATTTTCTATAGCTCTTCATTAATATTTAAAAGCATAACTCAGACTGGTAATAATAAAAACATAAAAAATTGACAAAACTGTTTTTTACTTAATTCATATTTAGACAGTTTATGATACACTTTCATTTAAATAGAGCATTCAAATTATAGTTATTCTTATATATAACTAACATAAATAAATTATTCAATAAACAGGAATATTTGGAATGCTGCATTTCATATAGTACCCATTAAAATTTGCAGGAAAGTTTTTAAAAGATTCAAAATATTAGTAGAAAATTAATCTTAAAATTAAGAGAAGATAATCTATCAAACTTTATAAATATACACTGAAAAAAAAGTTTGACAGTATTATGTTTATATTTTGTCTGGAAAATACAACTAAATTGCACAAGAAAAAGGAATATGGTGGCCTTCCTATGAGGGTGCCATTTTCTTTTTCTCTTGACCAAATTGGATCGGCAATTTTTCTAGCCCGTCTCCTGATGGCAATTTTTTGTTTTTTAAGGCAGCTTGAAACGAAAGCTGTTTTATTTTTGCAATACTCTTGAATTAATAAATTTTTAAACCCGGCACGAGCCAGGAACTCAGTTCTAGAGCATACGCCGGAGATAAAATCTAGGCAACTGCCCTTGGTTGCAAAGTGGGAGTGCGAAGGGAGAAAAAAATGAAGTCTTGAGAAATAAAGTCATACATTTAAAAAATTTACTGAATATATTATTTTAGTTTCAATGAGACCAATATATAATTTTAAATATAACTGAAGTTAAAAAATTCTCCCCTTGAATTATTAAGTCATTTATTTGCAGGTAAAAAAAGCGTATTTCTAAGGAAAAGTTTGACATTTAGAATACAGAGATTACAGAATTAAAAAAATTACGTTGATGAAGAAGCACCATATTATTGTTTTGGCCAGTTGATAAAGTTACATCGTGCCGCTTCTGCAAATATGCAAGGAAATGTTTAAATTCACTCACTTGTTCAGCTCCAAAAGGTGTAATGTTGGCTTTTACAGTTCCAGTTCCCAGTGCAACTACTATTAAAACTGACATGATAGTCCAACTACAGCTTTCACTGAATAATGGAACATCATGCACAGACGTAGAATTGATAATAGGTATAGGACACGTGGCACAACTGTCACATACTTCAATCATAAATGGTAATAACCAGTATGCTGCAGAGTAAACAATAAATGCCAAAGCAATGGTTTTAAAACGTCCTAAATAAGCATCCGATAGCCAGCCACCAAACAATGATGCCAGGTAAGATGTGCCAGTGAAAATAAGCAGTGCACTAATGGCATTATAATACATCCAATGAAAAACACTCTGGTTCAAGAACAGGTAAAGGTTTCCTGTTAATGAGTAATATGCAATTCTTTCCAATAGAACGAATATTAGAACTACGATTCCTGATAAAAGTTGTCTATATTTATTAACCGTGGTAGATCCGTATAGCGAGCTTACATCTCTACTCGCATAAAAATCTTGTTGCTGTTGAGTGTTATATGAAACATTTGAATTAACAGAAGTAATTAAAGGTTCTCTCTCATTATCCGATTCCATTTTCACCGAGAAGAAAGTAATCAACAGAACAGATTACAACAGGAGATATTGCATGTAAAAAAGAAACCAAAAACAGTCAAAATCACATGAAATTTATCAGAAACTGGCTGACAAAGTATAAGACATGAAATCCTTTTCCGTAAATTACCAGAATTAGAAAGACAGAAATTATACAAACTAAAACACAGTTAGCACGCATTCATTCTTATATTTTGAGATTCTGTCAAAAATTGGAGAGCATATAAGCTGGAAATACCGACTGGTTAAATTTACTCATTCTCAATTTCCGCTTTACTACATTGTTTGTTGACAATATTTCTGCTGATATTACCTCATTTAGAACATGATTCAATTTCATTGGTTTAAATCACGGTGAATCACTGTGGTGCATACCACTGAAATAAAGATATTTTTTGGTGTTGTTTTTTATGATTATTTAGCATATGTATATTTTATGTCTATTTGAATATATTTTTTACCGCTAAAAGTATATAAAATATTTCATTTTTTTTATTCGATGATAAAAAAAAAGAATTTGCTATGCAACAGTACAGTACCTAGCATCAGGGCGATATTACCAATCAAAATTTTAGATATGAATGAACTTACTGGCTTCAATAAATGAAAAAACAAAAAATATGCAAAAAATTCTTTAATGAAATCTTTAATCGTTTCATTTCTATATATTAAAGAGTCGGACGGATTAAATACAATACCAGTCATTACAGAGTGTCAAAAATGAATTTCGAAACAAATATGTTGAAAATTTCAAACGATGCTTAAAATAACAAATTAATCAGAAAACTAGGTTTAGATGAATACTGTAATCATAGAAAAAAAATTTGAATTTCATACAGTAAAATGTAGGCACTGAATTTATTCAACAAATATCATGTGACATTCTGCTTTTATTTCCATGGACGCCACCTAGATAAGGGAAAATCCATCCACGATTTTGGGGATATCAGGATTATTGAAAAATGTTCTTCCCTTTTTTCTGAAAACCAAAACCGTAGAATGAAACAGTGTAGAAGTGGCAACATTCGCCATAGGTTTTGTTTTGACTGCTAGTCAACAAACAGTGCAACATGGATGATGTGATCGATTTGCGAATTCAACGCGTGCTCGGCGACGACGAATCCAGTGAATCTTCTGAAAGTTCTTCAGGTAAATTTACCAGTTAGTTGTTTTCTCCAGGTGATCCAATATAATTCTACAGCTTGACATACTTCTTTACTTGTTGAGATCTGTGAATCTATTTTGACTCTTGCTACTGCCATGGCCGATTTTCTTACCTGACCCAAGTGCTCGGCAACACTGTTTCAGATTTCGCATTTAAATTTCTGAAAGTGACATTAAGTTACTGACAGTGGTTTTCAAGTGAAAAATGTAAAGAAGACTCGTTGTTTACTGACAGCTTGACATCTGTTTTTTCGTTTATTGCGACTTATCCACCTTTAAAGAATTTGTGCTACTATTGATACTTGTAATGTAAAAGAATGGCTAGTTACCTTTTAAAAATCTTCAAAAAGAAAAAAGGTATGTTACCTTTGCACTATCTCAGTAGCACCTAGGTCTTTAGTATTATATGTCAATTAGTTATTCTGTGATTTTAAAGATGTGTGCTTGCTTTTTACCCCCACAATCCCGATGTTACTATAAATTGTAAACAGTGGTGTTGAGTGCTTGATTTTAGCTTAAGCAAATACCATACAAATTCTGCTTGGTAGAAATATTTTTATTAATTGCTACGAAAAATTATTTTAAGTTACTTAAAAATGCTGGAATGTAACTAATTATTTTACTGCAGATTATTGAAAATTGGAATTTAGGTATTTACAGTAATTTGTAATTTATTATCATGACATTTAAATTTTTAATTACATTTTAAAGTTTGAACAATCTAATATTTCAATATTTTCATATGATTGTTTATGTTGCTTAATTTGTAACTAATAATCTTGCTCTGAAAATAAATCCATCAAAAGTTTAGTAATAGGAATAACTTTATCCTTCCTTGCACATTTTATTGAATAGTATTTTTAATAAAATAATTTTTGTAGATTTTAAGATAACTTTTTCATATTCATATCTTAAATGAAATATGATGAAAATGAACTTTTTCATCATATAAGTTAGTTAGTTAATTTTATATGTTAGAAATATTATTATATTGTATTAAATACTAGATTATTGTTAGACTCTCTAATATTTACCATCATTATACCTAATATTCTATTGATTTTCTGTTTGTACATTTTGATAATTGTAATATTGTATGAATAATTAAACCATGTTCCTCATGTTGGGTTGAAACCTTACCTTTACCTTTTTAAAAAATTATTATTACCAAACTCCTAATTTGTCTGTTTTTTCTTTTGATTATATTATATGTTTTCAATAATTTTTTAAGACCATTATGCGCATGCATTTCTTTTTCTATTTTCAGATAATTTTTTTTTGTAGTGGTGTACTTCATAGGACCAAGCCTGAAATTTAATTTCTACTAACTTGAATGATATTTTTCCATTGATTGAATTGAGGAAGATCCAAATTCATACTCATGCTTGCTTCTCAAGTAGCAAATGTTAAGGACATTGTTGGGTTTCAGTTCCTGTTCCATGTATTAGTTGCTTTTGTGTGTCTGATCATTAAAACTATGCTAAGATATTAAACTTGACTAAACAAAATTTATAGTGCTGCTAGTGTCTTTTGATGCTTGCTTCGTCTTTTTGATTTTGATAAGTCTTGACATTATGTCTGGATTCAATAAAAAATCTGTTGTTTGAAAGGTGCTGGAATATTTTTTATGTATAGAAAGTCGAGTATCTTTAGGCTATTCTGGTCTATAAATTCGGAGAATTTGCTATAACACAGATTTCATCCTTGTTATCTTATCTAAATCCAGAATTATGGAATCTGTCTCAAATTGCTCTTAAAATTTTAAAGCAGATTATTAACAAAATAAACCAACAAATCAATCTGAAGAAGTTTATTAATTCTTAAATATCTTGACAATTAAAAAATTATATAGACAATTAAAAGAAAGATTATTTGGTAGATTTTCCTAACCCAAAATAAGAATGTCTTTTTTTAGAAATTTAACCTGATATTTATACCGAATATTTAATTTTCAGTGCAAATGTGTTTTTATACTGAAAATTATTAATTTAATATTGTCATTTTAAAAGTATCTGTGTATGTATTTGAAATGAAATTATGGTTGTATAATTAAAATTTCATTTTTTTCTTTAATCTTAATATAAATAAAAGTCATTGTGTGTATGTGGATATGTGTGTATATGGCTATGTTCCACATCTCCTCCTAAACCAATGGACGGTTTTCAACCAAATTTTGTACGCTTAGTATTTAAGACAAGGGGAAGACACTTATGAACTTTTCTAAGTCCAAAAGTTAATTAAACAGGCAGTTAATTAGAAATTAACCAAAACCGTTTTTCTTCCGTAATTTCGGAGCAAACTGTCCTACAAAAAATATTTTTATACCATCTTAAAGTTCAAATTTTTACCTTTTCAATGATACCAATTTTATTTCTCTGACATTTTTCCTTCGATTGTTATTAATTTTTAAAAGTTCCAAAATTTTTAAATACGAGCAGACGATTTTGAAATAGCGAAGATTTATAGCTACTCCGTTGCTAGGCAACGTTTAGACTTTGAACTAATTCACCTTTATTTCTGAAAATTTTGCTTATTTTTATAAATATCCATATAATATAATAAATGAGAAAGTGTGTCTATCTGTTTGTCACGCTTTCACGACCAAACTACAAAATCGATTTGGATGAAAATTGGCAGAGTTGTAGCTTGAAACCCAGGAACGGACATTGGGTAGGTGACATCATGTTAAATTCATTATTTTTGATTACAGATAACAATTAAATAATTAACAAGCGATTTGCGATGAAGATTACTACTTTATTTTTCAATCAACTGTCATGTGATCCTTAAGGAATACGTAAACAAAATGAAATGTCACGTGATCCTTCAGAAAAGCGCAAGTATGTGGAATGACTTATTTTTAAAGTCATGTATCATGTGATCTTGCTGAGAAAAGAAATAAATAATTAATTTGTGGAATAATAACTGAAAAATAGACGCTGGGACAGGAAATTAATGATAGATATGATATAGTTTTGAGAGTTTTTGGATTAAAATTTAAAAACTAAAGTTAATTATAACTAAAGGAAAATATCGTTCAATGTTTACTTAAAATAAGAGCCTAATTTAGTGGAAAGGTTGCAAAATAATTCTTTATCGCTCTTTTTATCGACATCCAAGATTTGTTTGGCTGTTAAATTTGTAACCAAATGATTTGAATAATCAATGGCGGTTAAATTCTAAACCAAGCGATTTAGCTAATTACAATAGTTCCATTTCACATTTTAATGCTTTAAGAGCTTTTTTCAACCGATTTAAAAAGAAAAGATTGCATAAACCCAATGAACACGAAATTCAACGTTTTGTTTACTAAAGAAAGAACTGATTCGAACTTCGCGCTTGATACAGTTGCCAAATAGATTTGGCGTTTGCTAGAGATTCAAACAGTGTATTAAATTGGAACTTTTTCAAAATTGTTCACAGTACAGAGGAACTGATAAGCAAGGTTTATCCTTCCCTACAAGCTAATAAGAGGAATAGAGATTGTTTGTTGATTGGGTAATTTTGGCACTGACTAATAAAAGTTTAGGTCAGATAAATGAAAAAAAAAAAAAAATGCTTCACAAATGGAGGGATGTATTACAGAATATCTATCTGTAGATACAGTAATGGGCAATAACAGGTAAAATCATATCCTGTAGAGTTCTTCAATCCCATAGAATTGTCAGTGATACCTTCCGACAAGCTGAGATTAAAATTCGGTGTGGCATAATTATTCATACGTAACCTCGATGTACCGAGACTGCGCAATGGCACATGGTTTCAAATTACACACTTAGGACCAAAAGTTGTGCTAGCTACTGATATGTCTGGGATAGCGAGAGGTGAGAGTGCTAAATTCTATGCATTCCAATAATACCGAAGGATTTACCATCCCAGTTCAAAAGGTAACAATTCCCTTTAAAATTAGCATTTGCCAGGTTCAGAGTCAGACACTCAAAGGGGTAGACATACATTAAAAAAAATCATATTTTTTCCGTTGGTAACTATATGTGGCATGTTCGCGTGTGTCCAGCCCACTAAACCTATACATCGGTGCAGAAAACGTGAAACAAAAAATGTCGTATACAAAAGTGTGTTATCATATATAAACAATTTACCTAACTGTAACAGCAGACACATATACAGTACACTCCTGTTAGTCACCCAATTATGTATTATCAATCATCAGAACTTTTAATTTCCCCTTTCTACGTATAACGAAACATTTACATTCGTGAATTTAAAAAAAGTAACAATTCAAATTCTTTGCGTACGAAGTCGCGGGTAACAGCTAGTTAGTTATAAAAGTGACCATATCTTCTAATTAAAGGTGTAAAACCTGTGCATTGAAATAAAGTTTTAACTGTGCAATTTTCCAAAGCAATTACTTTATTATATATAGAACAGTGGTTCCCAACCTATGGTCCGCGGCTCACAAGTAGGCCTCGTGTAGCTTATTAGTGGGCCACGGACCGCTAGTCAAGTGTCAAAATCAGGGGAGCTTATTTGAACTATCATGTGACCAGACTCTAAAATCGTTTTTTAGAACAATATCATTGGTCCTGCTCTGTAAAAATGTTCGGCAACAGTATCCAGCAATTGCCAAACTTGCACTGAGACATTTGATGGGGTTCTCATCCAATCTGTATCTGTTTTAACGTGCTTTATCAGTATTTTTTTGAAACATAAGTACAGAAACAAACTGAATGTAGAAAGTGACTTCAGGCTGAAACTGTCAAGCTTTTATCCAGATATTGACTCTCTGGTGGGGGAAAACAATATCAAAAATTGCATTGAGTTTTTGTTACTTTGAATCTTGACTGCTTGTTTTGGATTTTTCTTACATTGTGACAGGTAAGTAACGACAATAAAAATCTTGCTTTAAAAAATATAATTTTAATACTTTTACAGTAAGCTTTACTAATTACTGACATATATGAGTATATAATATATATTATTATATGTGTTTATATATATATATTTTTATTTTTTTACATGTATATTAGTTAGTTGGTCTCAAAATAATTTTGACACAATAGGTGGTCCGCAAAACCCAAAAGGTTGGGAATCACTGATATAGAAAATTACATCTATAAATAGTTAAAAAACTAGCATTTTTCAAAAAACAAAGAATTTTATTAAAATCATTCAGTGAATATTTTTCTTGTAAACCTTTGGTATTTATGATTTTTCCTTTAAACATTATTATAATCAGGGAAGTTATTAAAAAAATATTCACACCAAAATTGCTTTGATATTCTTTTAAACCATAAACACTTTGCTTTTGTTCTTTGACTAACTGAGACTACTGAATTTTGTGTATTAAAGAAAAATATTTTATGGTATAACTAGTAGTACTCGCACGCCGTTGCCCATGGCATCATGACTTCAACCTCCCCCCCCCCAAAAAAAATTAAAAGCCCATAATAACAAAATAAAGTTTTGAAAATAAAATCAGAACAGAAAAATATATATTATTGATTTTTTTGACTTATTTTTCTTCGCAACAATATGATTTGAACTGTAGGAATACATTGCCAAGTGCATTAATCGAAAACAATATTAAAAAATTACAATGTGAAATTCATTAGACAGCAAGCAAAATATGCGAGACAAAGAAATATATTAAGACACTGCTGAAAATAATAATAGAAGTCATTCACTAAAGATATTAACCATTCTACTGATACGTGCAAAAATGTATGATGTCACCAGCGCCACCAGCCAATGAGATTGTTACAATGCATAGTGGGAATGTTTACTTGGTAGAAAGCTTTGCCTGCGAAAAAACTTTGAACTGACCAGGGAACAATTAATTAAAAATCAATAGAAAAAGGTATTTTAACCGTTCTTGTTTTAAATCGGGGAGAAATGTTCCTGTTATTACCTAAAAAAAATGCTAATGTTATTAGAACATCAGATCGAGGAATTTAAGATTCAATTCTTTAAATATTTATGTTACGTTAGACGTTCAAAACAAACTTACGGAAATTATATTCTTTCCTATGGTGTATCTATTTTCTTCCAACGATTTTTAGAAATGATACTATGGGGAAATGAGTGTGAAAAATCACCCAATGCACCACAAATATTAAATGAATTTTCTAGATTAAATTTTAAAATTTGGGCTTTGAGGTGCCTTGTGTGGTGCTACCTGTGTGCAAAATTTCATGGCTGTAAGTGTGATAGATTCATCTGGACATCACACACACAAGTTGAAGTTGGGTTTTGTTTGGGATATATAGCAGCAAAGGCTGTCATCCCCTAGTATCCAAACGTCACACACATGCACTTTTATAAGTATAGATTTGTTTTAGTCTTTGTATTTAAAATATATTAAATTGGATAGAGTTAAATTTTTAATAATATTTATGAAGATGTAATGATTATTCTCTTTCAAGTTTCCATTTAATGTTTATTTTGTTTCAGGTTCTTCACAGGAAGCCGGGGAATCCCTCCAATCAGGGCAACATGCACGTCGAGCAGAACCATATGTGTCATATGATACATCATTACCAGCTCTTCACTCAGTTTGTATATTTTACTACTTCAGATCTATTTAATTATCTGAATTGATAGCTGGTTAAGAATTTGCATCGTTAAAATTCATGCACATTAAAAATCATGATCTATGTTTAAAATTTCTTTACTTTATTTTTGTAAAAAATGGGGTTTAATAAATGTATTAAGATCTTTTAGACAGTCATAACTGAAATCTATGAGTTCCAGCATAAGAGACAATATAAAAAGAAGAATACTTCCGAAAATATTCTATCACTGGCGAGATAATTTTACATCATCTTTGTAGTATTTTAATATAGTATTGTTCTCTGTAGTTGGCATAGAACTTTTTATAATGCGTTTGTATATGTAAATCAAACAAACAAACATTCAACAAAATGAAAAAGAAAAAAAAAAAAAGCCCACTCACAATGATATGAAAAAATTTTGAAAACAAAAGATACGCATAATTGATTTTCCCGCTTGTTTTTCCCCCCGCGATAATGATATTTGAACTGTAGGAAAACAGTACCGAGTACGTTAAGCCTAAATAATATTAAATTACAACATGAAAATCATTATTAGAAAGCAAGCAAAATATGCGAGACAATGAAACATGTTAAGACACTGCCAAAAATAATAATCAAAGTCATTCTGTTAAAGGTTATGACTTCTCCTGCACTCTGCACTGCCAGCCAATAAAATTGCAACAATGCATACTGGGAACATTTACTTGCTCCGCCCGTGCTGAGAAAGCCTCGCTAGCGAAAAAACTATTCGAACTGACCAGGGAACAGTTAATTAAAAATCAACGGAAAAAGGTATTTTAACCATTCTCGTTTCAAATCAGGGAGAAATGTTTCAGTTATAACCTCAAAAAATTGAAAATGATAGCTTTATTAGAATGTCGGATGCGAGAATTTCAAGAACTCCAAATGAAAAATTTTACAGAAAAGTGACTACTTTTTAAAAATTTCCCATAATTCAGAGAATTATGTTAGAAGTTCATAACAAACTTCATTAGAACGAAAATTGTTTGTTCTTTCCAATGGTGTATCTATTTTCTTCCTACAATTATCAAAAACGATGCTATTGAGATATTAGCATGAAAAATTACCCCAAACAAAATATTAAATAAATTTTGTAGATTAAATCTTAAAATTCAGGCTTCGAGGTGGATTTGATCGCCACTACGACTACCTGTGTGCCAAACTTCATGGTCGTAAGTGCAATAGATTCGTCCGGACATCGCACACACACAAAAGCATTGCCTTTTATAAGTATAGATTACTGTGTATTAGCACACTCTAGTAATGGACTTTTAACACTTTGATTTTGTTTTCAGTTGTACTCAATGCAGGTGCTAACAAAAATAGTGTACTATGGTTGCTGAGAATTTGCTTTTCAAAACTGTTCTTGCCAATTTTTTGCTGAATACTTTTGTATTTGAAAAGGTGTATATGCTTGGGGAGCATTTTTTTTTTTTTTTTGAAAATGCAGCAGTGTTTCCATTTAAGAGAAAGGTGAAATATTATCCTGTAACAATACTGTATTTGCTACAAAATAGTACTGTGTCAGTTAAAGTATTGTGAATCTTATTTCAAATTTTAGTTTAGTTAGATTAATGCTTCATTTCACAGCTATATTAGGGCTGTTTTCAGTTGGACCTTGTAATTTTAATGAGAATGACACCTCAGCCTACACTCCTTTTGAAATTTCCACACCACACTAGTGGGAGGCTGTTTGACCTAAACAGATTTAATGTGCAGATTTAATCCGCATATATAGCGGAGATCAAATTTGCAACCTTTGAGTCACTATGTTTTAAAACACAGGCAAAGTAATTTCAGGTATCTGGGATAAATTGACACTGTTTTCTGTGTTCATGAAACTAATATTTCCCCATAGTTTTAGAAGTGATTTAAAGATATTTTGTTTTGTTGCCTCAATAATAATTTTTTTCTTTTCTTAGTATCTTGGAAACGATCTAGAAGAAGTGAGTGGCCGAACGGTTTTAGATGATGACAGTTGTCAAACCATACCAATACTCACTTTGCCTGGAGTTATGCTCATTCCTGGTCAGACATTACCTCTTCAATTGTATAACCCTTCGACCATTGCAATGATGATTCACATTATTCACAGTGATCATACTTTTGGATTGATTAACTCTAGGTATTTAATTGGGTTTTTTTTTCTGTTACTGGCCTTTATTTACTTGTATTCAAAGGTAATACTTGTCTGTAAAACATTAACTCTTTGCACTCGGAAAAGTAATTAGATGCATAATTATTCACTGATTTACATGAGCTCATATTGTTGCTTTGGAATGTAAAAAATTTATTTGTGTAAGTTCATTTTTCCTGAATAATTATTCTGCAACTTTTTACAACTTTGTGTGTATTTTTTTAACTATTGAAATCAAGAAACTTCAAAATCGTGCACCGTCTAGAATGGTGACTGAGAGTCGCCTCTCAAGTGCAAAGGGCTAAAAGTATTGATATATTGATAATATATGAGAAGACTGTAGTAAAAGAACTAATTTTTTTCCTTTCTGAATGCAATATGTAGATGAAATATGAGTTTGCTAAGAAAACTTAAATTTCTTATTTTTGTAGTTGACAGGGAGGAGGAGGCTGTGTTTTTTAATTGAAAAAAATTCAATAGATCATAGATGCTTGGGTTCCATAATATTAAAAAAAAATCCCTTTCGGCAAGCTGGAAGACAAAGGTAGATTCATTTACGTTAATGTTACAAAAGTAATAAAATATTACATATTGATCAATACAGACATAGCCAATGACTTTATTGTTTCCACACATTGCAATATTTACATCGTGATTCTGTTTTTATGACATTTAATTTTTTACTATATCAAGGTTTTAAAATTCTACTCAAAAGGTTATGCTAGAATTATTGGTCAGTACATTGCTCAAATTATTTTCAAAACCCAACACATAACCCTTCAACAGGTAGGAGTCGTAAAGAAATAAACATCCCAGCAGTTCAAATATTCCATAGATAACATTTAGCCAGCCTATCTGAAACAGTAACAAGAAATTGACACTTGACACAAATGAAGAAAGACTCTAGATTTAAAAATTAATTTATTTAGGTTACTATCTAATTGTGAGAACTTGCTTAGTCATATGCTAAAATCGCATGACGTGAAACATTTTAACACTACTAGAATGGGGTCATTTAGAGAACTCCCTGGTCAGAGATAATAGTCTCTAAATTCTTAACACATAAGAGAATAAAAAATATTAAACACTGTGAGTGGCAAATTTAATATGTGTGTTTAAGGCATAGGATATGAATGCAGCCATTTTGAACAGTAAATTTAAATCTCCATTGATGGTTAAAAGCAAATATTCAGGCAGAAAACCTCAAAAAAATTTTAAAGTTAATGAGATATTTTTTAACATCAATAAGAAAAAAGGGAGCTCTTTTTTTATGTATCTATCTTTTTTGTCTATTTTATATTAAACTAGCAGTATGCGCACGTTGTTGCCCTTGGAATCGGGACTTCAACAAAATGGGGGGAAAAAAAAACCCGCCGACAATGCCATGAAAAAGTTCTGAAAACAAAACAAAAGATACACATTATTGATTTACCTGCTTATTTTTCTTTGCGATAATGACATTTCAACTGTAGAAAATACAGAGTATGTTAATCCAAAACAATATTAAAAAACTGCAACATGAAAATGATTATTATAAAGCAAATAAAATATGCGAGACTTAAACACGTTAAGACACTGCCGAAAATAATAATGGAAGTCATTCAGTTGAAGGTTATGATGTCACCTGCGCTCTGCACCATCAGCCAATGAAATTCTCCAGCAATATTCCGGAAAAGTGTCATGGGAGGGAGCTCGGTAGAGAAAAATATCTTACAACTGACCAGGAAAAAATTAATTTAAAAATTACGGGAGAAGATATTTTAACCATTCTTGTTTTAAATATGACAGAACTGTTCCAGTTATAAGCTAGAAAAATTTGAAAATAATAGTGTTATTAGAACGTCGGATGCAGCAAATTTAAAAACAAAAATAAAATTTCGATTGCAAAACTGACTATTTTTTAAAAATTTCTCAAAATTCAGTAAATTACGTTAAAAATTCAAAACTAACTTCATTGGAATGGAAATCGTGTGCTCTTTTCGATGGTGTGTCTATTTTTTTGTACAATTATTCAAAACCATTCTATTGAGAAATTAGTGCGAAAAATCAACCAAAACAATACAAAACATCAAATAAAAAATTTTCTAGATTAAATTTTAAAATTGTGGCTGCAAGGTGCATTGAGTCACCATTAAGACTACCTGTGTGGCAAATTTCAAGGTTGTAAGTACGATAGATTCGGCTGGAGATCGCACGCATGAGCACACACACACAAAAACATTGCCTTTATAAGTAGAGAAGATTTATTAAACAAATATTGGTGCCGCCATGTTTAGTTAAATATCAAATAAAATTAACCTGTCAAATTAACTAATTATCAAACTAACTATTAATATTAACTGTTTAATTAATTCAAATTAACCATTAATTTAATTAAAATTAAATGTGTAATTAATTGAGACGGAATCTTCACTAAAACATTTTTTATGGCTCGTAGTATTTGCCAGCAATAGTTTGGATTCATCTAATTTAAATAGAAGTCATTGCGGCTATGTATGTAACGAAATTGTCTAGTGGGTGTACGTGAATGCAATCTAGTAAGCAGGATTAAAAGAAATAAAGCTCTTTATTTTACAAATATTCCAAGCAAAGAAACGTAGCACAAGTATTAACACAGCACTAGTAAAAATTCACAACAGAGACTACCAATAAATCTCAACACAGCGCTCAAATGTTTCTTGTTAGCTCACCAGTTTGCTTGCTGATCAAATTCCAACTAACTCTTCCTGGCTTGAGAGCTTTCTTTTATACTTTTCAACAGGAAGTGACTTCATTACGTAGGAAGTGACATAATCTCCAGAAAGTTCATGAAACCAGTAGAAGTAGGTTGAAAGTTCACTGTCCTTCTAGAAAATTCCATTTGTCGCCAAAGTCGCCAAATTTGTCTCCAGTGTCGCCAAATTTATCGCCAAGATTAACATCTCAGGGAAATGACTTTATAGCTTTGTAACATTGCTCCCCTCTTCAAAGACTGCACGTCCCGGCAGTCTCATTACTTAGAACTATGATCAGTGGCCCTGTATGGAGCTAGCTGATTTATATGGATGACTTTTGGCTTGGCGTTGAGCGACCTCTGTACTCTGTAGACAACATTGTTCAGTTTCTTGACAACAGTATATGGTCCTTCCCAGTTCTGTTGTAACTTGGGACTTAGGCCTCTCTGTCGCTTCGGGTTATACATCTAGATTAGATCTCCCTCCTTAAAATGGTGGTCTGTTGCTGGAGTCGTAACGAGTTTTCATTCATTCGCTGGCCAGTTTAATTCGCTCTCTGGCATACGCATGTACGCTTTCCAAACGTGCCTCCAAATTTTTCATGTATTCATTCGGCTAGGAAGGCGTTTCACTCGGTCGTCCAAAGAGAATATCACAGGGCAATCGTAGCGTTTGACCAAAAAGCATTTCCGCTGGAGTCAACCCGGTAACCTCATGTTCTGCGCTCCTATAAGCCAAGAGAAAGAGTGGCAAATGTGTATCCCAATCTGGTTCCTCGAAACAAATGAAGACAGATAATTTAAAATCGTTCGATTAAATATCTCAACCATGCCATCAGGCTTGGGATGCAACACGGTCGTTCGGGTTTTTAGAATTCCTAAAAGTTTGCAAAGCTCAGTAAAGAGGGCAGAATTAAAATTTGTACCTTGATCCGAATGCAATATCATAGGCACGCCATAACATGAAATCCAGCTTCGCACGAGTTCTTCAACTACAGTCGAGGCTTCCTGATTTGGAATGGGAATTGCTTCAGGCCACTTGGTAAAATAGTCCATTAATACTAGGACATATCGATTGCCTTTTGTTGTTACTGGAAAAGGTCCTAGGATGTCCAAAGCCATTCTTTCGAATGGTGCTCCCACATTATAGCGTTGGAAGCAACCTTTAGTCCTTGTTTTAGGTCCTTTTCGGGCTCCGCAAACGTGGCATTCTCTACACCATTTTTCAACGTCGGCACGAAGTCGATCCCAATAAAATCGCTCTCGTGTTTTGCTTAAAGTTTTCATGACTCCAAAATGCCTTCCACTTGCGCTGTCATGAGTCTCTTGCAGAACTTCTGGAATTCTACTCTTTGGGAGAATTAGTTGCCATCGACAGGAGCTTCCATTGTCACTCTCCCACCTACGGTATAGAACACCGTCCTTAGGATGTAAGGAGTCCCAAAGAGCCCAGTATCGTTTCGTTGCAGGACTCTCCAGAGCGATTTCTTGCCCAGATGGTCGATCAGCCGAATTTAGTTTCTTCTCCAAAATCGGTTTAATAGTAGGATCTTCTAGCTGCGCCTTTTGGATCTCACATGAAGACCAGGGATCTACAGATGTCGTTGTTAAAACTTTCACAGAAATATCTATCTCCATTCAGAACTTTTTCTCGGCATTCGTGCAATGTTTGCAGCTTTCTGTACAGGGACTTCGAGAGAGGGCATCTGCATTTCCGTGAGAGGTCCCTTTGCGATGCTGCATTTCGAATTCATACTCCTGAAGTCTTTGGATCCAGCGAGCTATCTATCCTTCAGGTTCCTTAAAATTCAAAAGCCGTCTTAAGGAAGCTTGATCAGTTTGCAGAAGAAATTTCCATCCAGAGAGGTAGTGATGGAAATTCTCTATAGATTTAACAATGGCCAGTAATTCTTTACGTGTGACACAATAATTTCTTTCTGGCTTAGCCAAGCTCTTTCTGAAGTAAGCGATGACATGTTCCTCGTTTCCAATGTTCTAGGATAGCACGGCTCCTATTCCTTCATTACTAGCATCTGTATCCAAAATGAAATCTTTGTCAGTCTGGGGATAGGTGAAAATAGGAGAAAGATTTGAATTGAAAGAATTGAAAGATTTCTCACATTCTTCTGTCCAATTAAAATTTGATTTAGGTTCAGTTAATTTATGTAGAGGTCTTGCTATTGTGGAGAAATTTTTCACAAAACGGCGATAATAGGTTCACAGTCCAAGGAAACTTCGGAGATCGTGTATCATCTCTGGACGAGGCCAATCAACTACTGCCTTAATTTTCTCTGGATCGGTTTTAACTCCTTCTGCTGAAATAACGTGTCCGAGGTAAGTAACCTCCTTTTGGAAAAACCTGCATTTCTTGGGACTTAACTTTAGGTTGTAGCCTCTCGAATACTTTACGAAGGTTATTTAGGTATTCTTCAAAGGTTCGCTCTGCTATTATAATGTCATCTAGATACACTAAGCAGGCTTCAGACGATAGTTCACATAATACTGTCTCCATCAGTCTTTCAAACGTTGCTGGAGCGTTACAAAGTCCGAAAGGCATTACCTTAAATTGCCAAAGTCCTTGTCCGGTGGTGAAGGCTGTCTTCTCTCTATCTTCTGGTAGGATCTCAATTTGCCAGTATCCACTTTTCAATTCCAGTGTCGTAAACCATTGACTTCCATTCAAAGCATCCAGGGTGTCGTCGATTCGTGGTAGGGGATAACTATCCTTCTTCGTAATTTCGTTCAGTTTCCTGTAGTCAACACAGAATCATGTTGATCCATCTTTCTTTTTAACAAGCACAATAGGCAAAGCCCAAGGGCCTGATGATTCCTCAATTATCCCATTGTCAACCATTTCTTTAACTGGATGATCTGCTTCTTCTTTCCTTGCAAGAGGCAAATGTCTTGGGTATTGCTTGATTGGTGGATGGTCAACTGTATTAATTCTATGTTGTGTCATATTGCAGCGGCCGACATCAGCATCACAAGTCGAAAACAAGTTCTGAAATTCTTTAAGTAACTTCCTACTGCTCTTCGCTGTTCTTCATTAAGTATTTCAAGATTCTCCAAAGTTGACGGTAGATGTTGTGCTCCAGAAAATTTTTGAGGATGAGCGACGATATCCACCACTGGTTCACAGGTCGCAATAACATCTCCTTTCTCCAGAATCGTGGGTTTATTGTTCAAATTCAGAACTCTAACGGGAATGGCTTCCATTTCCAAATCAACGAGTGTGGCCGTCACAAGAACACCTTTCTGGGAGACATAGCTAGGAAAGTCCGTTACGGCATATCTGAACTGTCCAGGAACTTCGGGAACTCCCTGGATAAGACACTCTGATCTTGCTGGTATTATCGCTCTCTTTTTGGCCAGTACGGAGCATGACTTTGAATTCTGTACACTGGCTGAAAAGAGAGGAATTTCTTTTCCTCCTGTCTGTATCTCGTTCTTCTCCAGGTCTACCGTAAAGTTAAATTTTTGAAGGAAATCCAAACCGAGAATACAGGGATTGGTGATGTCAGCTACGTAGATTCTGTGATGAAATTTTCTTGACCCACTTTCAATGGATGCATCCAGTTTGCCTCATATTTCTGTTTTTTCACCAGCAGCGGTCTTTAAAGAAATGTTAGGAGCCTTCAATTTTCCTTCAATTTTTGTGCCAAATCTGTTCTTAAAAGAGTAACGTTTGCACCTGTATCCACCAACATCAAACACTGGATATCACAAATAGATCCTTCTAAGTAGAGTCCATTTTTCTTTCCGCTAAGCGAGGAGACTTGTGGTCCTTCTTCAGGGGCTCTATTGAGAGAAGACTGCCTTCGCCCCACGAGACAGCCGTCCATTAGATTTCCTGGTTCGAAGTAATTGCCTGGCTTTCCCTCTGCACTTGCTCCTTCTTGTTGCACTTCCAGCAAGTCACGTTTGAGTTTCGTCGAGGAGTGTTCTTCTTTCCAGCAACACTACTGTGTAATAATTTTTCCAGCCTGTTGAAGAAGAATTCAAATTTATCATCTATTTCTCTACTCGTATGATCCTCTGTCTCGATTGATCTGGCGTGTCTGGATGTCTTGGAAACAATTCTCGCAGCCTCATATTTCATACTATACGCCAGAGAGAATTTCAGATCTTTTGCGTCCATAAATCTGGTTGAATGTTGCGTGTCTTCGTCTCTGATGGCGTCGACGAAGTACTGGGCTGCTAAACTTTCCTGAACATCCAGAGGGCACTCGGCGTAGTCCAGGCTCATAAGTCGTTCCACATCGGCAGTCAATACTTGAAGGCTTTCTCCTGGCTTCTGTCTTCTTGTTTTCAGTTCAGTTCTATAAAATTGCGTCAGGTGGCTGTCTCCAAATCTAGATTCCAAAGCTTTCTCGATGGTTGTTAAGTCTGCCAACTTATCAGCTGGGATTCCTTGAGGAACCTCCGCTGCTGATCCCCAGAGCGATGCCACAAGTTGACTGGCTTTCACAAAATCCGTCCATCCATTTGTAGAGCTGACGACGTCGAACTGAGTCTTGAAAACGGTCCACGATGTTTGTCCATCAAATGTCAAAGGTTTAACTGTTGGTCTGGCATACATGAGTTCTGGACTTATCTGGAAATTGTTTGGTCGGTCCTCAAGTTCAGTTATTCTCCTTTCGAGGTTGCCGATCTTCTCTTGAACTTTGCCCTCAACTTTATCGATTTTTCCTTTCACATATTAGACTTCCTCTTCTATTTTTCCAATGCATCCATCAACATGGATTTTAATTTCGTCAACTTGACTCTCGATGTGTGCTTGGATCTTATTCTTTATTTCCTCTTGTCCGGATCGCATCTTTTGTTCCAGTCTCTTGTCCGGTTCGCATTTCTTCCTGTCCAGCTTCCATTTTCTGCTCCAATCCTGCCATCATGGCAAACATCTTTTCAAATTGTTTATCCATAGATCTGGCCAAAGGTCCAGTCTCTGGCATTCACCCGAAGATCAAGATATCCCACTTCTGACACAAAATGTAACGAAATTGTCTAGTGGGTGTACGTGAATGCAATCCAGTAAGCAGGATTAAAAAAAATAAAGCTCTTTATTTTACAAATATTCCAAGCAAAGAAACGTAGCTCAAGTATTAACACAGCACTAGTAAAAATTCACAACAGAGACTACCAATAAATCTCAACACAGCGCTCAAAAGTTTCTTGTTAGCTCACCAGCTTGCTTGCTGATCAAATTCCAACAAACTCTTCTTGGTTTGAGAGCTTGCTTTTATACTTTTCAACAGGATGTGACTTCATTACGTAGGAAGTGACGTAATCTGCAGAAACCAGTAGAAATAGGTTGAAAGTTCGATGTCCTTCTAGAAAATTCCCTTTGTCGCCAAATTTGTCGCTAAATTTATCGCCAAGTTTTTTGCCAAGATCAGCATCTCGGGGAAACGACTTTATAGCTTTGCAACAGTATGTTCCACATCTCCTCTTAAACCACTGGACTAATTTCAACCAAACTTTGCACACTTTTTATTTCAGTCAAGAGAAAAGTCACTCTCAACTTTTCAATGCCCAAAAATTAGTTAAAATTTCAGTTAATTAAAAATTAAGCAATTAGTTTTTCCACGATATCTATGGAAAATATTATCTCATGAAACTATTTTTACACCATATTAAATTTCAAAAAATTAGCTTTTCAGTGACAAAAATTTCATTTGCATATAATTTCTCTCATTTTAATGTTTTTTTACAAAATTAATTTTATGCAGAATCCATAACAATATTCTTTATTGCTGAAGAATAAGAATAATAGGGAGAACTGTTGCCAGAATACATTAATAGAATTCTGGACGAATGCTATAAGAAAATTTTAAAAGTAGACAATTAACAATTTATATCAGGACCAACTATTGATTTATTTTCATGCTTTAAATTAATGAATAATTAACAATTTAATTTAATTGGTTCAAAAATATTCATTAAAACCTTTCTTTTACTTTAGAATTTTTAAGAAAATTTGAAGTACCTATAGAAAAAATAATGTATGGAGAAAATGAGGTATCGGCTGTTTTGTAAAAATTGTCTGGTTCAATTGATATTATTATTTTAATTAAAAACGTTTCAGGTCAGAAAAGTAATTTGTATATTATAATTTTTTTACAATAGTAGTTTTTACATCTAATATTAATACATACATCTAAATATTGAACATGAAAGCATTTTAATCTGGAGTAAAGCCGGGTATATCAGCTTTTTTATCGTATAGAAAGTGAAAGTAAATGCGGCTGATGGGAGCTTTTCAACAAGGTGCTATATGCATAGGTTAAAACACACTCTAAGTTGGGGTAAAAATCAAGCTCATAAGTTCTAAGTAATTCTTGCTGCCAAAAAACTTTCAATATGAAAGTAGTTTGTTATGACAAGGTGATAATTCCCCTAATTGAAATTTTCTTTCCATCTTCAATCGTAACAGAGCTATGGGGAAGAGATAAATTGGAGTGGGGGGGATTGAACATCGCTTTTTAGCTCATAATTTCTAAGCAATTATAGCTATCAAAAAAGTTTCAATACAAAGGTTGTTTGTTACAATGAGGCAATAATTCGGCTAATTTGAATTTTCTTTCTACCTTGAATCGTAAGGCAATTATGGGGAAATGAAATTTTCAACCCCTACCATTTCCACCCCCTTTCAGCTGGATAGCCTATCTAAGGACTCGGTCTAGATTTTCACTGTCCTTACAAAATATCCCTCGCCGGTTGAAATCTAATCAAAATTAATCTAGTTATCGTGTTCAGAAGATGGCATGAGCAAAAGCGTTATACATTATGTCTCTACTAATAATAATAAGGAAAAGAACATTTCACCCTCTATTATCATAAGGATTAGAGCTGCAAGAATGAAAGCAGGTGAAAGAGACTGCAAATGATGAGAGCTTTCCAACAAGGGGTAACATGCATAGGTCAAAAAGTACTTTAAGTTAGGGGAAAGGAGAGGAAGGGAGGGAAATCACTTTTCAGGTCATAACTTCTTAGCAATTGCAGCTATTGAAAAGGTTTAAATGCAAAAATTGTCCATTATGATAAGGTGATAATTCGTCTAATTCGAATTTTCTTTCTATTTTCAATTGTAAAGAAATTATGGGAAAATGAAAAATTCCACCCCTTTTGAGCTGGATAGCCCATCTACGAACTCGATCAAGATTTTTACTATCCTTACACCATATCCCAAGCCAGTTAAAATGAAATCAAAATTACTTCCGTTATCGTGTTCACAAGATAACATGGAAAAAATGGTCATACACACACATATATATACACCTATATATAAACTTTTGAACAAAGGCTGGTTTTGGGTTCTTGGGGTCATGATCGGAGAAGATTTGCAGAAAATTTCCGGAAAGCGTGTTATGAGAACCATTGCAATAGATAGAGTTCCTATAAGGAATCTACCTAATAGAGTTCCTTTAAGGAATCTACCTAATAGAGTTCCTTTAAGGAATTTACCTAAAATAGAATGGAAAATCCATCTGATTTGGTTGCTGTGCTAATAGTTTGTCCCCTGAAGTCATTCAAATTTTTGTAAAATTTCATTGACAAAAGTTATTTAAATTGCATAGCATTATTAGATTTTTTAAAACCTTATTGATTTGAATTAATAATTAGTTAGTCTAATAATTTTTCTAGAAAGATGGATGATAGCAAATTTATATAGTGAAAATAAGAAATTAATAAAACTGACCTTTGAACATGTCTTACATTTTCATTCATATCATATTTTCAGATAGAGAAACTTTGATTTTAAATAAGCTAATTTTTCTGGTTTTTTTCTGTTTCAAAATAGTTGAATACTTTCCAGAAATCATTAATATATTTTAGTTTTCAGTATAGTTATTCTATTTTAAATTAAATGAAAAATATTATGAACAGTCTATTATCCACCTTCATTTATATTTTACAGATTATTCTTTGATTCGATGTGTTTTTTCCCCATTGTTTTTCAATTCATGTATCTGCAATGTATTGTTAAGTTGTGTGATATTAATAAAAATGTAATTTAAAAGTTTTTTATAAGCTTTTACTTTT